>JAJLUT010000007.1:0-360000 GCA_030564305.1 Suzukiozyma glaebosa
CCCAAGGGTGGTCAACGGCAGCTCTTCTAGCAAGAGGTGCAGCGGCAGCGGCAGCAGCAGCTAATGGAGCACCGACAGTTGGTGCGCCGACAGTTGGTGCGCCGACAGTTGGTGCGCCGACAGTTGGTGCGCCGACGGCAGCTCTTTTAGCAGCACCCCAAGGTTGGTCAGCTGCTGCTGCAGCAGCAGCTAATGGAGCACCGACGGTTGGTGCATCAACAGCTGCTCTTTTAGCAGCACCCCAAGGTTGGTCAGCGGCAGCGGCAGCGGCAGCAGCATCCCAAGGGTGGTCAACGGCAGCTCTTCTAGCAAGAGGTGCAGCGGCAGCGGCAGCAGCAGCTAATGGAGCACCGACAGTTGGTGCACCGACAGTTGGTGCACCGACAGTTGGTGCGCCGACGGCTGCTCTTTTAGCAGCACCCCAAGGTTGATCAGCGGCAGCAGCGGCGGCACCAGCAGCTAATGGAGCACCGACAGTTGGTGCATCAACAGCTGCTCTTTTAGCAGCACCCCAAGGTTGATCAGCAGCAGCAGCGGCGGCACCAGCAGCTAATGGGGTACCAACTTCTGGGAGAGGAGCAGCAGCGGCGGCGGCAGCATCCCAAGGGTGGTCAACGGCAGCTCTTTTAGCAGCACCAACCTCCGGGAGTGGAGCGGCAGCGGCGGCAGCGGCAGCGGCACCAGCAGCACCAGCAGCATATGGAGTACCAACTTCTGGGAGAGGAGCAGCGGCGGCAGCAGCACCAGCAGCACCGCTGTCAGCGTTTACCGCAAGAGTACTTGCGACAAAGGTAGCTATTTGGATTAAAGTTTTGGTTGAAATCATTGAGAAGGTAATGATGATATTAAAAAAATTATAACCAGTCTTAGTTTAGTTGACTTATATATAATTGTTACAGCCTTGATACCCCATACTATTTTGCAACAACCCACTCCTACATTGATAAAAAACCACTCATAATTCTTCTGGCGAGGATATTTTTAAGGCACCTGTGAATGTAACAAGGCTGTAATGTTAGTGAATTCTTTGTTGATGGCTGTGTCGAACGATCTGGGGTGGATATTTTTCTACAGGGACTAATAATATTTGCTCCCATATGGTGAAGGCGCATCGCTTTGGCCACATTAGTGTTTGCTCGATGGTGCCAAGACAAAACGAAGGTTTTGTAGGATCGTTCCATACATTCGTAAAAAACTCAAGACTGTCACAACGGCTGTGAACGTTTACGTGCCAAGGGTAGTACTTTCGCAGCCAATGTCGACCAGTCTCAGTGTGTGTTGGTAGTATGTAAAGCTTTCGAAAGATGGGGGGAACGCTAGTCATAATCGCTTGCGAGAGTAGTCATCAGCTCGTATCTGAGTAAGTTCAAGTGCCTTGTTTAGGAGTGCCTTCTGTATTCAACATTGGCTTTGGTTTAGTAAACATGAGAACGCAAACTATCGCACGAATGACAAACCTTGACTGGAATAATACCGATATAATATTGCTTACAAACAGGAGACGAAGGTATTTTCAAATCATATTTTTGAGTGACACCACGATTGGTCTCAAGTAACACGATGAATTTGCTTGCAACCCAAGGTATTTCCAGTAATAGGGCCTGTAAAAGTGGCAAAGTTCATGTCTGTGAATGTATTCGGGGTCGGTGCAATATCAGCCTTGTTGTAATTGTTGCTGTTTTCATGGAAGACACCCAGCCCATCAAGAATTCAGAATGGGACGACATGTTGTTCGCATCTGGTAACAATGATTTTTCACTCATTTCAATTTCCCTAGCACTAACTAAAGTGCGACCAAGGACAATATAGTTGACGGTACAAGTCTGCGAGCCAAATGACATGAACCTTCCTGGTCGGTTTCCTTTGCTATTATTTTCTAGCTAACCTTCGCCTGGAAATAGTTTGACGCTGGGTCATGGAGTTTGGAAAAATAAGCTTAAGCGGTCTTGAGCGATTTTCTAAACACATTTTGCGCGCTGGACTTTCTTGTCATGGACCCTTGATATTCCTGTCGTATTTGCTAATTTTACTAGTAATCTGTACCCATGGTGTAGTGAAGAAGATGTATATTCTATAGAATTATATTGGTGCATTCTCAGGACGGACCAAAACAGAAAAAGAGAAAGTTGGGTATATATCCATAGGCTAAACTTAGGCTTGTGTAAAGCCGATAGCGGACCGAAATAAAAAGAACTCAAACTATAATTATTAAAATCAATATAGTTTCAACTTATAACAAGTTCATCAAAGGAATAACCGCTAAAGCGGCTAATGGAGCCCCATATCTGGCACCAGCACCTTCGTAAGTAGATACCGAAGCAACGTCAGTAGGGACGATTGAACCAGTACACTCATTGTCACACTCAGTGGTGGTAGTAGTGACAGTAGTGTTGTCGTCAATAGGGCACCAGGTGGTGTACACGGTTTCAGTACCGTCAATGGTGCAAGTAACAGTGCTAGGAACAGCAGGAGTAGTAGTGACATCACACTTGTCATCGTCACAATGAGTAACAGTGATGATTTTAGTGTGGATGTTAGTTTCTGTAGCAAGTGGGCACCATGTGGTGTAGATGGTTTCAGTACCATCAATGGTGGTGGTAACTGGTCCTTTGGTAGCTGGAGCAGTGGTAACGTGACATTCATCGTCAGAACAAGAGGTGATAGTGATAACAGTAGTTTCGATGTTAGTCTGAGTAACAGTACCATTGACAGAACCAGTAATCGAGGCTGATTCAACAGCCGATGATGAAACGTCAGCAGCAATGACGGCTTCGAAAGAAAAGCTAACACCATCAATTGGTGGAACTTCAGTACCAGTCATGGTTTTCAATTGGGCCACCACAGCGGCAATCACAGCTGGGTTAGCTCTCTTGGAAAGTCCCCACGCGGCAGCACCATGTGCTGCAAGTGCAGCACCGGTCGAGTTGCTAGGAGTTTTCGAGGCGTGAACTTCAAAAAAAGCTGTAGTGGCATTGTTGTAAACAACTTGAGCAGGAACGTTGATAATTCTTCCGGCATTGGCAATATCATTGAAGTATTTGTTTCCTTCAGCAACCAAGTAGTAAAAGTCTGAAGTGTAGTTGTTACCCGAGACTATATCAGTGAAAACTGGTAACGAATCGGGAATAGTGAATGGGCATACACCCTTGTGTAAGTCTACTGTTGCGACAGTAACACCGTTGACTTGACAGTCAACTTTAGTAGCGACGACTGATGCAGCCAAGGCACTTAAACTGATTAAAGAGTTGAACGAAACCATTATGTGTTTTTAGCGAATGTAAAGTTAATCTAGATTGGATTATTTGAAAATTACGATTAAATATAGCGTATTATATACGAATGCTACCCCAGGCAAAATTTTCTTCAAAAATTTACCATTAGACTGTCAACACGGTTGCAGCCACCATATATTCGAATGTTTATATTACCAAAACATATTTTTTATGTCAGAGTCGCGATCGTAAGGCAGCTAGAGTGGCGATTGACAGGTCAGTGCTTGTGGGGCTATACTCTACATCTCTACTGATCTTATAATCCATTGTGTCTGGAAAGTTTCTCGACCCTTAAATTGCAAAAGTCGCGAACTGATCAAATGGACACTCTGAGGAAATTTGATGCACCGAAAGATGTTATCAATACAGCCTTACGATTTAATACCAGCTTTGGTCATCAAAGCAATCGTGATTCTCTACGCAATCATGCAGACCCGTTGTTTAGAGTTCGAACAAAGTACAACCCAAGTGGCAAGGACGCCAATTTCACTAAAAATACGTCCTAAAGCCTTCAAATTTCAACAACTTTGAGAACAACTAAGCCTAAATGTTCTCAATTCCAACCTCCTTTCTATTAGTAAACAAACGACTATATTTAGCCTCATGAAGAGGGTCAAGCAGGTCAGTCCACGATTGGTTCTGTAATCGTCATTTTTCAATTTCGTTTAGAAACTTATACTAGAACATCTAGATTTATTTATACACCAGGGTAGACATAACTCAAACGCAAATAGGTTATGTGACGAAAGGAAATAGTATCAACATTTCATGGTCTGTTGATTTGTAAAGGGGCGAGTAAATTCTATCCTTTACTCACCCTCCAAAGTGGAAGCAGCAACTATTTTGAATTTTGAATACCAAACATGAACCAATATTGTCTGGTCATGAGATTGAGACTGGTTTACCCTTTTTTTTTTTTACTTTCCGTCAAGATCATCTAGTCGTATACATAAACCAGGGCAGACATAACCTCAACATAAATAGTCTTGTGACCAAAGAATAGTGACAACATTGTATGGTATGTTGTCGTGGAGAGGAAAAGATGAGAGCGAGTAAATTTTACCCGTTACTCGCTCTCTGAATATCTCTAGTCCGTTCACTCGGTGGGCCAGAAATTTTATTGCTCACATCAGCTATAAGTCCCATTTTCGAAAACCTAAACGTTTCTGGCATAAACAAACATACAGTTGCTTCTATGACAATAACATGTAGTAGCGTACAGTTGTTGGCTCTAGATTTGACAGAATTTCAAAAAATTTCGTTTTCCTCTACAGTCGTATAGTTGATATTCATCAAATTTCAAAAAAATATTGAGGCAACTTGTCCGAGCGGTTAAGGAGAAAGACTTGAAATCTTTTGGGCTTTGCCCGCGCAGGTTCGAGTCCTGCAGTTGTCGATTTGTTTTTTTGTTGTTGCCACTAGCCGAGTCTAGACCAAGCCGAGGAAGTAGAGATATTAGTCAGTTTGATCTGTAAACCGTCTAATAATAGATCTAGTTTTAGCTCGATGAGTAATTGACCGTTTTTATAGACCAGGAAATTAACTATCGTCGCAATTTTTCTGGTTGTATAAAAAACAATTATCAATCCTTAAATTTTCCAGTGATAAAGTTCAAATTACGATTAGATAATGTCCAAGTTTTACGAATTAGCTCCCAAAGATAGCAAAGGTAACGAGTACCCTTTTAAGCAATTGGAAGGCAAGGTTGTGTTGATTGTCAATGTTGCTTCTAAATGTGGGTTCACTCCGCAATATAAAGAATTGGAAGAGTTGAACAAAAGATTCGAAGGCAAGAATGTGCAAATCTTGGGTTTCCCCTGCAACCAGTTTGGGGGTCAAGAACCAGGTTCAGCTGAAGATATTCAGAGCTTCTGTCTGTTGAACTATGGCGTTACCTTCCCTGTGTTGGGCAAGATTGATGTTAATGGCGACAACACCGACCCCGTGTATAAATTTTTGAAAACGCAAAAGTCGGGGTTATTGGGTATGAACCGTATCAAGTGGAACTTTGAAAAGTTCTTGATTGACTCGCATGGCAATGTTGTTGAAAGATACTCCAGTTTAACCAAACCATTGTCGATTGCCGACAAAATCGACCAGCTCTTGAAATGAGTAGAGGTCACCGTGTGTTTAGTAGTCGCTTGATATGTATAGTTCTAATTAATGTATATGTATAACATAATACCCATGGGTGGAAAAGAACCAGATCAAACAACAAAAAAAAAAAAGTAGATACCAAGTTCCACTAGCACATCTCTACTGCACCAAAAAAAAAACTGGTATTGAAACAAACGTACAATGAAACAAGACTACTAACATGGCACATCACAGATATGAATAATACTCGACCAGGGTGTGTGTAATCCAAACCAAATCAATACAATATTGGCAGGACTTGAAGGTCACGAAGTGTCTTTTACTTAAAGATGAAGAGTTGATACAACTAGGGGTTTGCATCATTGATACGACAACAAAGATACCTCAACGAGTCTGACAAGACTATATAAGTAATATAAGCTCTCTAGCTTAATAAACACTTCGTGACTTTTAAGTCCTTACACACATCGTACCATAACTTAAGTTATCAGGATCAGAACCAAGGTAGTTACAATCCTGTTCAAAACAATCGAACCTGTTCATTAGATTATCCAAGTGTCCACACTCGTTTCTGTGTCCATCTTCCTGCAAATGTCCCCAATCACGTTACACATACTTGTTCGCTTTGTGTGTCACCCCAACCAATTTGTGTACTCAACAACAGCAGCTTTAATGTAAGCCCTTCAATCTTATCGTAAACATTCCCGTGTTCATGATCCTAGTGAAATAGATACATTAGTTATGGTAAGTACAACCCAAGCATACGATGCCCCTTCGCTGATATCGTCAGGGTGTGGGTTCAGGGTATAGGGGGAGTGGTTTGGCAACACAACGTGAAACGATCCCATTCTGGCAGTGACAACCAACAATGATGGTTGTGCCATGCATGACAATGGATCAATCTGGGGGAGGGAGAGTTGTACCTGAACTAATGATGAGTTGTCAACCCAAAATACAGGTACTACCCTGTGCTCGTTCATGTTATGTTTGTGTCAAGTTTATGTTGGCACCATTCTGCCATAAACCTGCGCTAGTAGACTTGCCACCATTAGTGGACTTGCCACAAACTCCACGATTCCAGATCTACATGCACCATACCTTAAACTAGATTCATGTTTGATTCCCCAACTATGTTTCTTTTGGTGTGTCTGTTTCTTTTGGTCTGATTACCTAACTAACCCTTTGGGGGTATAAACATAATCTCAAACCCCAAACCTTAAAGCTAATTTAAAACCCGGTAGAGATAATGTTGGACATTTAGAGTAAGTAACTGTATGTGTTTATTCCTGTTGTTTTCTTCTAAAACCATTCGATTCTTCTGGTCTGTTCTATTGAGTTCTGGGCGTTGCCGTTTCTCCACAGTTGGTTCGGCATTTCCAAACTTGGGTGAAGCACGGAAAATGACGGATTGTTACGTAATATTTTCTCTTGGGCAATTCAACAATTTTTATTTTTTTTTTTTTGATTATTATTGTGGAGTATCGTGTGATGGACAATTAATAGGGGTTGAATAAATTCACCTTTTGAATGGTATAGGTTTTCTTCTACATGTTCAATGGGATCTAACAACATCGATGATTCTCAAGTAGAACACTACTTGAACCATCACCTCTTGCTCAACAGGTACAAGTTTATCAAAAACTTGCAGTCGGGCAGCTTTGGCAACGTCAGCTTGAACTTGGACGTGGATGAGAACAAATTGGTATGTCTCAAGTTGGTGAAGCTACAAGTGTTGAGTGAGAACGATAGAGAGATAGAGAAGGGGGAGAAGAAACGAGGGAAGAAGAAGAATGGGGGTGTAGGTGATAAAGTTGGTGATAGCGCTGACGTTGACGTTGGCACTGGTGTTGGCGCTGGTGTTGGCGCTAGCGCCAACATTAACACTACCAACGCCACAACATCAGGAGTGCCCAAGTCGGGGTGTGTCACCTCCCTCTCCATTGCCAAACAGGAAATCAACATTCTCAGCAAACTCGCTCACAAGAATATCTGCAATTTGCTCAACCATTACTACTCCCCCAACTACACCATCATCATCCTCGAGTACTGCGAGAATGGAGACTTGTACGACATGATCCACAAGAACTTGCTCACCCCGCAGCAGATCCACAAATTGTCGATCCAAATCACGGATGCCTTGAATTATGTCCACAAGCAATCAATCTTTCATCGCGACTTGAAACCAGAAAACATCTTGATTGACGAACACTTCAACTTCAAGTTGTGCGACTGGGGATTATCAACCACCACCAGATATTCCACCCAGTTCAATATCGGCACCAACAAATACCTTGCCCCGGAATGCTACCAACATTACTCCAAATTGAACTACTACGACTGCAAGAAATCAGATTATTGGTCGTTGGGGATCACGTTGCTCACAACAATCTACGGTCTGACCCCGTTTAAAAACAATATCCTCCAAGATGCTAACTTCAAGATTTTCAAAAATCAACCAAACATCTTGTTGGACATTTACCCCACAATGAACTTGTCGACATTCAACTTGTTCTTGGACCACTTGTTGATCATCAATAACGATGATGACGAGGGCAACCAGGACTTGCTCAAGAAAATCGAAGCGCGCAACTTGAATCGATTCGTGGAATTGTTTGTCCAAATCAACAATTTTCACATTGAAGAGGATTTCCAAAGTGTCGATGATAGCGAAATTCTTGAAATACAGGATGTGTTTGAACAGCAGTTTGATCGCGAGTTCTCCATCATCAGCAAGAACCTGGACATTTTCGACGGCAATGGCCATCAACAAAATTACAACTCGTTGAACTCGTCAATCAATTCCCAGTTCTTGATTGACGACAAGTTCTACAAGGACATCAATAATATCTGGGAAAGCATGAAAAATGATAAGATCAATTTTGATTTTGACGACGATTTCAAGATCGCCAGTTGGGCGGACTAAGAGGGCGTGGTGTGTATGTGGGTGTGACGACGACGTAGATGGGAGGAGTGTGATGATTAATGACGAGGTTTGGGATTTACCATAAGAATATATATATTTTAGGAGGAAGTTTTGGAGAAATTTTTAGCATGTTTGTACGTTTGAGGTACAAGTTAATTAAACTATGGTATAGTTTGGGTGTTGTTTTTGCTTTTGATGATACGCATGACATTGGGTCAAGGATTGGTGATATAACATTCATCAATAATCTACATTAAATAATTATTGGTGAGTTGAATTTTTGAAATACAAAAAAAATCAAAAACATTATAGTTCATTATAAATTGAAAATGGAAAGAAAAAACATATTGATATGACGGTAAGGTAATAACATAGCTTTATCGCCTTTATAGCATTGTGAATAGTATAAATATATATTAGAATGTTTACTTAAAAGTGTCTTGTGGATATGGGGAAATACAATACGTTCGGAAAAAATCAAGTTGCGGAGACAAACGACGAGGGGGGAGAGGGCGGTGTATTACGGTCTTTGTTTAATGTATTCGTTTGTATTGCTAAGACGGCAGAAGTAGCAGTCGTTGCTCGTGAGATTCAGATTTTATTGCGAGGTCTAATTGACCTAGAGTATTACACATATTGCGGCTCCAGATCAATCTTTCTGCTACTTGAGCGAAATTTAATCAGTTTCTCAGATGGCAGTTCTCCAGTGGACATTGGAAACTTTTCCTTGATTCTGTAGAGGGGAGTGAAATCCGTTATATCCACTAGCCGATATATCCCCTAAGATAAGGCACAATGATGATGATGAAATTTTAGAAGTAAGTGAATCTGCACTCCACTCTTCGGAACTATTACATGATACGCTCATTCAGTGCAAGCTTTTGTCAACTTATGTGAGAATCTCAATCAGATGTGAACCTTGTTTCTTTTTAGGAAATTTACCACATTTCGCCATTCGACAAAAATACAAAATCAATCAGTATGAACACGCCAAAGTCAGCGAACATGATCACCCTACTTCTAAGGCGTTGCTCGAATGTTGATACGCATCGATGATCAACGTATGCCACGTATATCATTAGTCAAATCATACCTTAAATCTCACTGTTCGAACCGCTACTCCCTCAAAACTCAAGATATACAATGCGAGGCTTATACCAAGAGATATCACGAAGTAAACCAAAATGCAAGCAATTACACAGAAAATTACCCTTGAAGAGGCTAGAACTCAAAATAGAAACTAGGAAGCTTTGTACAACACAATCATGACCAACACCGTGATCTACTTGAGGTTACTTGCAATCAATTATCCATTGGGTTATTTACAATGCAAGTAATCACACCAGGACAGAGATCTCTGTGTGGTAACCGTTGGTTTTTCACCATGTTTGCTGGCCATGTCAGTCACCTCAACACCCGCTATTCAACTATAGCGGTTCTACAACGCCATATCGCCCAATCACACATGGAACAGCGCATACATCTCCCCCGGTTCAGGTGTTGGTGATTGTGCCTTTCAAAATATACCACATTCGACGAATCCGCCTGTACAGGGTCCGTTACCGGCGCGCCAATCAAAGATTGTGGGAATAAACACCAACAGAAACCAGAGCGAATGGGAGATGGTTTCATAAGCCATAGATGTGCTAGTAGTATACGTATACCTCGTTGTGAGTTGTTATCACCGCCGCTACAAACATTGATACGAAGTTATCACGTGGATCGCTTTTACGGATGGTGGTTGCCTATTCCGGCCCAGTTTCAGGGATTGACCCACTCTGACTCAAAGTGAAAAATTCAGTGTCGACAAATTTTTCAGTATATTTAAAGGAGAAAATATACGCTAAAATTTTTCATTTTACAATATATTCAATCATGTCATTTAGAAACACTTCATTAAGATTAGCCAGAGTAGCTGCTAAACAAGCTACCAAACAAGTTGTTGCCAGAAGAACCTTAACTGCTTTAGCCAGTGCTTCGGCCCCAATTGCCAGAACTTCGGTTCCAACTCTTACCAGAGGGTTGAAAACCATCAACTTTGGTGGTATGGAAGAAGTTGTCCACGAAAGAGCTGACTGGCCAAGAGAAAAATTGTTGGATTACTTCAAAGACGACACTTTAGCTTTAATCGGTTACGGTTCTCAAGGTTACGGTCAAGGTTTAAACTTGAGAGATAACGGCTTAAACGTCATTATCGGGGTTAGAAAGGATGGTGCTTCTTGGAAAGCTGCCATTGAAGACGGTTGGGTTCCAGGTGAAAACTTATTTGATGTCAACGAAGCCATTGAAAAAGGTACTATCATCATGAACTTGTTGTCTGATGCTGCTCAATCCGAAACCTGGCCTACTGTCAAGCCTTTGATCACCGAAGGTAAGACTTTATACTTCTCGCACGGTTTCTCTCCTGTTTTCAAGGAGTTGACCAAGGTCGAAACCCCAGAAAACGTTGACGTGATCTTGGCTGCACCAAAAGGTTCCGGTAGAACTGTCAGATCTTTATTCAAGGAAGGTAGAGGTATCAACTCCTCATACGCCGTTTGGAACGATGTCACTGGTAAAGCTGAAGAAAAAGCTATCGCTTTAGCCGTCGCCATTGGTTCTGGTTACATTTACAAAACCACTTTCGAAAGAGAAGTCAACTCTGACTTGTATGGTGAAAGAGGTTGTTTGATGGGTGGTATCCACGGTATGTTCTTGGCTCAATACGAAGTCTTGAGAGAAAACGGCCACACTCCATCAGAAGCTTTCAATGAAACTGTTGAAGAAGCCACTCAATCTTTATACCCATTGATTGGTAAATACGGTATGGACTACATGTACGATGCTTGTTCCACCACTGCCAGAAGAGGTGCTTTAGATTGGTACCCAAGATTCAAAGATGCTTTGAAACCAGTGTTTGAAGATTTGTATAAATCTGTCAAGGACGGTTCAGAAACTCAAAGATCTTTGGACTTTAACTCACAAGCTGACTACAGAGCTAGATTAGAAGAAGAATTGGAAACCATTAGAAATATGGAAATCTGGCAAGTCGGTAAGGAAGTTAGAAAATTAAGACCAGAAAACCAATAGATCCGCTTAGTACTTTCAACTTCTTTAACAAAGAAAATATAATCATAATGGTCAAGATAGAATGACTTAATGACGCTTCAGTTCTCAATATATTTATTGTTGTTTTTACTAATTTAATGGGTTTATTTGGAAAACAAAAAATTATTTATATATCTGCATATAGGAACTTTAATGTTTGTCGAATAAACATGTTCTATGATACATTGCTATAGTAAAAGTAGAGAGGATCTGGTTATTCATAACTCACCATTTTTAGCATTTCTGTTTTATACTATTCAACCCTAGTCGACATCACGTTGAATCATCGAGAAAGTTCCGAGGTTTTAATGGTTGCCTTTAACTATATAAGTCACGAGACTTGGTCGGATTTCAAACGAAGGATGAAAAATCTGGTGAAAATTCGTCTTCGATAAAGTTGTTAAGTATCATTACAAAATATGGCTGTTGGTAAGAATAAGAGATTGTCCAAAGGTAAAAAAGGGTTGAAGAAGAAGATCGTAGACCCCTTCACTAGAAAAGATTGGTTCGATATCAAAGCTCCTTCAACTTTTGAGAACAGAGCCGTGGGAAAGACTTTGATCAACAGATCCACAGGGTTGAAGAACGCTGCTGATGGTTTAAAAGGCAGAGTCATCGAAGTTGTGCTTGCCGATTTACAAGGTACCGAAGACCACTCATACAGAAAAATCAAGTTGAGAGTGGATGAAGTTCAAGGTAAAAACTTGTTGACCAATTTCCATGGTTTAGACTTCACTACTGATAAATTGAGATCATTGGTCAGAAAATGGCAATCACTTGTCGAAGCCAACGTAACTGTCAAAACCGCTGATGACTACGTGTTGCGAGTGTTTGCAATTGCCTTCACTAAAAGACAAGCTAACCAGGTCAAAAAGACTACCTATGCTCAATCGTCTAAATTGAGAGAAGTAAGAAAGAAGATGATTGAAATCATGCAAAGAGAAGTTGCCAACGTTACTTTAGCTCAATTGACTTCCAAATTGATTCCCGAAGTCATTGGTAGAGAAATTGAAAAATCAACCCAAACCATTTTCCCATTACAAAACGTTTTTATCAGAAAGGTTAAAGTCTTGAAACAACCAAAATTCGACTTGGGTGCTTTATTGGCTTTACACGGTGAAGCTTCCTCTGAAGAAAAAGGTAAGAAAGTATCTTCTGGATTCAAAGATGTCGTTTTAGAATCAGTCTAAATCAGACATGGTTCAGAAGCTTTCGTGTTGTACTTGTACTATATCTCACTGGTTTGAATTTACGAAATCAAAATCTATTCTATTTATGTTATGAAAAATAAATAAATATACTCGTTCTGACTGTTTTTAGCCTGTAGCTCTCACTCGTTGCTACTTCATGTAGTGGCTCGTAAATTTAGCGATGCTAAACTTGCTAACGCCAAAGTGCGAATCATTCAAAATATGGCAATTTGCTACCATAAATATTTGAAGAGATCAAAGCTGATAATCAACGTAGTGTGACGATCCATAATGAACGGATCTGCACTGGAAGAAGACGAAGATGTGTGGGATTATAAATTTCCCAACTCAATTGAACAAGCCAAGACCACTAAAGCTACATTGCGAATCTCAACTGACGTTGGGAAAGAGGCAAGAGACAGTCTGGACTCCACAAATGACGAGAATGATATCAATTCAGCCGAGTCCGAAGTCTCATCTAGCGTCCAAGCTAAAAACCGAAAACAGTTCCTGTCCATGTCAAATTCCATGTCTACAAGTTCGCTTCAATCGCCATTCTTACCCAAGTCTTCACCAGCGAATCCACACACGACGAAGGAAGATGCCAATTCAATCATCTCGGAGGACAACAAAACCAATGATTCCACCTCACAATTAACTACAATCCAAAATCGGGCGTTAGAGCAAAATATTAATAATGCAAATGAGTCAAGCAGGAGTCCATTCACGCCAGCTAGATCCAGCAGCTTGAAAAATAAGTCGGAACCGTCTCCCAAAATCATATCCTATAGAAAATCAAAGAGAACCACCAGTGATGGAAGTTTTCTAGCTGACGCTTCATCTCCGAAAGAGGAATTTGATACGAGACTATACATGGATGAATTCTACAGAAGCACTAGTTACAGATATGCGATCATGCGCCGAAACATAGACTTTCATCAGCTATTCCCTTCGTTAGACTTGACAGACCGATTCTTGGACGATTTCGTTTGTGCATTGAGTAAGGAGATATTGTTACAAGGAAGAATCTACGTAAGTGAACATTACATATGCTTCAATTCTAATCTTTTGGGTTGGGTCACCAGTGTCGTGATACCGATGAATGATATCACAAAGTTCGAGAAGAAATCGACTGCCGGTATATTTCCGAATGGTATTACAATCGAAACTAAAGACCAAACCTACACGTTTGCTAGTTTTGTCACCCGTGATTCGACTTTTGAATTCATGAAAACAATATGGCAGGAGGAAACTGGGAACAAATCGGATGATGATACTCAAGATTCGCATCAAGTTGACGAGAAGGATTCGACACCAATTATTGAATCCTACATAATGTCAATTGATGGAGACGATAACGATAATGACAACAATAATGATTATGATAATGATAGTTCAGACGGAAAATCTGATAGTGAAACGATTGTACGAAAAACATCTGAGATCAAAACCAAGATCTTGAAATTTAAAGAGGAGTCGAAATATAGAAATATGGGTCCAGACGTGCATGCACCAACTACAGCTGATGGAGGGTTTGCGCCTGATGCAAATGAAATAGAATTGTTGAATGAGACGTTCCAAGCACCGTTAGGAGTGGTGTATGATATTTTGTTCGGGAGTTCAAACACATCATTCCATACAGCTAGAATCGAAGCTAATTCAGGGACAGAAATATCGGAGTATGATGTTTTTCACCCTATGGAGGAAGATCCCACAAAGTTGAAACGTTCTTACACTTACAGAAAAGGGTTAGGCTATGCAATAGGTCCGAAATCTACAAAATGTGAAGTGAGCGAGGTTATAGAACATTTGAATTTTGCAGATTATATTGTGGTCTTATCCACTACATTGACGCCGGACGTTCCCCTGGGTAATTCCTTCTCGGTGAAGACCAGATATGTGTTCACTTGGGGAGAAAATAACCATACTAATTTGAAATTGTCATTCTTCATAAAGTGGACTGGAAGATCATGGATCAAAGCAGTCATTGATAAACAATCACTAGCAGGTCAAACCGAAGCAGCTAATGCGATGTTGATTGCGTTGAGGGAAGAAATTGATAAGAGTACATATTACATTGATGGACCAACATTGACTAAAAAGACTGAGTACATTTTGGAAGAACCCGCCCAAATACCAGTGATGCCCGCACCCGCAAGAAGAGCGTCATTACCTACATTAGAAGTTCCATCAATCTCAATAAATTCAACCACTATCATCATATTACTTTCGGTAGTTGTGTTGTCTTTGATCGTATTTCAGATCAAAATGTATAAAAAGGTACTGGAAACAAATAATCTTCTTCAAAAACAACTTCTATTGAACACACACCTCCTTTTAGAAAAGAACACGAGACGAGGAAAAGTTGATATATATCCAAACGAGTTTTGGGGCATCATAAGTGACAAAGTTGGGAAAGAGTTATCAAGCACAGAGAGGCTAGAATATTTGCTAGATCAGTTGAATTTACTATATCTCGAGGAAAAGGAGTGAAATACCGGATCCCGTTATATAGTATTCAAATATATAAACCTAACCTATTTACAAAATTACCCTCCGAAGAATTGAAACAATCTATATACAATCAATGAATAGTCTTCGCGCAGCCTTGCTATGACTAGCATATACGCAACCCATCATCGACCTCTTGTAACTCTGGTTTCTCAGCGATATCAATATCCTCTACTGTGTGTACGGTAATCTCATCATTCATCGGATTCAACTCGAAAATGAAAATTCCTGAGATCACACGCTCTAGCTTTTTGCTTTCTTTACTCAATCCTTTCAATGCTGAAGTTATCTGACTTATTGTTGTCATAGTTTTAGAAACGCCATTGCCATTTTGCTTGTGAACCAAACTTGGTGAGTTCAATTTGGTCCACCTGTGAGATCCCAACCGTGCTTCTGAAGTAGAGTGAAATTCACTGCTATCTATAGATAGGTGAGGACAATTCTCCGAGCATGTTGTCCATCGTACAAATATCTTGCTTGAATCAGGGTATAATGTTTGGGCATCATTGTCACAAGTTGCTCGTATAGATTGAATATGCAATCGCACCTTCGGACTAAGTACAACCGAAGTCAATATCATTTGTATAGTTTTGCATGTCGCATAATAGGACACTTGGCCCTTCAATGCCGGTATATATGCGTTGTACTCATCAAAATGTGTGGGACATATTCGCAACACAATGTCATTTGAAATGATGCTCTTAGGTAACGATTTGTTCAAGATATTTGGCAATAGAGTCTTTAAATCTTCAATCATACGGCCGAGATTGGCCTTTCTATCTTGTTGTCGTCTATCTGGGCCATCCGACTTACTCAATTGGTATATGTTAGCGCCCGCAAAATTGTTGATACTGGCATTGGGTCTATAAATTTTGGGTAATGTTGAATACCAATTTCTGGAACAAGTCGACCATAGACAAGGTTTGCCGTAACCTAGGGTAAGCAACCTACCACCAGCTATCCTTGACATATATATCAATTGCCTTTGTTTCTTGTGCTTCCGTATGTAGCCAAATTGCTGTGGAAATCTATATCAGTACAAGATTTCCTGCACATCGCAGATACAGTATCCTTCAAATAAAACATAATTTCAATCTATATAGTAGCTAAATCTCCTGACAATGGCTTATAGTGTCTCATAAAGAAGTTCATGAAGCTTATATTCCTCATTGGCATCGTCAATTTCTTTCCAGTTTCCTATAAAATCATCACCTCTCACAACACCAGGTAGAGTTTTGCCGTTTGCTTGCCTCTTCCAAATCTTTTTCGCTTCTTCATCAGTTCCTAGATCTCTGTACTCAAATTTGATACCATTCGCTTGAAGAATGGTCGCCAATCTGTTAGTTCTTGGCATGATTTGCATACCACCAGCTAATGAGGTGAAAAGATATACCGGTTGGGCTTCCAAGTGTTTCCGTATCTCATCGGGTGAAACCTCAAAGTCGAAATCATCGAGGTCGTCATCAACTTTGTTTTCAGGTTCTGCTGATTCAGTGACTTTTTCATTTGGCGAGCCCTCAACTGTTTTCTGACCGGGGGTCTCTGGCTTCGATGTGTCTGCATCGATGTTCTTATCTTCGACGTCCTCTTTCGGTTTTCCACTAATACACTCTTCCTTTTTGTCTTCACTGGCAGGTAAGACCGCATCCTTGATTTTTTCTAGTATTGTGGTACCAACTGTCTTGTCGCTAGGGAGTTCAGTATCTTCATCAGCTCCAACTTTCACTTCTTCATCATCATCTTCAATCTCAGTGGTAATGATGTTATCTTCATTCTTACTAGCGTCAACTTCGTCTGCATTGACATCTTTGTTGTCCGCCTCTGTTTCAGCTTTTGAAAGTGGCTTATCCTCCGCATTTGACGATCTCTTGTCCCCTGATTCAGATTCACGTCTCGATTCTACATCTAGTTCTTTCATGAGCTGCTCCATCAAATCTTCTGAGCTCTCTTGCTGAGTTTTCAAGGGCAGGTCTGCGATGTCATTCTCAACCGAGGTAGATTTGACGTCGGTAGTCAGAACATCCGCTGCTGACGATTTCAATTTGAGAGGCTTCTCTGGCGATTCAGATATGCTAGTTTTCGGTTTGCTTGGAGTTGCACTCAAATCGCTGATCGCAGCATCTGAGGTATCGAGTTTGTCGTCTGATTCTTTATCTTCAATTGCGTCAAAGTTAGATTCATACTGCACACTTTTATTCGGCTCAGATTTACTTGAATCTTCATCAATAGAAGTCAAGTCAACTTCTCTCAATTCGTCATTGCTAACTTCAGAATTTTTGATCTTAGGAGTATTTGCGGCCTCTTTATCGACCAAACTTTGACTCGCATCACCTTCCGTGGTAGTATTTTGAGTCTCCTCTGATTGCTGATCCTCTCTCAGGTCTTTTCTCTCGACGGCAGCCTTTGTGTTCTCCTCTTCACCACCTAGTATATCATCAGATTGAAGCAAATCATCTATCGGGTGCTTTTGATCGTCTTTTTTATTAGATAGTATGTCATCAGTATCCAAGTTTGATGTCGTCGAGTCGTGCAACTTTTCTTCAACTGGTTTGGTTTCTACCTTCACAGTAGACGTTTCATCGTCGTCTGCTTCATTCGAGAGCTTTGACGGTTCGTTGTCCAAGCCAATTGCCGTTTTGCCAGCGTCAGCATCCTCTTTTTCTTCTGGTGCATCTTCGATTTCTATGTTTTTTGAGAGCGCTGTGACCTCTGAATCCTTCCTCTGGTCCACATCTACAACGTCACTTGCATCGTCTTGTTCACCAGAACCTTCAAACGTTTCCTTCTTTGAGTCAGCTTTCTTCACCGTCCGATCCATTTCGCGCTCTTGATCGACACTCACAACAGCAACATCTTCGTTTTTAGCATCATGACTTTCTTCCTTTACTTCATCTGTACCAGAGGTTGAATCTTTGACCTCAACCTCCAGGTCTTCGGCTTTCTTTTCATCAAATTCATGTAATTCTTGCTTGGTCTTTTCGTCCGTCATCTTCGTTTCTTGTACATCGTCTGCTTCCTTTATTTCTTCTTCCTGTACATCTTCTTCATCTTCCTTTACATCTACGTCTTCAATCAAATCTTCTTCATTTTTTGCTTCCTCTTTCACATCTTTTTCCTTTTCTCCTACCTTCGCTTCGTCACCCTCCTCACCGTCATCTTGCTCATCCTCTTCTTCTTCAACTTGTGATGGCAAATTTTTCACGTTTTTCATTTGATCAATGGTCTTGCTTTTCGAGTCATCAGACAGATTGGACTTACTTTTTAAAGAATTCGAGTCATCGACGTGTAATACTTCCTCAACCATGGTGTCCAAGTTATCTATAGTCGAATACGGGTCATCCGAAATGAAGGCTCCCTCTCTTACAAGTTCACTCGGGTTGGAATCATTTTTCTCGTCCGCTTCTGGTTTGGCTTGTCTTGATCTCGAGCGCGAAATGTTTCTCAAGTAGTTCGTAGAACTGATAGATCTTTGGGCGTAGATTTTCGATTGATCGTAGAAGCGTTCTTCCTGTTGTGGGGTGTCGACGTTGAAGTTACTATAGTCACCCGTGGTGACCAAACTGGGGTCCCGGGTGATTTCCTCATTATGGTACTGTCTCACTTGATCTTGTTCGATCTCCTGTTGTTTTTCCAAAGTTTCAATCTTCTCCTTCATGGTTGGTCTCGATTGCCTCGATTGACGTTCGTCGGTTTCTTCCTCTTGCACTTGCGCCTGGAACTCGGGAGGTAATTCGTACTTGGAAGGTTCTTCCTGGTGGATGTTCTTGTACGAGTCTCCGCGCGCCAAATGGGGTTTATTTGATCTTGAGCGCGAGCGTTCCTGGAAGCGGGAGGTTGATCTTGATCTCGATTGGTCGTCGCGAGCGACGTGGTCATGAGGGTGAGGCTCGTCGGTGTGGAAATACGGGGTGTGTAGTCCTGATTCCAAGAAGGGCGAGTTGATTGACTGGTTATCGATTTTCAAGTCGGGGTTATCCAAATCGTGAATTTTCAAATTCTTCCTGTTGGATTTAGTGGCGGACGCCTTGTACGACGACGTTTTGGGCAAACGTGCGGGATCGTGCGACTTGACCGAGTCGAGCAAGTCGTCGACGTTGTTGATCTGGTTGTCTAATTGGTATTCAGACAAGTTGGGCGTAGCATACACGTCGTCGGCGCCAGCGGCGGTGTCTGTGGTGGCACCAGCTCCGGCACGAGCGGTCGCACGCGCACTGGCACCCGAATCAGTTGGCGGGTCAATGGCAATGTCAATTGGTGTGTGTACCTGTTTTAAAGGCGAAGCCTGGAATTTAGAAGCAGCGGCATGTTCCAGTTTCAATGGCGACGACACTTTAGGTGCTGATTCGTTTGTTGAACTTTCGCCCGAGTATTTGGCGTCGTCCTTGATGTTCCCCGAGTCGTCCAAGAACTTGTCAAAATCCTCTTCTGAGCCCAACAACGCACCTTCGTTGATCAAGTCGTCCAAGCTAGCGGCAATGTCGTTCTTGGGTTTCTTCCCGCCTTTACCCTTTTTCAAAGTTGATTTTTCAGGATGAATGTAGTTGTTGTGGGGCGAGTCGTCAGCGGAGCGCAACGACGAGCCTACCAATGAGGGCGAGGACAACTTCTCTGCCTTCTCTAACTGTTCTTCAAAGTCCATGGCTCTTTGTCTAGTCAATGAATGGTGTCAAAATTAAGATTGTTGTCCACCGCGCGATAACGAGTGATTTGGTTAGCCACACCAGATAAGAAAATTTGAGCAAGCCAACAAAAACTTTAGCGACAACTCTGGCGAAAACCAACGGACGTGGACCGAGACTGGCGGCGGGAGCAAACACAGCATGAAACAAACTACAAACAATGTCAACAAAAATAAGGTGAATCAACTACTACAATCATATACTTCAGACAAAGTTACAAGTAAAAGACACGAAACCCAGATCATTGACTATCCTGTTGTTGAATCCATTACTTTTTGCCTGTGCTTTATTGGTTGAATGGTGAGAATTCTGGGGTTGTCGTAAGTTTCAGACAAGTTGTGTCGCATTTGTCGAAAGAAATGTCTAGAATTGCTATCTGCAGTACATATGGTTTGCCACATTAAAATTTTATATAAAGCGACGAATTGGAGATTCACATACTATAGATAACTAATAGATACCATGGCCAGACAAAGAAGATCGACACCTGCTCCTAGAGCCAGAACACAAACCAGATCAGCACACACCGCTGCTGCTCCACAACAACACACCGCCCCTCCTCCAGGCTACTCAGCTGCTCACCCGCAACAACAACAAGGCAGATCGCCAGGGTTATTTGGCCAAATGGCCTCAACCGCTGCCGGTGTCGCTGTAGGCTCCACCATCGGACACACCTTGGGTGCTGGTATCTCAGGCTTATTCGGTGGCTCGTCCGCTCCCGCGGAACCACTCGAACAACAACAAGTGGTTCCCACTCAACAATCAAACTACAACACCCAGTCGATGCAGTGTGACGTTGACGCCAGAAACTTCACCAGGTGTTTGGAAGACAATGGCGGCAACATGACTGCTTGCGACTTTTACTTGCAACAATTGAAAGCTTGTCAAGAAGCATCAAGACAATATTAAATAAACGAGAAAAGAAAAGAAAAAAAAAGTCAGGAGTAGCCACTAAGGCGGCACCATCTGACACTTTGTGTGTCTTGCTAAATTTTCTATGATCGAATCCTGTTGTGAACTTTAATCCAGGTTAAAGCATATATTTATTTTTGAAAATCTGTAATTAGTCAAATAAAACCATTGTTAGGAGAACATGTAGTAGGGTTAGAGGTACCAAAGAAACCTCGGCAGATCAAACTCGATATCTTGTTCATCGGTGAGGCATTTACACATGGAAACTATAAATCGTGGGGCTTAATGCCGTATATATACGAATCCCCTTCAACGAAGCCTTTGCAAATCCAAGCTCGTATATTGTGAAATGCCCATGCCGCTAGCTTGCGCCTAAACCTGACATAGTCAGATATCATGCAAGATCGAGCACCGTAAATCGAAAAATCGTGGCTGTCGCCGAAGGATCGATTGAACTTCACAAGCCTACCCTATCAGACACCTCCTGATGGTTTAGCATGATCCGAAGTCAACACTTTTCTCTTGTCCCATTGGCACGTTGATATACAATTTCAGATATTAGCCCCATAAGCTCTGCATGCACCTTATTCACTCATCTACAGTGACAGCCAAAACTTTAATTCATTTGTGCTGCAAAGTTTAATTAGGACAGGGTTATATAAGTAAGAGAACTGGAAAGTGGGCTGAAAGGAGTTCCCCACAATCTCATGTCACTTCGTTCAATCAAGTTGATTGTAGAGGCCCGCGAGCAGAACGAGGGTGCGTGTGCTCGTGTTCGAAGGTCAATTGGAAACGTGGTCCCAGATTTCAATCCGTTTCTACTCTGTGACCATTTCAACTCACTAGGGAGTCGAGGATTTCCTGAACACCCCCACAAGGGCCAGGAAACGATAACGTTGTTATTGTCGGGTGGGTATGCCCATGAAGATTTTACGGGGTCTAAAGGGGTATTATATGCGGGTGATTTGCAATTCATGACATCGGGTCGAGGGGTGGTCCACTCTGAAATGCCGGTGCCTTCAATCAACGGCACTCCCAACGTTGGTATACAATTGTGGGTTGACCTACCTGAAGCATTGAAAGAAGTCGAACCCCGATATCGAGATTTGCGCGAATGGGAGATCCCTCAGGTTATTCAGCAAGATGGGAAATTGCGAATTAAGGTAATACTGGGTAAAGCGTATGGCATTGAATCAATCAAAGACTTGGCCTATACACCCATGGAGTACTATTATTTCACCATGCAGCCTGGAGCTCATTTCGAGCAAGAAGTTCAACACGGGTTCAACTATTTCTTGTATATCTTGGAAGGACAAAAATTGCGAATCAATCATAATCAAGTAGCCCATCAATACAACAATGTCTTTTTCAATATGGATGGAGATTCGATAGAAGGCGAAAATATCGGTGAAGACGAAGTACAATTTGTGTTAGTCGGCGGAAAGATATTGGACCAGAACATCATTCATATTGGTCCATTTATCGGGACAAATATGGAGTACATTGAGCAAGCATTCCACGATTTCACAACATGCTCGAATGGTTTTGCACGAAGAAAGGACTGGCAGACGCTAATTTCGAATGGGGTTACCAAAGAGATGATTGATGGCCCATTGGGAGGTTCCTTAGCGAAACGAAGAGCCGAAAAAGCAAAATATTTGGGAATATGACCTTCCCTGCTAATGTATATTGTATGTAACCGCTTATCATTCTCATGTTTATTTCATTCACTATCTAACGGAAGAATTCCATCTCGTAATTGTATTTGAACGTAATTTTAACCGGGGTACAGTAGTAAATCTTGCGAATGACACCGCATTTGAATTCTCAATATCGATACTGCATTCCTTCTAGAATCTCGATCGTCGTCCCCAACATTTTTATTCAATTATGAAACGTCGTTGGGGGTTCAAATATCAGAATGAATATCAGAATGAATTCGGCGCGCTTTGAAACAATTTGCACCTAAAGAAACTAAACCGGTGATGATAAAATCGACAAGCCATCTTTTAAGCCAAGTTCGAATATAGTCGGCTTTCTGGATCAAGTGTCGTTATTTCTATTGGAATCTAACCATCAAAGTACATAAATACCACTGCCACTCTGAGAAATCACCGTTGCAGCTGAACCTGAATTTTGAACTAAAACAAAACACGAAAAAACAATAATATTACTGCAAAATATGGGTGCACCAATAAGAAAATACTGCAACAATGACTAAAGATATATAAATAAGTCAAACCCCAGCACAATTCTTTCTTTTCTATCTACATTAACCAACTTTAGTCGCTCCTTTTTTATACTAATCTTGATTAACGCCAAATCGCTATGAAATTATTCACGTTAACGGCTTTGTTAGCCATCGCTACTGATATTCATGCTAAAACTTATTGGGTCACCGAAACCAAGATCACCACCGTTTACGGTCCTGCTGCTGGAACAAACACCGAACACTGGTACAAAACTCGTCCTACTGACCCCGTTAGCTTGCAACAAAGTCCGGACGACTCTAAGGTAGAGCTTGATCCTGCCGAGGATACTGGCGACAGCGCTCCCGAGGAGACACCAGTTGCCACTGCAGCAGCAGCTACCACTGAATCTGAGATTGTCAACAAACAAGCCACCACTCCCACCACGTTGGTGCAAGCCACCGAGACCAGTCTTTCCGACTCGATCTACGACGAGTTGACCAACGTTGCTGATGCCGACTACTCGAAACAAATTTTGGATGCGCATAACGCCAAGCGAGCCTTGCATGGTGTTGGTGACTTATCGTGGAGTCGTGAATTGTACACTTTTGCCCAGGGATACGCCAATAAGTTTGACTGTGCCAATGTCAATTTGGTGCACTCGGGAGTCATGTCGGAGAATTTGATTATTGGTCCCACCACGGCGCAAGAAGCGGTTGACAGCTGGTACAGTGAGATTAGTTCATACAACTGGAACGCCCAGAATACTTACGACCATTTCACCCAGGTTATTTGGAAAGGATCAACCAAGTTGGGATGCGCCTACAAGGATTGTCGTGCCAACAACTGGGGTTTGTACACGGTGTGTGCCTACGACCCTGCTGGGAACATGGTTGGCGATGCCAGAGCCAATGTCTTACCCTTAATTTGAGAAAATTTGTAGTATACTTTATGTGTTTACGATATATTGTGTTTATGATATGGTGTTTTGGGAATACAACCTTGTAGAGTAGGTATGGATACGATACGTCATTCGAGACAATAGCTGCAAAATGCAACCGCGAATGGAATGTTTTGGCTGCAAAAAAAAGAAAACCAGCACAGAAATGTCAACAGGTATTGCAACAATACCGCAACACAATAACAAGTCGTCAGAAATACCGCAATAAAAGAAATGTGTTGACACCAATTTTAGTAGTCACATTGCAAACATAATCTTTTCTTGGAACAACTGCTGCACCCCACAATTCCACATTAGGTGAAATTCGATTTAGACTTTATGGTTTTAGTCAAAGTTGATGCCCCACAATCAATCTCGTCTGTTTGACGCAACCTGACACAAAAAATCGCGTTGTCATTGGCGATTTTGCAACCAATAATCCCCAGCTAATAAAAAGCTTAATTCGGAACAACATCAAGGAGCTGGACTGGTTCAACACCGATCTTTGTCTTTATATAATCACACCCACACTCTACATTTGCAAGCACTTTGCAGCATTTGATGTCCCAATATTCCCAACCGAGGGTTGGACTTGACCTAATGTCCGAGAGACTGATATTGTGCTGGCGCCATGAGTCATTAGACTAACCCAAACTCCTTTACATGACATAAACCCACCCCATACCGTCCACGGCACTGATCTTGTTGCTTGAGTTATCACACTCGCTTTAATCATTCGTGTTTGTTCCGTAATCACCCTGTAGTGTTACCCCAGGCTGTCACCCCTGTTCTCGGGAGTGTATATGGTGTTAGCGGCTGGAGTGGGCATCAAACGGATCAGGAGTCGGGATGGTAGATTGAGTCAACTCCCCAGTTGACCCAACAGGTGACTCGTACGTCTTTGTGAGAAGACAGCAAGTAAGAAAATTGCTTTAACTAACAATCTCGATCCACCAGAATGAATACCAAGACCATTTCGAGTCAGTGGTACTTCTGACCACCGCGTCGGGCACTTTGGTAGAGGTGATCGATGAAACCAATACGACAAGTATTGGGTGACACCGTGTACAGTTAAGATTGAATGGATTAGTAGATTCGATACATATGTATTAGACCTCTCCACTCTACTTGACAGACAGTGCTTCTGTACATGTCGCTTTGTGGGAATGCTACTATTTCACATCGTGATTCTGAGATAGTAACATCGACTTTGTAGGTTAATACTACTAATGCACTTTGTAGCAGGAAAACGCCTTCTTTGTGGATCTGTACTATTTCACATCACAAGATGCTTACGTCAACTACTAACGTTTCGCTTCGTGGATTGATACTATACGACTTAGCAAGATACCTGCGTCAGCGCAAAAGTATACAATTCGTGACAAAGTCGTCCACTTTGTAGACTTTAACATCCACTTCGTGGACTTTACATCCACTTTGTAGTCTTTGACATCCACTTCGTGGACATGTCATACACTTCGTATACTTGTCGTCCACTTCGTGGATTCTACATCCACTTCGCGGACTCTACATTCACTTCGTGGACTTATTCTATTAATCTATTTCTTCTCCCTGTTATATAAATACCAACCCGAGACTCCCAACCCCACCAAACCCAAAGGGATCAACAATCTCTTCTTCTTTTCCTGGTCCTTCAACCTTTCACCTCTTTCGTAAATCATTTGCATTTCCTGCAAGTTGTCGGCGTCCAAGTCGTCCAACACAATTGTTTGCGAGGCGACTTTACCCACCTTGTGCGATACCGAGTATTCACCCAAGTTGATTACCTCGGCGTCATTAACGTTAGGGTTCACTGACGACTGCACGTACTTGTCGGAACCAGCAAACTTCCTCGGTTTAGCCTTATTGAGGATAAGGTCAGGATTTGAGTAATTCTTCACTGGGATTGAGTCGTCAACTTGGACGTACTCTCCGCCTGATACCACGTCGGCGACGCTGGCCTCTACTCTTGAGGTTTCGTTGGCTTCCTTATTGAATGTTTCCAACTCAATCTTCTTAACCTGTTCTTGGGCGATATCCTGATTGATAGCGTCTTTGGTGACTGGAGGGATTTTAGGTTCCAATATCTTGGGGATAAAGTCGTATCTGAATTCCCATTCGTTGATAGAGGATTGTGAGGGTAATTGGAACGAGTCAATGGTGGAGGCATCCCCTTTGGCCATGATGACTGCTGAGCGTGAGAACGAACGTACTGATGATTTTAGTATTGTTCTGGCTAACATTGTGGTATGTGGAGTATAGTGTTGAAAGTTGTATATTATGTGGAGTGGTGTAAAAATACCTTGTGATTGCTGGGTATATATAGTTGTTCGGGTGAAAGGTCTCACGTGGCTGAATTCGGAAGAGTTTTTTTTGAGAATGACTAGCAAAAAGCAAACATTTGTCCCCTCAGTAAAAGAAACCCCAAAACCGTCGCACGCCAAAATAAACGGGTGCCGCTAATTCAACCTGTGACAATAGGGTAATGAGAGGAACTAAATTGGGTGATCTGGGGGTGGTCATGTATAACTACCACACACCTTCTCAATCCAACTTCCCCCACAGTTTTCTCAGTCGTTGGTCGCGACTTCATTCGAATCCACGTCTTCCTGTGGTTGGCAGCCATTGCTTTTTCCTATTATTAGCCTACCGTGAACTGGTGGTTGGCAAACACTCGGTTTGGGAAATATAGCTGGAAATGGTGCTGTGGAGGTGGAGGTGTATATAGATAGTAGAGATAGTTGTAACCATAGTGTGAGTTTGTTAGTTTGTTAGTTAGTTACCCATTGTTCAACGGCCACAATCGTTTGCCAAGTTACACAAACAGCAAGAAGAGGTGCCAGAATTGGGTTCGCCATATTATGGGTGGGGGGAGGGGGACAAACCTGGTAGGGCCACATATCCCGCCCGTTTATGCCAGTGAATGAATACGGCGCATGAGTTGGTTGGGGAATGCGCTGGGCAGTAGTGAAAGGTAGTGGATGTGGCTTGTGCGAATCTATCAATTTCTTTTTATTATCTACTCTCGAGATAAAAGGTTCACCTCGGCCTACTGGGGAGTATGATAACGAACGTGATATATAATACATTATAGATAGAGGTATGGACAAGTCAGTGTAATGGTTACCGAACCTAGTAGTTGTATAAATGTGCTATTGATGATTGGGTTGCAACAGACTCGATTCAGATGATGCTCTCAAATCTCTGAATGCTGAATGAAGTTTGTAATCTTGGTGCGATTTCGCTAAACAAGAAGTACAGTCAATGATCGTCAGGTCACAACGTCCAAAAGAACATTAGTTATCTTGCGAAATAGACCTTATCAACGATAAGCACAATGCTCTGTACGAGTTTATTTAAACTTGGACACGGCTGGAATTGAGTCGTCAAACTTGAAACAAGTAGTTGAAACAAGTAGTTGAAACCTCTACCTTAATACGACTGCCAAATTGTGTCGAAACTTGGTCTGAATTGGTACTGCGGCAACGCTGGTTCACATGTGTGTGTAGTATACATATTGGGACTGATCCAAGCGCTGTTCAAAGTCGTCTGCTCAAAACTATGTCTGATCGTGATTTGACTGACAAAATTTACTCTCGACATTGATGCAGGTGAACAAAGGTGGTATCCAAGTTCACAACTTTGCTAGTGGGCCATGATAGGGCAAAACCAACCAAGGTTCGCAACTTTGTAGATATAATCTTGATTTGACCTTGTGCAGTTGGAGCAATGAACTGTCAGTACTGGTCCGCCACAGAGAACTCAATAATGGTGTCTCTGTTAATACCTTTGTGGACAAGCGGTGGTAGAGTGGTGCTGAACCCAGGCGGGATGAACAGGTTTGTGGGACAAACCACGCTACTGTTGCACCGAATGATGGTCACATTTTTGTGGGGTAGACCAAGGTAGGGTTGGCATAGTGTGATGAATCACTAGCGGTACAAATCTGGCTTTGCACCTTCAAACATTCCATTATGTAGTCTTTGCAGGTACCCGGTAAACGATTCGAGCAGACAATCTGATCGATGGTTGATGCTCACAAATAGTCGGTTGGGATATCATTCAACAAGTCTTCCAAGTACTGACTGGGCGGCCTCGACCGCTTGGGCTTGTCGACCTCAACATCATTGACCTCGCGAATCGACGAATTGTTCAAATCAAACGAATCAACTTCGATCGATTTGGGAAGGTTGAATCGCGGGGATTTATGGAGAAGGTTCGACCCCAGCTCGGGCGATAATGTGGGCTGAATGACATTGGTGTGCGCGTTATCCACATCGACGGTAAATGTGGTATCAAACCCCAACCCAGCGCTATCATCCGGCGATACTGTCGAATAGCTCATGGTTGATGTATCGAATGGTTTCTGGTACATGGGCAATGACAAGTCAGTTTTTGAGTTCATCAATTCCAACACCGGCGATATGAACATGGAGCAACGATTCGATTTCTCACCCATAACACTATCTCGATACGAACGGCCCTGACTGGTGTCGATCAATGTCGAAGTATCTGTAGTCGAGTTCTTGGTCGATAGGTATATCGACGCTGATGATATCGTCTGCCCCGTCGATGCATTTCCTCCTAAAAATGAATGGTTGAAATTGTGATAGTATACCTCCTTCTCGTGCTTAGCCTTATTATTATATATGAGATAGGTTATTATGTTGTACAATAAAAAGCCGAGTAACATGGCTGATAGTATGGATCCGATTATTATGAACATCAATCCTGGTGGTAATGTGGGGATGTGTATGTATGGATTTGCTTGAAACTTGCCTTCGGCATTATGACCTGGGGGTACATGCAAGGAATATGTTGGCGACAGCTCAGCCAGACTGGCTGAAAGCTTGGGCATGGCATTGGTAGTGGCTGCCATTGTGGGCAAGCCTGTTGACGTATTTGTCACTTGTGTAGTGGCTTTAGTGTTAGCAATTGTCGGTAATGCATCATCTCGTTTGATAATGGTATGCACTCGGTCTCTATTCACATTATGATTGTGGTGTTTATGAGCCATTGCCGCCATTGTGGGTGCCAATAGAACAAACCACGAAAGCTTCATAGGAAGAAAGTCGATTGAAAAGATAGTTTAGCAAGATTTCGTTATGATTTGAGTCGATGCAAGTTTGATCATCGGGGTGCAAATTTACTTTCCTACATTATCACACCTCCGAAAGGTTCGCTTCTCTGTTTACATTTTTCGCGTCTTGAAATTTTCTTAGACGTGTATCAAGATCGCAATTCCATCGATTCGTTTCGCACCACCGCTTAAACGCTGGAGCGCAGAGTACAATAAGGTTTGATATGTCGAAAATGCTAATCTAAATACCTATATCAGAATCTCCAGTTTTCGTCTGCAGATTCAATCGCCCAAGTGAATTTGTCCCGCAATGTTTTAGTGAATAATTTTTCAATGGGGACACCGAACCTTTTCGAGAACATCACCGTCAAACGTGGGTCGATATAGTTCATTTTGGAAGTACCCAAAGATACTTCTGAGTTGTCTTCTTTATCTTTCAACAGGATCTCCGTGTTGACTATTCTATTCTCTACAGTCTCAACCTGTGACTTCAACTTGTCAATTGTGACAACTTTCTTCATAGCTATGATACCTGTTTTCAATTCTTCGTCATACTCTTTTTTCAACTCGTCAATTTTCATGAGTCTTTCTGCCAAGTCAGCTTTTGTGAGCTCCGGCTTACCTTCAAGTCTCAACTTATCGTTATCACGTTGAAACTTCTTCTCCAATTGTAGCTTGAGTCTTGCAATAATTGCTTTATGGATTCGTTTCTCGTCTTCTTTTGTCAAGTCATTGATCTCAGCAAAGTATCGTTTATCCTTTTTCAAATTTATGTCGAGCTGTAATATCATCCGTTTGAATCTGATCTTCTGCCATATCAACTCTTGGATTTTATCCATGATTTTTTGCACCGAATCACCGTGACTCTTGGCAACCGTACGCTGATGGTTACATAATATCGCCACAGTTCTATTAGCAGCATTGAACTTTAACACTTTCTCGGCCACTGTACCTTCGTTCGCTATCAAATCCAATTGATCTTGCATCGTTTTCGACGCATTGTAGGTTCTGAAAACTTTGGCAGTCAAACCTTTCATATAATTGGTCAAATGTTTATTCAACAATGTTGGATTGATTCGGTCAAATAAATCATCACCAATGGTTTTGGGTTCCTTTTTGAAAATCATCAAGTTCTTGAACACTTGTTTTTCAACTTCGACTTGCTGATAGAATCGAATGGAATCTTTACCCAAGAAATCAAACGTTACTTTGTTGGGAGGTTCAAGTGTTATATGCTCGTATCTCAAGGAACAACAACCCACAGTATCGGCTTCCTCTTCTGATTTCTCACCACCTGCTCTAAGAGCGAAAATATCAATAAGATAGGTAGCAGTGGCCATTTGTCGCGATTGCATCAAATCCGATTTCAACATCTTGTTGTAATCCTTTCTGATGGCGTCAATATGGTGCTTCAAGTTTCTGGCAGTCTCGAACTTTTTGAAGTCAGATTGACCTTTGATCGAGGAGTTGTTGGCAAATCTGACGTATTTGGTGGCATCAAAAATATTCTCTTTCCAGGTGGCTAACCAAGTGACTTCCTTATTGTGAATGATCTCTTGCCAATTATGCCCTGGTGGTGGAGGAGGAACAGGGGCGTTTTCACCCAAGTTTAACGTTACCTGTTCAGGTAACACCCTTCGTTTCAATTTACCAGTTTTTGGATGGGCACCTCTGCCTCTGAACAAACCGGGAGGCTCGATTTTGAAATTCCCAACGCCTTCCTTTCTACCGTTTAGGTAACAAAATTTGTAAGGCGCTTCTAGTTCTTCTCTTTCGAGTTTTATACGATTCTTCTCTTCCTTTGGCATTAGCTTTTTCTCTTCACGTTGTTGTTGAAAGTATGCTGCCATTTTTGAGAAATCACATTTTTTGAACTCGATCGAAGTCGCTAACGGATGTTCACATTCCAGCAACACAGTTTTGAAATCATTGAAGAAATTATTTTGGAAAATGGGGTTTTTGGCATGATCAGTTTCAATCATAGCAGCAAAGAACCCCGCCACTTCTTCTGCCGGTGGTGGTAAGTTCAAAGGTTTACCATTGTATATCAATTTGATATGCGTAGGCAAAGGTTCGTATTCTGGGGGGAATACCACTCCATTATGTTCTAGTGTTTCCCATTTTTGTTCTCCATCCACGTCACCGGCCTCCCACCATTTGAACGAATCTTCATCTTCGTCGTCACCATTACCTTGCGATGGTCTGGGTGTTTCTGCTGAGGCGCTATCTGTAGATCTATTGGTGGATGTTGCCCGAGAGGTGGGTTGTCTAGGCGTACTTGGTAGTGGTGTATCTGATAGATCGGCCGATTCGCTTTTGATCTTAGTTGGTTTCCGGGGCTTCTTGGGTTTCTTGTCTGTTTTCACCTCCTTCTTGGGTTTCTTCTCCCGTTTTGGTTCCGGATTTGACTTTATGGGTTTATCTAACTTTGGCTCTTCTTCTTTGAGCATAATATCCATGATCTGAGGTTTTGGTGATTTTTCCAGTTTAGGTTTCTCTCGCTTCACTTGTTTGGGCACAGCTTTCAGGTCATTAGTCTTTTGTCGTTTTGCAGTGCCATTTGTTTGCGGTTGTTTATGTTTTTTGGGTGACTCCTGGGACAACTGCGATAGCGGCACTTCGTCGTCATCAGAATCGGCGATTTTAGAGGCAGTGTTGCGAATTGTTTTCTTGGGTAGCCTCCCTAATGCTATTTCATCTTCGTCTGACGAGCTCATCGTAGAAAACCAGCACGTTCAGCTTGAAGGTTGTTTTTTTTTCTCTAGTTAGTGATGAAATGGAGTAAAATAAAATTTCAGTGTTTGATCGCGAAAATTATACCCATGTCAATTTTGCAATCATGGCTTGCAAGTTGGAAGTGGTGACACAATTAATACTGTTTGAAAAGACTAGAATGGATTACACGAGTTGTTTCTCGTGAATTTGCAAACTCACAAATAAATGGGCGCGACTAGTGAACCATAAGGCATGGGAATCGTTTTAAAGAGCATATACAAGTAACGTCTAATCATGTAGCTAGAGTCGACATTGCCAATGTTAAAGATCACAAGTATTACAATAGCATCAATATAACCATGCAATCTGCCATCCTTCATCAAATATTCCACCGTTTGTAGTCTTTATAAAACTGGTATTTACGTGCAAGTGACGCGACTAGTGGACCATAAGGATGTAAATCATGAACAAGTACAATCAAGCAAGCAACAGCCACCTGAATATACTTAGAGTCACCATATAATGTCTACTGGCAATATAGACTACGAGGATTAAACACTAGTATTTTGAGTAACCGCACAACCTGCCACACTTCGTTATACTCCACGCTATTCTTCAACACGAAATTAGATATATAGATCCCTACAGGCCATTGGCAAGTACAACCCTACCATGTAACCGTCGATGTTATGTTTACAGTGTGTAGTTTTTACCTTCAGTCCTGGCGCGCTTGGGCGCACCATGAAAAATGGTAGCACTGTAAGGTTCATCTCCATCAGGCGGAAATTCAAACGAACCGTTTGCCAGCACCAGGCCATGCAAACGGAATAGTTATTAGAAATCATCAAGGAGCTCAAAGAGCTTCAATTCTTCATCTAATAAACACATGCTTTCCAAACAGTTGGGAATGTTAGCATGTATTAACTCTAGACCATTATCCTAGTAGCAAAAAGGTACAATTGAGTTGATGACAACTGATCCAGTAAGCAATTGGCAATTTCAAGGTGTAGATAGCTTGTAGTGTGTCATGAATGGTCTAATTTAATAGACAAACGTATGGTTTCTGGTAGAATCAACCAAGTGATCATCGTTCCGACGAACCATAAACAACAAGTCAGGGTGAAAGAAATGGTGGTATCACCAACAATGTGTTTATGATTCTAAATCTTAGGGTGGTCATTGAACCGAGGCAAGCCAATCACCTTAGAGGAGGTATCAACCGGAGGCAAGCCAATCATGTCATCTAATCGCCAGCGTAGTGTGCGTAGATATAAATTAACAATTTTACTACTCAAACTATCGATAGTCTAACACAAGCGATTGCTAGTTTATTTGAACTTGGACTGTTTTCTTAGAGAGATCCCACATAACTTGAGCCCCTGCGGCGTCTAGTCTCGTATTCACTTTCTCATTGGCGCCACCTCCACCAAAGTTTACGCCAGGCCCAAGCCATGGTGTTCGACAACTACGTACCAACTATACGACGATGCATGCGTCTCTGGACCTTAGATCTATAAATACCGCATGTACTGAGTAAGCTAGCGCGGTCACCCAAACGAATTAAGAGTATCGAGTAATGGCCTAGCGAGCAGCTAGGCTAGCAATACTATTGGTAGTAATCAACCTTTCCGTTTTGGTAAACTATCTAAACCCCAGTCATTCCCCACTTGCGCTCGATCAATATCGGGAAACCACCATCCCCGGCCGAGGCCATGAATAAGATTCCGCGCCAAATGCCAACCCCCAAGCATAACCACCATTGTCTCCACTGTACCTGTTGGCGACAGGGCCACACAGCGCCAGATCTGGCGCTATGAATCTGTAAAATATGCAACTCCAGACTCCCGACTGAGTCACCATAAGCGATATCTACCAGAAAAAAGACACTCTAATGGCAAGAGACACCTGGTGCCCCCCAGGTGCCCCAGGTATGGGGGAAAAGTGGTCCGATACAGCGTCGCCGCACTATCCCCAGTGTCTCCAGTGTATGTGTACATCCAATCTCGTTGCCATGGCCCCGTTTGCCTACACAATTCCTAACGAAGTGTCGGTGGGGCAATATTGCGATAAGAACATTTTTTTTTTTTTTTCGTTCGCAGCAAGCTTACTCAAGTGTTTCGCTTGTACTGTCAAGTTAACGGTGTTTGGGATGTGGTCGGTGGGGAGGTTTGAGTGGGTGGTCCCCACCCCTCTACGTTACCTACCGTATACGTTATCTTTCTTGGTGGTGCAAATTGCCGTGATGACTTTGGCTCCTGTACACGTAAAGCGGCATTATAATTACTAAAAAATAGATGGTTACATGATGATTTAGACTTTCTGAGTATTTATAATGACGACGAAAGTTTGAGCAGTTTTTTTCTTTGTTCTGGTGCTTACTTGGTTTTGTTTAGAAATGGACGATATCGAGAAATACCGAGAAGGGTCGTCTCACGACACCCAAACCAATTACGACCGCTATCCCAATGAAAAAAAATCGCACTTGCTCGACGAAGACTTGGAAATCGACGAGCCTTCGCACGACGATGCCCGCTCGGGCCACCACGAAGTGGTGCGAGCATTGAAACCGCGCCAGATCTCGATGATTGCTATTGGTGGTACCATCGGTACCGGGTTGTTCATCTCCACCGCCAACACCTTGGCTAACGCCGGGCCAGCATCATCGTTGATCTCGTTCTTGTTCATGACTACTTTGGCCTTCTCCGTCACCCAGTCGTTGGGAGAAATGGCCACTTACATGCCCATCACCGGTTCCTTTACCCAGTTTGTCGCCAAATGGTGTTCCCCCGCTACAGGGGCCTCCAATGGCTGGAACTACTGGTTCAGTTGGGCCATGACTTATGCATTGGAATTGTCAATCGTAGGACAAATCATCCAAGTATGGACAGACGCCGTCCCCTTGGCCGCCTGGATCTCGATATTTTTTGTGTTGTTGGTAACCATAAACTTGTTCCCGGTGAAATTCTACGGTGAGATTGAATTCTGTATCGCCACCATCAAAGTCATCGCCGTGATGGGATGGATCTTATACGCATTGTGTATCACGTGCGGTGCCGGTCAAACTGGACCCATCGGGTTCAGATACTGGCGTAACCCAGGACCTTGGGGTCCGGGTTTGTACGCTACCAAAAACATATACGCCGCACGTTTCTGTGGGTGGTTGCAATCCTTGATCTCAGCCGCATTCACGTTTCAAGGTACCGAGACCGTTGGTATCGCCGCGGGGGAATCGAAAAACCCACGTAAGACTTTACCCAGTGCCATTAGAAAAGTCTTGTTCAGAATCTTAGTGTTTTACGTGCTCTGTATGTTTTTCCTCGGGTTAACTGTTCCGTATGATGACCCTAGATTAGGACCTAACGTGCCCGAAGACGCCACTGGTAACTTCACTTCGGGGTCCCCTTTCATCATCGCCATGGAATTGGCAGGAACCAAGGTCTTGCCCGACATTATGAATGCAGTGATCTTGACAACCATCATCTCGGCCGGTAACTCAAACGTGTATATTGGTTCGCGTATCTTGTACGCATTGGCGCAAGCTAAAGTGGCCCCTAGATTCTTTTTGAGAACGACTAAAGGAGGGGTTCCATTCGTGGCCGTGTTGTTTACTGCTTCCTTCGGTGCTTTGGGGTTCTTGGCCGTGTCCAACGGTGGTAACGAAGCTTTCGACTGGTTGTTGAATATTTCAGCCACCGCCGGTTTGATTGCGTGGGGTTGGATCACATTCACTCACATTAGGTTCATGAAAATCTTGAAATCGAGAAATATCTCGCGAAGCTCATTGCCCTTCAATGCCGCATTTGCCCCTTGGTCAACCTACTATGCCACCGTCGTCATCTTCATTATCACATTCATCCAAGGTTTCGGAGTGTTTTTTGATTTCAATGCCACCGACTTTTTTGTCAATTATGTATCGGTGATTTTGTTTGCCGTGTGTTGGATTGGATTCCATTTCTTCTTCAATGGGTTCAATAGACACGCATTCTCATGGAAATCAATCTTTTATTCGTATGATGAGTGTGATATTGATACTGGGGTTAGGGAAATTGATGAATTAGAATGGGAGGATCCTGCTCCCACCAATTTATGGCAGAAATTCTGGGCAATTCTTGCTTAGAAGATCTGTAACGTCCCACCTCCCCTTTTATTTCTGGTCCTTTTTGCATAACGTCAAGTTCACAATATTCAATGAAATTCATATCTTGATGTAAAACTTGTTGTTTGGACATCTTTATTGGTTGCAAAAAAAAATCTACAAAATCAATGATTGAACTGGCTTCAAACTACATCTCTGTTTATAGATAATATATTTAATTAAAACTTATATCCGCTTTGGTCAATGGTTGCTGTAATAATATGGCACCCTTTCCCCTGTGGTGAAACTGTATCTGGAGATTACGTAATAAATATATTCAAAGCCGATGGTAAATTCAGGGTTATCCTTAGAAAGGATAAGGTGTTTGTGGTTAGGGTGCTAACAAAAGTTACTCCTAATTGTGCTGGCTACATGCTATAACCATTTTTATGAAATGAGGGTGAGTTTGAATAATTAGTTCAATTAGGGGCAACTGATGCTCCCCTAGATAATTTAATGTAAACTTTTCACTCAATGCTAAACAGCGTACCAGGGGAAAGGTTCAGAGGTACCCGGTGCGAAAACACAATCGTATATTCACGTAAATTCACGCATTCTTTGCCATTCGCCAAGGTGATATCTCACCTTAGTGTTGGTGCTACGAACGGGTTTTGTGACTGAGTACAATCTGGTTGTCGTAGATATAGTTGCTCGTCGACATGAAAAAATATCAGGTACCTAGCAACTGTGCCTTAGATACCCATAGGTACCATTGCACCAAATTAGTAACATCAGTTGTGAACCTAGGTATATTGGCGGTTGATGGGTGACAATTGTACCGATACCTGAAATTTCACACTTTACAGGAGTTTGGAGAAATGGTACTCAAATTCTGCAAACTGTAATGATTATTACATTTGACATTTCTGTAACGCATATTGTATTGACTATAACTCTATCTTAGTAGCCATACTATAAACTAATTTATCAACAAGGTGAAAAAAAGCAAACCATAAAAATCAAAAAAAACCAACTCTAATCTAAACGCCAATCTTAATACAACACGTATTTGGCTTGACCATTGGTGACACCAACGGTACAACCATCGGAACCTGAAGCACCGTTGGAGTAGTAGACTCCGTCTTCGTAGGAACAAGATCCCGAAACAGTTGACGATCCGTCAGCCACAATTTTGATGTTGAAGTTGAGTGGGCTTTTATTGTTTGGATTTGGAATCAAGGAAAGGTAAGCAACTCCATTGGCGTAACCGGCACCAAAGTTCATTGGGGCCCAGTTACCAATACCAGAGCCTGCAGAGCCCCAGACACAGCCTTCAGTGTAATCGACCCCAGCATTGTTGACGTAGTATTGGGCTGAGGTTGGTTTACCTTGCCAGACGTAGTAGGTGCTTTGGTCGACGGTAGTCAAGAGGTTGGAGCCACCACCATTCACCACGGTGGGGATAACCATGTTTTCGGTACCAGGGTAATCAGTTCTACAGATGGCGACCGATTGGGACAATTCCGAGGTGACAATAGCAGAGTCGGTACCCCATTCACACAAGAACTTGGTTGATTGGTTTGATCTTCTCAATTTACCATTGACACACAACAACCCACCCACGGAGACCCCGTTTGAAGGTTGGTTGGAGGGCCATTGGGTTTTGGACATACCCGATTGGCAAGCGTACGAGCAGTACGAGCCTTCTTGGCACGAGCCACCCGTGGAGGTGTCTGAGTTGTAGATACCTGACCAGCCGCCAAAGCCCAAGTTGTTCAAGGCAATGACACCTTGGCCGACGGGGAAGGAAGAGCACGAGTATACGTCATCCTGGAATTCGACAGTAGGGTTTTGGTAAGCACCCAAGTCACCATTGATACCATTATCGGTACCAGGGCTGCTGGGAGCGGCCGACGAAGCGGCGGCGGCGGTCGAGCTTGATTTCGATTGGACCAAGGTCGAGCTAGTTTGGGTAGTTGGAGCAGCAGCAGTACTCGAGGTAGTTTGTTGCGTGCTTGGTTTAGTAGCTTGACTGATGACCACGCTTGGTTCGGTGGCTTGTTGGGTCGACTGTTTGACGATGGAGTCGGTGTTGATGGTTTGTTGGGAGGTTTTGGTCGATTGGACAGTGTTACCGTTACCGTCTACGGTGACGGTGATGTAGGCGTAGTCGTAGACCACTTCTCTCTTGTGTTTGTGGTGAGCGTGTCTCTTGACAGTGGCACAATCGGGGTCGTTGATGGGGGCCGCGACTGCTAAGGTAGCAATGGCTAATAAGTTGGCAAATTTCATGATTAAGGAAAGACTGAACAGTTAGTACAAAAGAAAAGAAAGGAACCACTTATAATATCACTTGGGATCTAAAAGCAAAAGTGCAAAATTATCAATCATAGCCATCTACACCTCCAACGTGTCTTTGTGTAATTTCATTCTGGAGTGGTATTTTAATTTTTTGTAGCCAATTTATAAAATCGCGACTTTTTTTTCCCCAAGGGATGGTTTCATAACAAAACAAGCCATGGACAATCACCCAATTATCCCAATTGTAGAGTGCAACCAAGCCATTGGTGTATATGTTAAGTAGGTGGTTTATTAATCACTTGAACCAGTGTTTCGAACATACCTTTAGTTTTAAGGAACGACTAGAAGTTAATTATTTACCAATTTAGACAAGGGAAATTTTAAATTTGTGGGTGTGGGAATTAATTTGGTTTTAAATAAAAATCAACAACCAGCATAATGGTAAATATTTTTTATCTCTCCCAGTTTGTTTGATAATTTGCAAAGCCATTGTTACAGTGGTGTCTAATTGAATATAGGTTCTAGACTAAGTAAAGTGGTCAAAAGTGGTCATAGTTTGTAAAAGTAGTAAAGTGGTTGCATCTATCGATGGACCTAATCTTTATCTAATCGCTCATTGCCAGAAAAGTTTAATCGACTACAAATGCGTACCCTGATAAAACTAATCGAGCATTATATCCAGTGGTGTTATTTTTGTGGCTACAGCCAGGACTACCACGAAATAGGCTAGACCCAAACATTTCTCTACCCATCTGCGCAACGATTGTCGATCTACAATGACAATCGTTGCCCCTAAACAATGGGCCCCATTCCCAACGTGTGAATGGGGGTTTATGACGGGACGGGTTTGTTATGTTCAGGTGCATATTTGTCAACAACGATTTACATTCTACCACTGAAACAATCGGGCCATCTGGAATTGGTAAATAAATATCAGTCGTCGCCCCGGCATGTTTATCTTGGCTGGGTTTCACCTCGACATTGTGCATGTGCACTGGGATTTTGTAGCGTAGGTGCGACGTGGTGGATGGTGGGTTGTGGGTGATGCTAGGTGGGTGATGTTAGGTGGGTTCATGGCATGGCTTACATTGGCTTATTGTCAAAGGTGGCATCACTCCCAAGGCTTGATAATCGCTGGCCAGATCCAGACCCAGAATATGTTGAGGCTGACAATATCCAAGCCTGCGATGGGCAATGGGTATAAACTAGTAGCATCATGTAACATGGTAGAGAATGTTGGGCACTACTACAATGGGTGATTGGTGGGCGTTGGCTTTGATATCCAAAGTTTTGTCATTGCCATTACTGGTTCACGACCCTTTAGTATGAGGCGTTGTGAGAGTATTGGTGCTGGTTAAAAGGGCGAAACCTTGGCAGCGACAAGTCGTAGGTAATCAGCGATGGAAAGTAACAACAGTACCAAAATGAAAAGATAATCAGAGAAACCACCTATTACAACAGTAATTGAACATAACCAGCGACTACTCACACATACCCCTTTATCAGTGATTGTCTATAATGAGTATTATGGCTGTTCACCTGATGGTGGTGAATATCATGTGATGAGTGTGACCATCTTCACCACGTGACTGGTTTTTTTTTCTCCTTTCGTTTTCGTAATAATTTTTCATGGGCATCAGAATTGTAGTACTAGCCAAAATTTCTCACTCCATCAACAAAAGTTTGTTAAAAATTTTCATAGTATATCAGCAAACGTATCAATCATGTCTTTACCTGCTTCGTTTGACTTAACTCCTGAAGATGCTAAGTTGTTGTTAGCTGCTAACGTCCACTTGGGATCCAAAAATGTTCAAGTATGTATCAAGGGGAAATTGGGGGAGTATCGTTAAAATCAAGGTTCAACTTGGTTGAATGATTTGAAAAATGAATGATACTAAATGATATTGAATGATATCGATTTTGGTTGGAACAGGAATATGTTGAATTGCACAACATACACCCGTTGTTATCAATGTTCAATCTTTACATTTTATACATCTTATACTAACATATCTTAGGTTCACAACAAACCATACGTTTACAAAACCAGACCAGATGGTGTCAATGTTATCAATATTGGTAAAACTTGGGAAAAAATCGTGTTAGCTGCCAGAATCATCGCTGCCATCCCTAACGCCTCCGACGTCGCTGTCTGTTCCTCAAGAACCTTTGGCCAAAGAGCAGTGTTGAAATTCGCCGCCCACACCGGTGCCACTGCCATCGCTGGTAGATTCACCCCCGGTAATTTCACAAATTATATCACTAGATCGTTCAAAGAACCAAGATTGGTCGTGGTCACCGACCCCAGAACCGATTGCCAAGCTATCAAAGAATCGTCTTACGTCAACATCCCAGTTATCGCTTTGACCGACATGGACTCTCCTTCCGAATACGTCGATGTTGCCATCCCATGTAACAACAAAGGTAAACACTCCATCGGTTTGATCTGGTGGTTGATTGCCAGAGAAGTATTGAGATTGAGAGGTATCATCCCCGACAGAACCACCGAATGGTCCGTCATGCCCGATTTATACTTCTACAGAGACCCAGAAGAGATTGAACAAAACGCCCAAGAAGAAGTCGCCGAAGGTGAACAAACCGAACAAACTCAAACCACCGAAGCTGAAACCGAATGGACTGGTGAAACCGAAGAAGTCGACTGGGCTGAATCCGCTACCCCAGCCGTCGAAAACGCCGCCGCTTCCAACTGGTAATTTGTAATTAATAGAAACATTGGTTATAAAAACACGTTGGGGAGTATTAATTATAGCAAAATTTATATAAATAAATGAAAAAGTCGTAATAGAATCGCGGGTGTAGTGGGAGTTGACCCAGAGATTGGTGTTAGTGAACGTAATCGAGAGTACGTCAAGATGATATGGGAACCACATACTTAATTCGAAATACGAGTGAAATAGTATATCAGCCAATATCCTGCTCTGAGTTCTGCTTCCACGAATGTCGATGGGAGCTCCAGCTTTCTGCTGTGTCGAATTTTATCAATTTGAGGCTACAACTGATCAACCAACTCACGCTAGTCTTGCGAACATATTTACATTCTATTTTGCGACCTCATTTTGTCAACCTAGATATGAGCTAAACCTCTTATAACTAATTTTCTTAAAACGCTATCCATCCTAGGCAATTATGGTTATACCTTACTTTCCATGTTTAGTGGTTACCCGGCATTGGCCTCTGGTTTATATACTGAAAATTTTGATCCCAGCAAATCTTCTCTTCTTCAATTTGTTTACCACGGATCACGACTTAAAACCAAAACTACCTAGTTGTTCTTTATCGTCAGTACTCTGTACTGGTCTGGTCTTGTTCTATTCGTTTTGAATAGTTTATAGACTGGGCAGATAGTTAATAATGCCCCCATTCAGATCAAATTTGGCAATTTTCAAGGGTCTTCTTTGAATGTTGTCGTATTTCGTAAGCTTGATCATACAACATATGTTTTGTTTTGAGGTTGCCTTTTGTTTTATAGTACTTCCCAGAAGAAAAATCCCGGTTTATCGTGTTTTTACTGCTCATTAGAATCAATACTTCATGCCCGGGGGATATTAGTAACACTAGTTACAATTGTAGGAAACATCAATCGCCGGGCGATTGATTTTTGGACCCCAGTTATACAGAAAGTGCAGCTACTTTTGTCAGGTTGGTCATGATATAGGATCACCATCAGCTACATCCTTTGTAACATCGCTCACAAATCTAGCTCCAAGATCTATCTCGTTTGATCTCATTAGTTGCCTTTACATGATAAACCATATTAAGCAACGGGCATTGACTATTATCTATTTTATGGGAAAGCACATTCGCCTGGTTGTTCGTCTAACGCTGACATCACTCGTGAATGCAACTACGTGTACGTGTTTAACCAACTGAGATTTCAGGGTTCCAACTATACCCAGTGTTGCTGATAATCAGCAACCCCAGATTCGATCCTGCTTGGCTCGTAGGCTGCTAATTAGCCACATTTTTTATAGTGCAAGTGACAGATTGCCAAGTCCGAAGATGGGTAAACAATCCCAACTAAGTTGAAATACACCCTATTTGAGAGTCAACAATAAGGCATATTATTCATCTTTACCTACAGTCGTTTCTGTGCCAACTGCAACGTGTTTCGCTTCATTGTTCGGTTAGAGTTTGAACGATGTTTCCCGACACGCGTAAATTTAATGTTTTTTTCGTTGATGTCATTAAAGCAAAGATCGAAAACTTTAGCTAGTGTTTTACCCCAGTACTCAAGAACCAGATGAAGTTCAACCAGAAGATCCTGGAGTGGATCTACTTGATCAGCACCAACGATAAATACTCGGAGTGGGACTCGCGAAAGTCCTTCAACAGATTAAACAAGCCCGAAGCCAAAGACGATGAACTATACAACCACCACAACCGATCGTCGACGGGGTTGATCGGAGCTGGCGAAGGCTTCGAGAGTGCTGTAAACGACGAGGACCATCCAGAAGAAGCGCTCAATCGCAATACAGTCGAGGGTGTACACGAGGTGAAGCTAGCCTGGAGGCATATAAAAAATTGGATCGACAAATATAACTCTGATTTGGGATCAAGCTTGCAATCGAAATGCACCGACGATGACTTACGTGATTTCCAGAAAGATTTGAATATCAAATTGCCCAATTGTGTCTTGGAGTTCTACAAATTGACCGATGGGCAGGGGAACTTTGGTAATGATACCGAAATTAACGGGTTGTTATTTGGTTTAAAATTATTGCCCTTGGATGAGATATTGATCAACACTGAGAACTGGCGTAAAGTCGCCAAAATTCTAAATGAAAAACACCAACTACAAGTACAATTGACTCAATTGAAACTCACGCATAACAACTCGAACCAATTGAAAAAGCTATCACCCAACAACTCATTCGACGTGTCTAACTTATCGTCTGCATCGCTAGATCAGAAATCGCCAAATTTAATCAAGTTGAATGACCAGAAATCTATTCCACCTCAAGAAATTTTAGAAACTTATGCCCATCCAATGTGGATACCAATAATAACCGATGAAGTAGGGAACTACATTGGTGTGGATTTATCCCCACCAGCACAAGGTAAGTGGGGCCAAGTCATAATGTTTGGTCGAGATTTCGATACTAAGTTCAAGATTGCTGATAATTTTGGTGACTTCTTGCTCTTGTTTGCTAATGACTTGGAAATTGGTAATTGGAATCTAAGGACCTCCAAGAAAAATAACGATGGGGACTTATTCATTGGAAATGAAAACGAATTGTTCTACGTTGACAAGGAGTCTAAGTTAGAGCAAACTTACTTGAGTGTACTAAAAAACCGAGCCATTCAAAACTGGATCAATAAATTGAAGACAAATGATCAAGATATAACACCTGAGAATGAGGAAATTATCAAAAACCTTTTACGCAAGGATAAATCTTTGTTCAAATTCAAACCGGACAATATTGACAAGTTCATCAATACTAACTTGGCAACTATAGACACAGTGAGTCAGGACGTCCGTGTATCCAATTCAAGCTCGAATTCGTCGATACCGTCACGAACAGGTTCAACTGCTGCATTAGCCCCAAATGCTGAACCTTTAGGAAGAAATAACTCTTCTATACCTCGAAGTCAAAACATACTATCTTCGAAAGGCTCGCCAGATCTGGGCCCTAAAGCTAAATCAAGTCCGATTGAGGAGAAGGAAAATATGCAACCTGATTCCAAAGGATTGCAGGAGATTGAACTTTAAGCCTGACTGAATTTTGAATGACAATTATGACCCCGTGTAGCGTTTTTATGTAAATATGTATAAGTAACCTAATATTATCGAAAATATCATCCACTAGCTTAGTCTCACCAACAAATTCTCTGCAATACGTTTCCTTCACTTTCCCATTTGAATTCATACATGAAAAAAACGAGTGTTGTTGCAATATTGATTGAGTTCAACCAGATGAATTCTAATAGCGGTCGATTCGTGTCGACAGGTTTGATGAATATTCTGAAAATGAGTAATGGTACAATATAATATCTTGGCTCAAACAATGGCGATGGTATCAAGGTCAAACATGTTGCACCTAAAAAGGTTGTTATCGTGATTGGCGATAAAGCTAATCGTTTGGTCTTCAGCAACGTCGTTACTATCACCCAAGTAGCAAAGTGGTAAATCGGTGCAGCAATAAATGTGCTACACTTGTGCAGTAATAGCCTTTTGTAGATGTAAAATGTGTAATGGCGATTGTCTGACAACAAGAATATGTGAACTATCGTGAAATGTTTGATAATAATCCAAATTGCCAGCAATGCGAGGACGTTACCAATGACCTTCGCGAAACTTCCAATAACGAAATGCTTGTAGTCAACAAATGTTCGGATGTTCAACCACACGGGCCAGGTAAAGAAGCAAATGAATGTGAAACAGTAAAATACCTGTACCAAGTGTATGACTACCTCATGATTACTTTTATCGCCAAGAGTAATTCCACCATTGACCTTTAAGAACACCAAGAACAAGACTATGTTGATAATGTAGGGTATAATTTTTTGATAGTCATAAAACATCTGATACGCGAAGCGATACAATCTCTGAATATATGTCACCGATTCACCTCTTTCGACAATCACTCTCCGATCTATCACGACAGACATGATAAATGCTATCCAGATAATGTTGGTTTGTCTAAACCATAGACTGATGAACCCAACCAACCCACTTAAGTAGCACGCTCCCGTCGACAATGGTAATCTCATGACCAAACCTAGCGATCCAAGAATCAAGACCGTTGACCAGATGTCCGTGTAAAACAAAAAGTAATAACTAAACAATAACGGTTGTGAGACTATGTTAACTATCCAGAATTGATTCTTGTCAAACACTTGAAACATGTTGAGCACTTTTGGTAACACCTCTACTCCCGCAACTAAGTTCAATGATCGTAATACAGTAAGGTCTTGACATGAATTCGTAGCACCCGGCACATACAGCAATGCTTTAGCATACATCGCACCTAGTATATACAAACCGGGAGGAGTTGTTATCTTATCATTCCACTCGGTAAACCTCCCAGCGCAGTATGCTTGACATTGGGTTATATGAAAAATTTCATCGATATAAGGATATGTCAATATCTCCCGTACTTGGTATAAAACCAAAGCGCAAAACAATTTGAACACTATGAATAGCGCATCTTGTAGACGATATGTGTTGGCCAAGTCTGTTGGGTTCCTCGCAACCAATGGCATTTGTCTTGAAAGAGTGCAATTATCACCCCAGCTTCGAGTTTGTGCTGACGCGATTTTCGGTAGCCGCGAGATTCACAAACGACGCAAACCCAATTTGCAAACTACCACATTTTGCAACCAGTGGCTACATTGAACTAATTACTGCTATACGTCTTAGCAATTGCTAATAACCCTCCTTCTGACAATAGGCCTTCCTTGAAACCCACATTTTTTTGCTAAAATTTTGCTAAAAATGTCAACTTTTGCTACTTCAGATCGGTACATTCCCCATAATTTGAACATTCAAGTATATCGACACTCGGATGTGAGCTATAATTTCCAAAAGAGCAATATCAAGCCAAATAGACTCCCCATAGTATCATTGCAGGATGATTTCATCTTCACGAATTTGTACGAACAAAACACCAATGCTCGAGTCCAGTTGCTTTCCACCCAAACTAATGAACCAGCCAAGGACATTACCGATGCATTAGATATCAAACTAGACACCAATGTGTTTGCTTACACAGCCAAAGAGAACGAGAAGCCTTTGATCAATATGTTTTCAGTGAGTGAGCCAATAATCACCAAAGACAATGCCCGAGAAATATCCAAACTTTATGCAAACACACCCTTGGAAGTGGGTGCAAAAAAGCCTCCCAAATCGATTATTGAAAAGAGTTGTTTGAAGGCGCCCCATTTGCGGGACGATTTTTATTCAAATTTGATCAGTTGGAGCTGTTCGAGTCCAAGAGTATCGATGGCCTTGGGGGTACACGCATTCACCTGGGGCATCAATACCGACATTACACGCATTAGGGATGCATCACCTCCGGAAATTATCAGTTGCACCTCGTTTGCACCCAAACACGATTGGTTGTTGATCGGAACTGCTAAGGGCAAATTGAGCCTTATACGCCACCACAAGGTTATCAGCGTTATGCGAGTGTTCAATTGTAGTATATATTGCATCCATTGGTTCCAAAACGGCTCCAAGTTTTTGTTGGGGGACGAAATTGGCGATATATACATTTTTGAAATTAGAAATCGAGACATGGTTATGGTGCACAAGTTCAAAAGCCAAAAGCAACAGGTATGTTGCATAGCCATCAATAACGAAGAAGACGAGATCACGGTGGGCGGTAATGACAATTGTTGCAATGTGTGGGACATCACCAATCTCATAGACCCCAAGTTCCGGTTCAAACTTAAACACTCGGCGGCGGTGAAGGGATTGGCTTATTGCCCTTGGTCAAAATCATTGCTCGCCACTGATGGCGGTTCACGAGATCGAAACTTACGGTTTTGGCACAGCAAGTCGGGTACTTTGCTCAAGAGATTTTATACCAACTCGCAGATCACTTCCATCGTGTGGTCCCGCTTTCAAAAAGAAGTTGCCATTACCTTTGGGTTTGGCAACAACAACAAGGTGTTGGTGGTATACTCATACCCGTCTATGGTTCCAAGGGTCGAGGTTCCATGTACCACTGGTTTGCGGTTCCTCAGTTCTGCCGTCAGCTTTGATGGCACCTCGATAGCAGTGGCAACTAACGATGCGACAATCAGAGTGTACAAGCTCTGGGAGAAGACACTCAGTATAGTGGCCAACCCAGAGATACTGGGTGTTGGTACCCATGGTAGTGCCATTATTGAGCACTCAGAAGGTATCGTTGGCAAAACCGAACCCATTCGTTAGTGTGTAGTTGATATAAATAAAATGTTTTTGCAATCGGTTCGGCCCAGTGCTGCAGTTTCCCGGATTTTGCAACCTATTAACTGCGCATTTCCTGCACAGTTACGTCGTGTAAAGGAGATGGCTAAGTCAGAATGATCAGATGAAACTATCGACCCATTTTACTGTTGAGTTGAGAGCCAAACCATGTCAGGACCATTGATAAACCGTTCCCTAACTACAATCAGAACTGAATTGGAGTTCTTGAAAGATTCAGAAGTCATAGATGACAGTTTATACCAGAAATTGTTGATGGCGATTCCCTCCAAGTATCAAAAGGACATGCAACCATGGGGAGTGGATAAGTTGTCATCAGGAGATGCAGGTGCTACATCCACTGATAAGTTGGCTAATGATTTTGCCGCCACCTCAATAGCCACTCCACCCCCACCAGGACCACCCAATTACGAAACTAAAACCTTGGGTTATTGCAAGTCAATCTATGATTACAGCTCACAAGAACCAGGCGACTTGCAATTTTCCAAGGGAATTAAGATCAAGATTGTCGAACATTTGTCAGAAGATTGGTGGAGAGGCGACATCAATGGGAAAACAGGGGTATTTCCCTCAAATTATTGTGAATCCATCTCGAAGGAGGAGTTTGAAGCTACGAGATCAGCACCAGCACCTCCCTCCGAGAAAGCCTCGTACAATCCCGAGAAGTTTGATAACCCACCTCCTAACTATGGCGGGTACCAAAACACTTACGATAACCAATATGGTCCTCCTCCACAACAACAACAACAACATTCATATGGCGGATATTCGCAATACCCACCACCTTCAACAAACTATTACCAGCCTCCTCCAGCACAAATGCCACAAGAACAACAACAACCTCAACAAGAACCTAGTAAGCATGGCGGCCACATGAAGAAGTTTGGTAGTAAATTGGGTAATGCCGCTATTTTTGGTGCAGGTGCTACAATCGGTAGTGACATTGTCAACTCAATCTTTTAGATATACGTGGAGTCGACAATAATAATCCTCGGGTAGATATATATAAGTGTTTTTGTTTTTGTATAGTGATTGAATCGACGCAAACGGTAAGTTTTGTCCAGTATTTTTCATATATTTCGGGGTGTAACTATTTACATGTAGTTTTCATTTATCCAGCTATTTCATTTACGACTGTCAGTGATGGTATTCAACAATAACGTGTCATTGTCCAAAACAATCTTGTTTGGAGACCTAGCCAATATAGTGGCAATTTCTCTGGCGGTGTCTAAACGTTTCAATTCAACATAATCTCTGGATTTCTTGATAGCTTCACCAATCAACTCAGCAGATTTGGCTTCACCTGATGCCTTCACCACCAATTGTTGTTTCTCTTGAACCGCTTTATCAACCACGAATGCTGCTCTTTGAGCATCTTGCTGAGCAATCTGTTTACCTTCAACAGCAGCACTGAATTCAGGCGAGAAAGTCATCACCGTCAACGAAACATCATCCAATTGGATGTTAAATTTGGCAGCTCTACGAACCAAGTTCTCCTTGATCAATCTCGAAACCTTTTCTCTTTGAGTGATCAATTGCGATGCATTGAACTGGGCAACAACCGACTTCAAAACTTCATTCACAATTGATGGTAACACTTTTTCTTCGTAATCGACTCCCAATGTTCTATAAATGTTTGCTAATTGCAACACGTCTGGTTTGAAAAGAACTCTACAAGTGATGTTGACCATTTGTAAATCTTTGGTACCTGTCAAAGAGGCAATGTTTCTTGGTTTTGCTCTGACATCAAACACGATTGGTCTCTGAAACCAGGGGATCACAAAATGTGTACCTTCTGGGTATATCTGTGGCTGAACACCATGTAATCTAGAATACACAATTGCTCTTTGACCACCGTCGACATTGAATAACGCATTTTGCGCTACGAGAGTAACACCTCCCAACATCAATAAACCACCAATCCCTGCAAATACACCAAATGGATTTCTTGGAGCTTTACCAGTGGGCCCAGAGCTGCGCGCGGCCTGAGTAGCCCTACGCCTTAACTCGTTTTGGATATTCTTCCAACTATCACTCATGATTGACAAAGGTTCAAGGTTTGATCAAAGGATTTTTGTAAGGGCAAAATTTCCAAATTGCTCCATACAGTTTTTTCGCAAACACGCACGACTAAACCAAGGCAAATTATGTGTATTATAGAGAATTAGTAGTATGTGAATCATGAAGGGACACCTTCGTAGTCATGTTTGTCATTATAGTCGTTGATTATTCGTTTCCAATATGTCTTTCTGTTCGTTTGAATTGGGTTTATACGTAGAAACTTCTCGATGAAAACCAAAATCACAATAACTCCGGCGATCGTGAAGCTTGGTGCCAATTGCTTGATCAATTTAGAGCGACTGTACACCTCGTAGTATGGACATTCGGCGTAAGGTCCGCCTGTAACAAAGCAATCGGTAACAGAAATATCGTTCAAGTCAATCCATACCGGAAAGCCAATGCCAGCTTCAGCCATAGTTCTTATTAACTCCAATGCATCCGTAGCCAGTCTTGGCACTGAGAGCTCATATCCTTCTTTGCATGCATCATCTTTGTAACTGTCAAAGTATTGCTTTTTCTCACCTTTGTTGATGTACCAAGTAGACAAATCTTTTGAATTTTTGCAAGCGTAGGGATAGTCTTCGTAGCAGTTATCAACCCTGAATCCATCTTCGTATAGGGCTACACACTTATAAGCCACGGTGGAATTTTGTTGTACGTCATCGAACCCGTCCGAATCACCGGTTGCATTTCCTACTACTGGTTGCCCAATTGCCCAGGACCAATACGCCCAAGGAATGTAGGTGTCTATTTTCTCTGCAATTGACGTGTTGTTAGCTTTCAAGTCTGCATTCGAGCTCAATATAGGGATGTAGCCACATCTCAAACTGTCCTTGAATGAACCAGCACTGAAGGGTTGGTCATTTGAGTCTAGTAGATAGTTAAAATCGAGATACTCGATTTGGTTAGAGCCCCCATTTATTGCACTCACGCACTCGTTGATCACTTCTTTTGAGTTAGTGACCACAGTATTGGTGATATTAGTGTTGGGGAAAAATATGTGCGACCGATCAGCATCAGTGGCATTGTAGGTTTTCATGGAACCAGCTAGATCATCATCGACGACATTCATAAGTATTCTTTTCACATGGGTTAGCATGTAAGTTTCTTCAGTTGGGAATTTGGAAGTATCGTTGTAGGGGGTGTTGAAGTAATTAGACCCTTGGACTTTTACATATTGCTCGAGATCCAGCGGCGTGAATAGAAAAGAGCCTAGAGACACGATTGAGTCTGTCAATGTATTATTACCCACCTCTAGGTAACCTGGAGTGGAATTATAGTTGTAAATACCATAATCAGTGCCATTGGTCGGCTTGTTCTCAATGCTTTTTAACTTGACTACCAACTGCAACGAGTCTGCTTCTAGCACTGAATTAGTTTGGGCCATGAATAAAAAAAATTGTTGCATCAATTGTGTGATAGTTAGTCCGGGCTCACACACAAGTTCTTGACCCTGCCAATTGAATTCGGCAGTGGAGTCTAGGGCATTAGTGGCGTTACTGGGAATTGGTCCTGGACAGAGCTGCCATTTCAAAGTGAATTCGTTCCAATAGAATTCAACAAAGAATATCTGAACCCCCACGAATAACATCGTGCCAACATCATCTAATGAAATAGTTGTATACCCTTGTATGTCAAACACTTGGGTGTTCAAATCAACTCCATATGTGGTGATGTTATCCAACGGTATAGGTCTACCGATATCTCTTTCAGTTCTTCGTGCTATTGTTGTTTGCTGGTCCATAATTGGCCAATTCAACAAACAGCTGATCTGTCTTATGAATGATGCTATAACTATAACCGCCCATATTTGCTTCATATCATCTTCAGTTGCTGCTAAATGTTGATTCTTGTTTAACTCGTGCAATCATCGTTACATGAAACGGAGCTACCAGCTGAGATCGAAATGTGTACGCGTAGGCTAAACAACCTTCTAGTGGCATTACATGTTGATCTGCTCGAGTGTGGAACATGAGCTCGTCTCCTGCCAGCCGTGACGATATACTCGCGAGGATACTTACTGGTCTAAATAAGAACCAGCGACTGGCAGTGACAGCACCAGCAAGCGGTCGGTTGCAAATTATTGCCGGTCCTGGAACTGGTAAAACCAAGGTGTTGGTTTCGAGAGTGGCATACTTACTAATCAAGGAAGGTATTCAGCCAAACAAGATAATTGTCACGACATTCACGAAAAAGGCAGCTAACGAGATGATTGAAAGATTGACAGCTTTATTGCATGGTCAGACAATTAACCTCACTAAACTATTGATTGGTACATTTCATAGCATTTGCTTTCGAGTTCTCAAAATATATGGGTCCAAGATTGATCTACAAGGTTTCAATGTGGCCGATGAGAGAGATAGCGACCAGATATTGAAAGAAGTGTTGGAACGAGTGAAGCCTGAAGTTTTGAGCGCCAGTAAACCCGATCAAGTGATTTTCAAAAGTAACAAAAGCGACAAGTACCATGGATTTGATGTCAGAAAGTTGAAGACCCATATGTCGAAATTGAAATCCAATAATTTGACACCAGAAAGGTATACGACGAGTAAGCACAATAAGTTTCTAAGCTTGATTTATAGTGAATATCAAGGTCGATTACGTGAAGCTAAACTATTGGATTTTGATGATTGCTTGCTATATTGCCATAGTCTTATCACCTCATACCCCGTATTGAATTTCGTCGAGCATGTTTTGGTTGATGAATTTCAGGATACCAACGAAATTCAATTGCAATTGATGTACTCGTTTGCAAAGGGTCATCCGTCGGGTCGTCCTCATAGCGTCACCATTGTCGGCGACCCAGATCAAAGCATATATGGGTTCAGGAATGCCCAATCCAAAAATTTCCAGAACATGAAGGAGCATTATCTACGAAACATGGACTTGTCGTGTCACGAAATCCATCTAACTGATAACTACAGGTCAACCTCAGATATTTTGAACCTCTCAGAATCGATAATGAGACAACAAACGTCACGGATTGAAAAAAACTTGCAATCTGTTGCAAAAACATCATTCAAGCCCGTGCACGAGGTCTTAAACTCACCCGAACAAGAGGCTAGATGGGTAGTGTATCAAATTGAACATTTAATGGCATTGCCAAACTCTCCTTTCAAGTTTGATGATATGTCAGTGATTGTAAGAGCAGCCAATCAAACAAGAGTCCTTGAAAATGAGTTTGTTAAAAGACGAATTCCGTACGTCATGATTAGAGGTAAAGCGTTTTGGGATCGTAAAGAGGTGGTCGCAATACTTGATTATTTGCGCATTGTAGCTTCAGATCATGATCGTATAGCTTACTTGCGAACGATAAACTATCCAAAACGGGGAATCGGCTCGAGTTCATTGAATGCGATTGACAAGTTGTTTGAATACGAATCCAAACGAGGGAAACTGCAATTCGAAACCTTGAGAAGCTTGGTGAATGGTGAATATGAAACGAAAATTCAGGGCAAATCAAAGCTTAGTGAGTACCTAAACTTCATTGAGAATGCTAAGCAAATGGTGAGTGGACTTGGTGACACAGACGAATCGAAACTAGGGCAAGCACATTTGAACTTGTTTGACTATATCTACACTGAATCAGGATTGAAGAAAGAGTTCAGCGAAATGAAAGATCAACATTTGAACATAATGGAGGTGCAAAATCAGTTGTGCGAATTCAAGCCCAGGGACGAGGACTTGACGATGTATGTCGGAAGCGTAGAGAGTAGCGTACCAGAAGATACTCGTAATTTCCTTAATAAGTTTTTGCAATCAATTGGATTGTACGAAACTCAGTCTCAACAAACTAATGGTGATAGCAGTAGCAACCTGAAGGGCAAAGTTTCAATATCTACGATCCATGGGTCCAAAGGGTTGGAATGGCCTGTTGTGTTTGTTCCGGGGTTGACAGATGGACTATTACCAGCATCATTTGCCATTGGCGATAACAACTCAGAATCAGTAGACGAAGAGAGGAGATGCTTTTACGTTGCCACTACCAGACCGCGGACACTACTCTTCCTTTCTTCGTACACAGAAACTGAAGGTAAATGGGGCCGTCCGCCAATGATTGAGGTCTCACGATTTCTAAACCTGGGCGTCATCAAAAGACATCTATCTAAATGTCAAGTGGCATTTCAAGATCAAGAACTGCTTGATCAGTTGTACGACTTGATTGGAAAATCACACCTAAGCACGAAAGCAGAAAACTTCAGCATCAACGCATTCTTCAAATTGTACAATGAGCGAAAGCAAGCATTCCTACAAGGTGCAGACTTTGACATCACTGAGCATGGTAATGCAAAGAACCTTGGAAACAGTTTGTCTATAGGCGGCTTCGTTAGCGCGAAACAACAACTAAGAAAATTACCATCCCTCGGGTTGAAACGCCCCAAAGGCACAAAGAAGGCCGATACCGAGCCTTCACTCAAAAGAATCTCAGGTCAATCTACGTTATTCAATCCATGCAAGCCAATGGTAAATGCAAACCCCACCAAATCTAATAAGGCACCACAGCTAAATAACATCAATCAATCCAATGCACTCAAAAACAGAGCACCGACATATACACCTGGTCGAGGGGTTACCACTACGTCGCGTGTTCCCAAGAAGGCTCCAACGTATATACCAAATCGAAAAGCATAGAGATTTATAGTTTATTAAATATAGAAATGCATGGCATAGATCGCATTGTGTTTCGAACAATGGTATCTTGCATGGGATCTGGCGAAATGAGGTACAATTGTCCACGCGTAATTCTGCACTACTTGTATTGATTTTAACTTTGTCAGGGTTTGGTTTGAGGCTAAGAACAGACATTAATTCTACGCGCTTACGGCCGGTGAATTGAATTGGCCGACAAAGTTTTCGTCTAATGTAGATAAACGAAACCTTCGGTCTACGCTATAATTAGATTGTCTTGTTATTGAATCGAAATAGAAATTAGCAAAAATTGTCCTGGCTTTATGGTGAAGTGAAAAATTTCTATTTGGTGATGGTGAAACTCCAAGTGAAACTCAAGTGGACAGTTTTGTCATCATCAACAAACTTGGTGGTGGCCGAGTAGTTACCTCTAGCCAACATACCAGAAGGAGCTTCGACTTCTTGAAAAACCTTTTCATAGTAAGGTTTTTCAATCGTGTTTGGAGCGTACGAACCCAAAGGTTCATCAACCTTATCAACTCTGATCCCAGTTTTCTTGATTGAGTGTAAGTATTTCAACCCAGTAATAATTTCGTGTTGCACTCTGAATTTCACGTATAACTGGTACACTGCCTTCTCTTGGATATTGAATTTGATATCCTTGTTTAACGTATTACCTTGTGCATCTTCCAAGTTGAACCTAATGGGTTGCAATTTGGGTTGATCGGGGAACTCCAAACCTATCTCCACAACGACAACTTTTCTCTTATCACCAGCTTTCACTGGATAGGCTGAGCTGGTATCGCTCAACCCCAAGCTGGCCTTCCACTTGGCCAAACTTTCATCTTCAGCATCCAATTTGGTGTATTCTTCGATGGTTTTTTTCTCGCCCACGGTGTATCCTTCCACTGATTCGGGAATCAAGTCGTCCTCGTTATGCCCAGTCATGTCTATTCAATGTTATCGTCTATAAAGTTATCACGTCTGTGAATTGCCAGGTTCTGGGTTTCGAAATTTGACTCGATTTGAACGCACACGACTCGACGGTATGGAAATTATTCAATTTATCTTAATTGAGTAAATTCACAGAAATTCAAGGCTACATTTCATGTACAACAACACCATACAATTCTGAATTTCTGATGATTCCTATTGTTGATGAGTGAAAGTTTTTCTGTCTATAAAATAGTCTAATTTTGTGGGCTATAATATTTGTTATCGCTGACATTAACATAGGTTTTGGCGTATGGTTGCGAGGTTTTGGAGTGTGTGCTATTGTTTCTGGTGTTTGGGTACCCACTTTGATAAGGGTTATAGTTGTGGTTCCTCTTGTTGTAACCGGTGGGTTTTTTTTTGTAATCGTCTCTATTTTCGGGTATTATTATGTAGGGGTTGTTCAAGAGCCTTCGTTCGGTTTCTTTATCGTACATGGGCGGAAGCCAGTTGTTTTGCATGGGCGAAGGGTATTGTGGATAGTAATTAGAAAACGGTCTGAACTGTTGATTGTGCGATAGGGGCATGGACGAATATCCCATGGGCATGGGTGGATACGCCGCATTCATGTATTTTCCATACGGTAGCGACATATCCGTTACTGTGGTTTCATCAGTCTCATTATCATCGTCATTGTAACTGAATTCGTTAAAATATTCGTCATCATTATCATAGTCTTCGTCATCATCGTCGTCATTATCAATATCCTCGGCATATTCGTGGTCATCGTCAACATCATCAGCATCGTCATCTTGTTCGTCTTGTTGTTCTGCATCGAAAATCTGCTGCCTTATCTTCAAGTACAACGCCTCCTTCGATGCTCGCTCAGACTCAATCTTTGCGTTGTCGTCACCGCTAGTATCCTCGCCACTGGCGACACTATTCTCATCGGATGACGTCGTCTTTGATTTTAGTATCTTTCGAGGGAAGTCGTCCTGCGACTTCTCATCCTTCTTGATCATCACTTTGGGTTTATCCCTGTATTTATCGTCTGGCACCGCTTGTTGGTATTTCTTTGCAATTTCGCTGATTTTGACGAGTTTGCTAGTCATGAAATCTTGATAATCAAAGTTTTCGAGTATCGTTACCAATATTTCATTGAATTGGTTATTCTGGTGCTGTAAGTTGTAATATTGACAAAGTTGATGACTTAATAGCCGATAATAGCTATTCTTGAGATAATGCACTTTTATAACATATCGAAAACCATCACCCTTGTCCCCCGATAATACCCCATTTATATAATTTATCAACTCTTTTTCAAGATATAGCAAATAAACTCGCTCTTGGGCCTTTACCAACGCTGTTTTTATGGGACTTGGAATCTCACTAACCATCCTTATCGTCTTTGGTTCTTTTGTGTCCTGCCTGGCCCCAGTTTTGCCTCTTAGTTGCCTGAAAACAACCTGATTTCTACCGTATTATTGTTTATCATTTTCAGTTTAAGTTTCCAATTTTTCGTGCTGTTGCCTGCAGAGAGTTCTCCAACTGAATCGGCCCTGGTAGTGAAATCGAGTCTTTCAACAAGAGACACACCACACCTCGGAGGAGCAGTGTTATAGTAAAGCAAGTCTTACACTAATCTGAATCATGAGTTCTGATGATGTATGTTTTTTATTGGAAGTTTCTAGCACAAATTTGAAACAGTGGCAAAAGATTACTAACCTGAATAGATTCGAGCAAAAAGATTAGCCAAATTACAGGCATTGGGTGGTTCCAATCGAGGATCAAGCGAATCCGTGACTAAAACTGCCGACGAGAATATCTCGCCAAGCAAGCCAATTGAGAAACCTATTCAAAAACCAGTGAACAAGCCTATGGAGCCAACAACACCAATGAGTCAAAAGGTGGAATCATCACAATCCAAGGCAGTTCCCGAAGAACAAGTAGTTGCGGAATGGATGGAGGATATGCTTGAACTGTTGTTCAGTGTAACTATCAAACCAACTAACACTTCCAAGGATTTGGTCTTCTTATCGTCTTTGCACGAAGAATTGCAGTCCACAAACACATTGCTCAATGAGGAGCACCTAGAGTCTATCTTTATGGAAGTTTTGACAGATAAGGGTACGCCATCAAAATTCAAGACATCAATCGAATATCTTTATCATGTCTATCACACCAGTTACTCTGAGAAGAGAAGGCAAGAGCCTAAATTCAAACAACCAATAATCAAAAAGATAATCAAGTTGTCGACATCCTATGGTTTTATTTGTTTCCAAGTTCCCGATATGTTCATCAACAATAATATCAAAGATTCAATTGATATATTTATTAGAAAATTCTCAACCTTATCTCAATTTTTGGTGGATATCGTTGAATCTTCAATAGAACAAGATGGTTTGTTGGACTTATTGAACCTTTTCTTACCCACATTAGCGTCGGGTTTACGTGCTATGGAAATCAATAACCGTGACTACGTGAATTACTTATCGTTATTTCAAACCTTAGTTAGCATCAAGCCTGTGGCAGCCATTTTCTCGCAAGTCGATGGATTTCAACCACCTTCTCGAACCACTGCCTTAGATTTTGAAAATAAGACATTGTTGGGGCCCTTACTAAGACTAAGTCCATTATCAGCTACGGCCGCATCGTATTATTTCACCGAGAATGCAAGCGACTTGACCCAAGCCCAAATATCGAATACATACGATTCAGTGAATGGAGAATACAAAGTATTGATCGACCGATTATTTTTCATTGTGGATAAACTAATTCGAGGGTCAACGCAAACCCGACAAGATCTCTTGACTTGGTTTGCGGAGTTGATTAACAATTCGCATTTGAGAAGAGGAAGTCATGCTGACTTGAAAACTTTGGCGAGCGATGGTTTCACCTATAATATAACGATGATTTTAATCAAATTAAGCATACCGTTTTTGGATTACCCGCTCTTTGTCAAAACCAACAAGATTGATAGGGATTACTGGGGTAAATCTACATTGATTGATATACTGGATGAATCGAGAGTTAACTCAACTATCAAAGAAGCCGATGAATACTATTCAGAACACCCATTCGATGACAAATCTACAAACTTCATTTCAGATTGTTTTTTTTTAACATTAACTTATTTGCATTACGGGTGGGGTGGTGTTATAGTCCACTTTGAGAGACTCAAACAAATGATCAAGCAATATACTGAAAGAATACAAATGGTCGAACAAAATCGAGTGCCGCCTGGCACCAATCCGGCAATGTTAGCTGTTATGAAAGGACAAATAGCACCATACAAGAAACAATTGAATGTGCTCGTAGCACAAAAGCATGCGATCCTGGCATTATTTGAGTCTAGGCAACTTCAAGACGAGACATTTGATTATGTTATTGGAGCCTGTACCTTTTTCACCAAAGTTATCAACCCGACCCCAGACCAAAAAATTAAATTACCAATCTATAAAATCGACAAAGTTTCGGAACTTGATGATCATGAATTCTTGAAAACAAAAACCCCGATTCCATGGAAGTTTTACCCGGAATACATGATTGAAGGAATCATTAATTATTGCAAATTCAGCGGTAATTTCAGGGGTTGTCCACTAGTCAACAATAGTGGGAAAGTCCCAATATTCGTTGAATTTTCGGTCACATTATTGAGAAGTCCTGAGTTGTTGGGAAACCCTCATATGAAAGCAAATATTGTCGAGGTTCTATTTTATGGTGCCATGCCGATGGGAGCATCACATCCTGGATTTTTTGTGGACATATTCAATGAAAATCAGTTGGTACGCGAAAATATCTTGTATTCGTTATTGGATTTCTATGTAATGGTTGAAAAAACAGGTGCTTCCTCACAGTTCTACGACAAATTCAACACAAGATTCTACATCTCGAATATATTAGAAGAATTATGGAAAAATCTTGATTATAGAAAACAGTTGGAGAACTATTCTAAGAACAATGTCGAATTTTTTATCAGGTTTGTTGCTCGTATGTTGAATGACACTACCTATTTATTGGATGAAACCTTTACTGAATTGAACAAAATCCACAATTATCAGAAGGAGAAGCGCGCTAGGGCGTTGGGCCAACCGCCAAATGAAGAGTATGGTACTGATGAAGAACTAGCGGGAAAATTAGAATCTTCAGAAAGAACAACAAAGTCGTACATGCAATTGTCCAATAAAACTATGCAGTTGTTCAACCTCTTCACAAAGGAGGTACCTCAAGCATTTATATTGCCCGAGATAGCGGATAGATTAGCGAGTATGTTAGACTACAATCTATCAGTGATGGTAGGACCAAAAGCATCCAATTTGAAAGTTGAGAATCCTGAAGCATACGGTTTTAACCCACGAGAAACCTTAAAGTCGTTGTGCGATGTCTACATAAATTTATCAGGACAACCAAAGTTCACTATAGCTGTCAGTCGAGATGGCAGATCATTTGCATTGAGCTATTTCCAAAAAGCGAAAGATATATTGTCGCGAAACTATGTGGATGCGAAATCAATTGATAAGTTCATCAAATTTGCCAAAGAAGCTGATGCTCAGAGACAATTGGATGAAGACGAGGAATTAGAATTGGGTGAGATTCCTGATGAATTCTTGGACCCATTGATGTTCTCATTGATGGAAGATCCAGTAATCTTACCTGGGTCCAAGATCACTATCGATCGGTCTACAATACGGGCACATTTATTGAGTGATGCTACTGATCCATTCAATAGGATGCCGTTGAAGATTGAGGACGTTGTACCTGATTTGGATATGTTGGAGAAAATAAAAGACTTCAAGTTAACCAAGCGGGCCGAAGCTCAAGCCATGGAAGTTGACCAAGACGAGGATACAAAGATGACGGATGCATAGGTATATAGAAATATTAGTACAAGTTTAGAAATTGTAAACGAGGCATAACGAGAGTGCATTGAGCCTACAAGGTTTTTGACTTTGTTTCAATCCTTGATCTATTATTGAATCATTGATTAAATATACACAACCTGTTACAACCTACTCCGAGACTTAAGCTTTGATAGCGAATTTTCTTGGTGGGAAAGCGATTTTGGCCTTTCTTGATTTTTCGGTGGTTTGGGTGGCTTCGAATTTAGTTAATCTTCTTCTGATGGCTCTGGTTTTTTTAGCTCTCAAGTCTTTTGGTTGGTATTTCTTACCGGCGTAGAAAGCTTTGACATTTTCTCTTTGGACCGAGTTGATGATGGTTAATACTCGGGCAATGTTTTTTCTGACGGTGTGGATTCTTGGTAAAGAAGCTTTTTGAATCTTTTGGACTTTCAAGTTAGCTAATTCTTGTTTTAATTCAAACAATTGTGTTTCTAATTGAGCCTTAGATTTGGTACGTAATTCGTAAGTTTTGATAGCAGCCTAGAGGATAGTTAGTATTGAGTTGAAATAATCAAGCAGAGTACTCAGTCGACATAAAAGATGACACTGGTAATGTAACTCAAAGTCCAGTGTTCACGATAACTCTAACGACAATGTCGATACCGATTCAATATATGGCAATTTGTTCGCATGTTCGTTATCAATCTTATTGTAGTCCATTATTTCTCGATTCCTCTTGAATCAACATCTTTAATTACACTATTCTCTATTCCCAGTGCTCATTAGTGTTTCCATTCACTTTGTTTCGACCTTGACTCCACATCTGATATTCAAGATTTAGTTGAAATCCACTCTTCACATATATCTCCGATTCCTCATTCATATCGTCTGCCTCTTTCTCTGTGTATTCCCATTCAAACATACCATTTTACTTATTATGATTTAACGAAGAGGAATCTTAACAAGTCTTACGGTTGAAAATTTTCATAGGTCGCACTGTGTCTCAATCTGGTAATTACATCAGGTGACTTGTGACTGATTTTTGAATATTCATGGTAATAGACCTAAACACGTGATTAATTCTAATGGCTGCAAAATTTTGTTAATGAATGAAGAGACCAAATGGCACTGACAGACCAAGAGATAGGTAGTGTAGAACTATTCAGTACGTTCGGGTGAGTTCAATACGTGTATGGGTTGACTAGAGATGACTTCAATTCAGTTGTGATCTTTGTTGTTAGAGTCAGTTCATATGATAGCTTGAGATTCACATCAACCGACATTTCAGTTTGTAAGACTCAAATGCCTCCCACTGTAGTGTTATCGTGACTACTTGAACTTCGTGTCGACTATGTTGTGCTTGCGTTATTTTTTATGTAGTGAAATAGGCTGGGAATATTCACCAAGATCAAGTCGCGAGTGAAGGGTGTTCAGGGTGTTGGCTTTGTTGTTATCGCAGAATAGTTGTATCGTTCTGACTTGTGTCTGGTGGCGGTAAATTGTCGGTGCATACAACACTTACCGGCGGATGACGGAAGAGCAATGCCGGTGCGGTTGCGACTTCAAGGTTTGCTGATACTGAATCAATTGTGTATTGTAACTTCAGTTCAATCGACATCTTACATCCACCTTACTCAACCTGGCTTATGATCCGTCACTTAATACAACTGAAAACCATCAACGGTTGTTGTAGTCGATTTAGCGCTACTTGACTCAGGTAGTATTCTGCAGATAAATGGTGGCGCTATTTTACAAAGTGTTTATAATCTAGTTGTATATTGTAAAGAATTAAAAAAGACAGAGGTTACATAGCACACCATTCAATATCAATCAATAAAAATAACATCCTGGTTAATAATTATGATATTAAATCTTATATTATTATAAGCTTTGTACAAATGATTATAACAATATGAATAGAAATTTTTTGGCCAAGTAACCGGTTGCACCAATTACCCACCACGTATGCCCATACAAAAGATCAATATGAAAATTAACCGTTAATTATCAATCAATTGTATTTAGTTTGAATTCTTCAAGTTGGTGGATAACCATTCTAAACCTTCGTATAAACCGTCACCAGTGGTAGCACAGGTGGCTTGGATATACCAAGGTCTTTGTCTAATCGAATGCAATCCTAATTTCTCGGTGATTTCGGCGGCATTCATAGCATTGGGTAAATCTTGTTTATTGGCAAACACCAACAACAAGGCGTCTCTTAATTCGTCTTCGTTCAACATTTGTTGTAATTCTTCTCTGGCTTCAGCAATTCTATCTCTATCGTTGGAATCAACTACGAATATAATCCCTTGGGTGTTTTGGAAATAGTATCTCCATAATGGTCTGATTTTATCTTGACCACCGACATCCCAGACAGTGAAACTGATATTCTTGTATTCAACAGTCTCAACATTGAAACCAATAGTAGGGATAGTGGTGACAATTTCCCCTAATTTCAATTTATACAATATAGTGGTTTTACCAGCAGCATCTAACCCAACCATCAAGATTCTCATTTCTTTATTACCGAAAAGGTTGGAAAACAACTTGGAAAATGATAACCCCATCTTGACTTTCAATTGATTATCTTTATTATCTTATCTTTAAAGGTTCAAGAATAAGAATAACAAGAATCAAAAATTTTCTTTTGATTTGGACAACAAAACAATTTGAAACAAATGTCGCAAACCCGAGACATATTCTTTCTTTTTTGGTATGGAGTCCCACGACATTGCTTCTATTAAAGTGGTACAAACGTGGGGAGTGGATGAGACAGCACCAGGAGTGAACTACTATTACAGCCTACCATGCTTGTCAACTAACTTCTGCTAGTCTACATTTTTTTATTCGAGTTTATGGTTGTTGGAGACGTGTAACACCTCGCGTTGGTTGCGCGTCATGTGATCGTGTAGACACGTAAAGAATGATCTGGTGGAACTCAAAATGGTGTATGTATTAAGTAGCTAGTATATAGCATATGCAAATAACAGGTAATGATGTAGAACCCAACCCCCACCTTACTTCTCCTAATCATGGGTAAATAATTTTGCAGAATAATTATGATTTCCTTGAAATCAATATGAAATGAAAGGAGAATGTGCAATTTCTATGGGTAAGGGTGTTAGTGTTGATAAACCTGGTGTATGAAATGAAGCTGCATGAATGGATTGCAAATATATAGGACTTTTCCTTGTCGGCGCATACTCTACTTTCCGACATTCAGTTTGCAATTGGCAAATTGTTGTAAAGCTCGCAAAAAGATGGCGTAGTTGACATCCTTGTTATCAGGTTCCCAATATATTTCAGTTAACCTAATATGCCAAGGTGGATAGTCTTGTAAATCTAAGTTGGGTCCGAAACTGATCAACAAATCGGGTTCGGGTCCCACCAACTCAATCAACTCCTCGTCGATCAATTCAATGGTGATGTCGCTGATGGACAATTCCTTATTAATTGCCAATTCACTCATGGTCTTTGTCAATTCGACAATAGTGGGTTTTCCATCGGTTCGCGACAACAAAGTGATCTCCAAGATAATGTGGTTCTTATTGGTGCCACCAACGACATTTTTGTAGTTGCTATTGGAGTAGATGATAAGGTTATTGTGGGGGATCTTGATTGAGTAAAGTGGGATTTCTTCGCTGCCGAAATATGTTGCGAGGTTTTTATTGATAAATTTGATGAGCAACGGCAAGTAGAGTTGATAATTTTGGATGATGAGGCCGTTGTACTCGTATATGACCAAATTTTGGATCCCGGCGCTGATGGACCAAGCTGTGAGCTCGCTGATATTGCCAATCAAGCCGTCGACCCCACCGTTTTCGTCGTCGTGATGTTTCAAGTCCAAGATGCAACTCAACACTCGCGGAATCTTGTTTAGTTTGACAATGTCGTCTCTCACCACTTGTGGAGATTTGTTGGGGTAGTAAAGCAACGAGTATACTTTGATGTTCATGAAATGGTAGTAGAACATGATCTGGTTGTTGATGGAGATGGAAATGAAAATGAAAAATAAAAGCAAGTAGTTGAAGTAGTAGACAAAGTTGGAGGCCACGCTTGTGTGGGCGCCAGCATTGGGGAATTTGATCAAATTTTTTATGGCGGTTGAATTCGACGCCGGTTTTGCCTTGATAACCATGTTGTCCTGGGGTTCTGAGGGGTTGAGAATGTCGGACAAGTCAGTCTGTTTCTGACTTGTCTTGGTGTTCAATCGATACTGATCGCTGATCGGTTTCGACGACATGGTGGTGGGTATATTGAATTTGGTTCGGTTGGTTGTAAAATCAAGTAATTTTCTTGATTGGGTCGCAAAAAATTGTTCTGGTGCACCAGGACAATGAGCGATAGTAATGAAACCCAGGAGCAAACTAAGCAGTGATGGTGGGTTGTACTAAACAACTAATACTACAATGGAAAGTAACAATCACCCAAAACCTATCAATTCCCAATTTAACTACTTTTGTAGATTAACAAGCGCCGCAGCGCTACCAATATTCACCATGGTTCATCATATCCACCATCAATAGCAAAACACTAGTATACCAGTAGTCGTTGTCACCACAGACAACAGCAACGCCATTGTCAGCACACTTAAATGTTTTATGGTTTACACTTCAAAAAACTTGGCTGCAAATCCGAAAATGGATTTATAGTTGCCAACGTCAAAATGACGATCTTCTTGATAGAGTGTTAGCAATCCACCCCTCACTATAACCCAACGTATCTGCCAATCCCATGGTGTTTAGATAATTTTTTGATCCGACTCGACAGAAGTCCGAGAGAATATTAGCGGGAGTAGATTCTACAGGGCGATTAGGACAACTAGAATCCAGTTGGAGTTGGGTGCCCCAAAACTAGAACATGTCAACCGTGGTTGTATCATAATATGTGTGGTTGTGTTGCGGATCAAATGGAAGCACAGGACAAAGAATTGGGTTCGATTGTAGTGCTCTTGGCAATGTCGTGATAATTGTTTGCAGTGTGATTGAACATTTCAATGATTTCATGGAATATTGGATAGTGTTAGTTTTTAGTGTACATATTTACTCTCTTCTCTATCTCTCTCTACTTATCATCTACTTATCTCTGCTGGTGCAAATCAACTCATCGACCAAATTGAGGTTTTACCCCATACAAAAAAAAAAACGCTACAGATTCTCACTACAAATTTTCTGTATCAGGATCTCAAATTTCCATTAAACAAGCCTGACATCGAATATTTTAGGGTGCTGGGCTATACATATACCCTGGTTTTCCCGTTTTATCAGAAAAATTTGGTTCCTCTGGTGGTTATCATTCCTGGTTGTCTGTTTCAAGAATAACGCCATTCTTTTTGGTGCCATAACTAGTTTCACATCATGTGGAAATTATTGGAACAACTATTGTATGACAACACCATAGAGGAAGAGTACTGGCGTAAGATGCGACAGAAGTCGTCATCAAACTCAGCCATTGTCGTGGGTCTAGTCGCTGCCATTGGGGGTTTCCTTTATGGATACGATACCGGCCTCGTGAACGATGTATTGGAAATGCAATACGTGATGAACAAGTTTCCCAGCGATCACATAAAGTTTTCAACCCACGAACGAGCGTTGATCACCGCCATCTTGTCGTTGGGTACGTTGTGCGGGGCCATCTTAGCACCACTAATTTCAGATAACTTTGGCCGTAAATTCTCAATCATATTGTCATCAGCTATCATCTTCAATATAGGTAACGTGTTCCAAACAGCAACCACTACAGTGTCGTTGCTCTGCGTGGGTCGAGCCATCTCGGGGGTGGGCATAGGCATGCTATCGGCCGTGGTGCCGTTATACCAAGCGGAGGCATCGCCAAAATGGGTGCGAGGATCAGTGGTGTTCACATACCAATGGGCAATCACCTGGGGGCTTTTGATTGCCAGCGCCATATGTCAGGGAACCCGTAAAATCAACAGCTCCGCTAGTTATCGAGTGCCGATAGGTTTGCAATTTGTGTGGGCGATCAGCCTCGCCATTGGCATGCTCTTCTTACCGGAATCTCCTCGTTACTACGTACAAAAAGACAAAATCGAGAAGGCTTTGGAAAGTCTATCGAAACTTAGACGACTACCCACAGATGACGCCGATTTGATTGAAGAACTCATCGAAATCAAGGCAAATTATGACTACGAATTATCGTTTGGGAAAACGACAATCTTGGACTGCTTCAGAAACGGGGGAGGGAGACATAAGCAAGTGTTGCGAATGTGCACTGGTATCGGAGTTCAGGCATTTCAACAAAGCTCAGGTATCAACTTCATTTTCTACTATGGCACTAACTTCTTTTCCCAAGCTGGAGTACCAAGTTACTACATTTTCAGTTTCATCACGTATTGCGTCAATACCGTATTCACGATACCCGGAATCTTGTTGATCGATACGTTGGGTAGACGAAAGTTATTGATAGGTGGGGGTATTGGTATGGCGGTTTCCAATTTGATCATCGCTATAGTAGGGGTATGTGTCTCCTCACAATACATCTCGTCAACCATTTGTGTTTCATTTTCATGCATTTTTATTGCATTCTTTGCTAGTACATGGGGTGGGTGTGCCTGGGCGTTATCGTCAGACATATATGGTATCAGTATCAGACAAAAAGCCATGTCTATCACCACAGCTACGAATTGGATAATGAACTTCACATTTGCGTACATTACTCCTTATTTGATCGACACAGGCAATCACACTGCATCGTTGGGTACGAGTATATTCTTCATCTGGGGTGGATTGAACGTTTGCGGTACCATATTTTGCTATTTTGCGGTGTATGAAACAAAAGGTTTGAAATTGGAAGAAGTCGACTACATGTATTTGCATTGTAACAGTGCTAGATCGTCTACAAAATTCAAATCGACAAAGATTGACTACGGGAACTATGAAAACACCCCCAATTCAGCATCGACTGAATTTGAGAAGCACGAGTTACATGACACTTCGACAGAACCAAAAGGTTCTTCGAATAACGGAACGTCACTAACTCATTCATCGAACCACATCCACAACAATCAGTCGTATTTACCGTTCGAGAATGCTAACGAGGTTACGATAATACCCTACAATAACATACTATCTCATTCACCAACAATATCAGACTCATCATTAACCTCATCAGATATTAGTCACCCACACAATAAGCAACCAGACACTAGTGCTGATTATCACGATTTTATCATCAATAGCATGAACCTTCAACAACTAACAAACACCAAGCAAAATTCGCAAACCGAATCAAAGACAAGTAATCGGAATGAAGCGACTACAATGAATACAAATAAGGCCTGTTTCGAAAGCGATCCTAATATCATCAACCACAACGTGACGATGGTGCCAATATTGAATCAGCCACCGGACTTTGACTCGGATTCTACTGACTCTAATTCGTCATACACTAATTCCAACGAATCGGATAGGCATAACAAGTAACACTTAAAACTAGTTCAGTTCTTTCACTCACTTATTTAGATACATAGGTTGATTTTGACAATTGACAATTAATACACAATAGTAATCAAACAAGTGCTTGCGCACCTCGGCCGGAAGTAAGCTTCTACAAAACAGGTTAGACCACAGTAATTGTGTTGTTCTAATTAAGATAAGCAAAAAGTATCTACTTTGAGTGATAGCTTGGAATGACATATTATTGCTCAGTTAAGAGCTGCCCATGCATATTTCAAGTTTATTGAGTGAAAAGTTAACACTGAAACATTATTGCAACTCACAAGTTCAAAGTGTTGGGTCAGTTGCGCGTAGTATAAACAGACCAAACTAAAACAAACTCAATCAATAAGCAGCGAGAGAATGCCGTACAATATTCAAATAGGACCAACTAGTGTTGGTGGATAGATGCGTTCAAGTTTACCGAATGAGCCACTTATACAAATATGCAAGAGTCTCAAACCATAGTCTACACAATCTCTAGATCTACTGACTCTAGGAGCAAGCAGGTTCAACCCCTGACAGACAGTTCTCAAGCCATTCGGCTTATGAGAGCGTATATTTATTGTGGAATATTTTCCAAAATTCTTAGAATGGTTGCAAAAGAGTTCAAATTGAAACTTGAGCTTAACTTATCAAGCGTGTCATCAGCAACTAGCAAGCTTGTAGAATACAAAACACTTGTGTACAAAATAACCCGATCCAATGAATTACAATATCTAGTACTAGACACTTGTTCATTTACGACTACAATGTACACACCAAATTCCAGTACACAACCAGTGGACCGTGGTTTGATACCAACACCTACATTTCCATATTCTCCACGAATAAGGTTTGACAAAAGTTAACGATGAAAATGTAGAAAACGCATGAAACCCACCCCAAAACCAAATTGTGCAATTGTTGAAAAACCGGGCACTCGAGTTTTCTCAAGATATGTTTCTGTTAGTACTCTATACACTCAGACTGCATCTCCAGTTTGAATCTCCAGCCCTAGCCCTCGATGAGGGTTTTAGTGAAATTTTCTCGGGTTTGAAATCAAAACAACCCACAAACAACCACAATATAAATAGAGGTGGGCACAATGGAGTTGGCCACAGCGTACCAACGATATTCTATATAGCAGCCGTACATCAAACAAACAATCTTCGTTGAATTTTTTTTCGATAACCAACTGTCTCGATAATTCCCAGCCCCATTGGGCCCATTTCAAAACATTGGTGGCACCACCCGACCGGGCAAAAACGAGGGCACGAAAAAAAGACCATTGGGTTATTCTGGAAAGTCAGTTTGGTACTAGCAGGATGAGTGATATTAACGAATTGATACGAGACAACAAGGTGTTGTTGGTGGAGCAGTTGCTCCAGCACGACAAGAAGCTTGTGTTTACACCCGATGACGATGGCCGGTATCCGTTGCATTGGGCTGTGAGCAGTGGCAACTCGCAGATGGTCGACCTTATATTGGCGGTACCCAAGATTGATGTAGATGAGATGATTGACAATAGTGGGTGGCTGCCGTTGCATATTGCCAGTAGTATTGGCAATATGCTTATTTTTGACAAATTGATGAACTTGGTGCCGATACCCGACATCAATTTGGCCACGCTGCAAGGAACCAATTGTTTGTTGTTGGCGATCAGTAAGAACCACTACAATTTGGTGACCAAGATTATCGAGCGCTACAAAGCCAACGTCAGAAGCAAAGATGACTATGGCCGCCAGGGTTTACATCGCGCCAGTGCCATTGGCAGTTTACCCATCTGTCAATTGTTGGTCGAGACCAAAAAGATCAATGTCAACGCCAAGGACAACCAAGGATGGACTGCTCTACACTATGCCATGGCCGAGGGCCATGGTGATGTTGCTGTGTACTTGTTGCAACACGGTGCCGATGTGTCGTTGGTGTCGGGGGACGGTGAGACCTGCGACCAAGTTGCTGATGCACTGACAGTGCAGTATGTGAGTGAGCACGTGAAAGCAACCACCAAAACCGGAGATGCGGCCTAAAATAATTCGAGGTATTTACCGGGAGAAACGAAAGTAAACATGACCTTTCCCAATTGGGAGCGTTTGTTTTATAGCAATAAATATTTTTGAATAGGTTATAAAATCTTTTGTTATTGCTGAGTTTATAAATTTCAAAATATAAAATTTATTCTTTAACTAAAACATGTTGGCCATTGGAGATTCAATCTTAAGAACCATCAACTTTGTGTTCCTCGTGATAGCATTGGGGTTAACTGCTTCGTTAGCTGCAACAACAGTATACCAATCGAACCCTCAAGTTAACTTTGCCGTATTTGCTTGTGCATTCGCCATTTTAACATCATCCATCTATGGTGTATTGTCATACTTTATTGCTGCCTTTGCCTGGCCAGTAATCTTGGCTGTGTTTGACTTTTTGAATGTCATTTTCACTTTTGCTGCCGCTACCGCAATTGCTGCCAACATTAGAGTGCACTCATGTTCAAACAAGGACTACCTCGACATCAACACCATTGCTCAAGGTGCCTCCGGAAGATGTAGAAAAGCTCAAGCATCAGTGGCATTCTTGTACTTTTCATGTGTGATTTTCATTGCTTCCGCTGTGTTTTCATTCATTGGTATTGCTAGAGGTGGATTATTTGGTTCGAGCTCAAGAAAAACTTCGTCCAACGTTGGTATCCCAACTATGAGCCAAGTCTAATTATAGATGATTGCTAACCTGGTTTTTGTTGTTTGAAATTTTCTTCACCAAAAATTGGTTTGTTTGCTACAACTCGAGACTACTACTTCACTTTGTCCCGCGAGGGCCAAAAGTAGGTGCTAATTCACTACTTCATATTATACCTGTTTTATTACGTTTTTAAATCTACTATTTGTTATATAATTAATTCCAATTTATATACTAATAAATTATTAATGTTGAATATAGCATTGTTGATTATTAATTTGTCACTCACCCTGAACCGGTCGATGACTATGAGCATCATGTTTGCTACGGATGCTCCTGGAAAACGATGGGTGGGTTTCGGCGTGAAACGGCTACAATAGTACGGTAGGTGGACATTATTATCTGCCTTGCCACAGATTATTGCCTATTCTAAAACTTTCTATCCCTGCTTAGTCGAGAACAATTTCATTAGAAAATTAGTCAAAGAGTTACGCTGACGATAGCGGTTCGATGCTTCGGTCAATTGCCACTCAATTGCCCCACCACCGCATTCATGGTATGATACCAGAACCCATGTCCCACTAGTTGCTTCCATCCGGTGCGGTCTTCTCCTTCATTGCCTGATGAATTACATGCATTGGCTTATGACGCAATCTGGGTTTTAGTTCACCGGGATATTTTTAGCCGTAACTCAAAATTGGTGCTTATGTAATCGCAAGGAACAGGTGGAAAATGGCTGCAAATGGAATATTATCGATAAGTGGTGAAAACAATGGTGGTAGATGATTGTAAAGGGGATACAAACAAAGGTAATGCTAGTGTTATAATGAAGCTAGTATCAATTACTGAATTCGATGACCAAAAAGGTGCAATATTCAAGGAGACTAGTCGAGGTTATTGCATTGGCAACCTTTTAAAGTTGAGTTGATGATTAATGTGGTGCTGAACTGACAAATGGGTGATTTTAATAGGTAGTTGTGAAATGTGTATTATATGTAGGGGTTGGTGGACAACTTATGTGGCTTGGGGATTAGATAAGGCAAAGAGGCTTGAAAAGCAGGCGAGAATGCAGAGTTTGAATGTGTAGGGGACATATTGGTGCTGAGACAAAGGTTACGATAAGTTATTTTATGTTTATTAATGTGGTGGTAGATAGGCGTCGTCTAAAACTTGGGGAAAGTATAGGTGTTGACCCCAAACATGACCATGCAGTGACTTGTAACTTCCTCCAAAGCCCAATTGCTAATCACTTCTTCCGCTGCTTCTTTTCCCGTTCGTATTCATTCTTTTCAGCCCCTTCTATAGTCGAAATCGAATTAACAATGCTGGCCATCTTCTTGTGGTAATCACTGTACATCTTCTTCTTTTCATTGATTTGTTCACGAGCAACAAACTTGGTTTCTTGACGAATGTCTTTCAACGCTTGTTTTCTTTCCTTCTTAAATTGGGCCTTGACCTTACTCAACTCTTGTCTCTCCAAATTGACATCGTAAGATTTCTTATCAGGGTTGAAGTTCTCCTCGAATTTTGGAACGTAAGTAGCAATACTGATCTGTCTGTGTGTTTGTAATGTCAATGGCATTCGTTCCTTGGTCGAGATTGTGCTCAAGTTGACTAGTTTCTCTAATGTCTTGCCAACTTGGGGGAGTTGCGTTGCGTAATACTTGATAACATGTCTCAACATTATGATGAACAGACTGATAATTTCAATCAATGCTGATTTATCTTTGTACATGCTGGAAACCTTATCAATCAATTCAACAATCTTGCTCAAAATCTTGAATTTTAGAATGTCATCATGAGTGCTGCTTGGATTGAATAATTCGTCAATCAGTAACCTGCTCGTATCATCTATTGGTGAGAACTTGATAGATTTGTCAAGGCTTGACGATGTCGTCTGAAAAGTTTTGTCAACTTTGGTTGGCTCCGGCACAAGCAACATCAATGCTTTTTGTAAAAAGTTAATTACCTCAGGGTAGTATCTTTTGGAGATTCGCTGATAGTTTAACAATATGTCCACGATCAAAACGCCTTGGTACAACTTTAGTATTGAAAACTCATTCTCATGATGAAAGTTGGCTAATATCTCATTCATCAAAATCAACGTTGGTGTAACAATCAAATGATATTGATCGGAGGTTGAGAATAAATACCCAATGAGAATGAAAAATACACAATCTCGTTTCCTTAATTTGTTCTCAATAATTTTTGATTGTACAAGGTCGATTTCTCTCCTGATGTTCTCCACTAATTCCTCATTGAAACTATCAGCTAGTTGTTTCATGATGACCATGATATTCTCAATTAAATCTTGATTAGATTGATCTTTCGATAAATATAACACATATTCGAACAATATGCCTATGAATACGTTCATTTTGTCTTTGTTGCCCATGGCCAAATTGGGTTTATAATGCGCAATGATCTTTTTGATATAATCAGGTTGGTTTTGAGGTTTCATGTCATCAATTTGAGTCAAGAATTGTTCATGTGTTGCTGGCATTATTATTGCAGGTATCCTAATGGATTTTGGCTTGGAATTTACTGCCTCACCATCATTTTCAACTTCACTTTCACTTTCATTTTCAGATTCTTTAATGGTAAAGCCTTCTGCTTCATCATCTTCACTGCCTGCCCAGAACTGTCCATCTAAATCATCACCCTCTGCATTCCTTTCATCGACATCAAGTCCTTCCATTCTTTTCATTCTATCAGCTTCCAATTTCTTCAATTTATCGGCGTGCTCTTTTTGTATCTCCTCCTGTGTTTTGGTTCTGTCAGCTGGTACAGATCTTTTATCGTACGTCAACTCTCGAACCTTAGAATCATAATTGATATCGTCTTCAGACTTTTTTTTCATGGGATTTACTTGCTTCATAGTGTTGAATTCTTGCATAATGTCACCAAATTCGTCATCTAAATCCATGATTGTTTCTTGACGTTCTTGTTGCTCTTGCTGCCTTTGGTGTTTGTAGAACTTAGACTTAGCCATAACCTCCTTCATGACATCTTTCTTGGTCTTTCGTCTTGTTGGCTCCTCCTCGACTCGTTGATCCTCGTCAATATATTTCACGTTAGAGTGGCCCAATTCCCCTTCGTCATCATCAGATTCCATCATAAGTGTCTTTCCCGAATGGGTCAATATAAACCCATTGTCGTCATCATCATTCATTTGTTCGTCATCACTACCAAGTGAAAATACGTTCTTCTTCTTGGACTGTGTTTGTCTTTCACGAGTGAATCTCTCCAACATTTTCTCTTCAGCTGTCATATGCTTATTGTTCTCTCCAAATCTTCTGTCTTGTAATCCACCAGTTTTTCCATGCTTCTTCTTCTCCAAATCGTATTGCATCTTCATTGATTTCTGAACTGATGTATTTGTACCAGTTGCGTCATTGTGTTGTTGTGACCCAACCTTCACAAATTTGCCTCCCTTGATGACGGTAACATCACGTTTTGTTCTATTTATCCTTTGATCAAACTTGTTGAAGTTACTTCGAATATCGTTTATTATCTGCTCTTGATCATTACGTCTGGTTTCTGAAGGAGTCTTTGATTTTTTGTTTTTCTTCTTGACATTTGTTTGTCCAATCAACCCCTTCTCTTTCAAAGCTGCTTTCAACTGTTTTAGTTGAGACCCAGCCATTGTCTATCAATTTGTATTGTTTCGATTGATACTCACACAGTTGACCACAAAAAAATCTGGCTGCTCATCGAAACGCACCATCAACAATTTTTCGCAGTCAATTACATAATCTCAAAAATGATGCTTTCTATCTATTCGATCTATTAACAAGTGGACCTATCTATCTATTAAGGTCCTGTTTGTAAAATTGATTCAACATTCCCAAAACCCCAGATTTCTTCCCCTTCTCCAGCTCATGGATGTCATCTTCTTCGAATTTGTAGTTGATGGCATACATCGATCCCATCATGCTAAAACTATCGTTATTAGATGGTATTGCTGCCGGTTGGACTAGCATAGAATTAGAGGGTTCAACCGATTGTGCAATTGTTGAGAGCTTTTGCATTCCATACGAGGTACCAGCCCCAGGAACAACATGGTTTCTTTTCGATTGAGATCGTGGTTTTTGCTTGGTTTCTGTGCCACGATAACTCTCTAAAAAGTACATGTAAGATCTTATCATTTTCTCATCATGATACAAGTTAGTCAATCCGTCATCTTCGTCTTCGTCTTCATCGTCGTCATTGTCGTTATCTGTATTCTCTGAATGCATTGCATCAGGTTTATCAATATGCCTAGTGTCGTTGTCTACTATCTTCACTTTAGCTTTAGGTTTCAAAGGATCCATTTCAATATCGCCTGTATTTGTCATTCTTGTCGCTGATGTGTTGTATATCTTTGATTTATCCTTACGCTTCCTTTTCTTTATATTCAAGTCAAACATCATATTTTTATCTTTCTCTTCAAAGTTGAACATTGCAAAGTAACAGATGTATCCCAATCCATCAACGTGGATCGAGTATTCCCTGAAAAAATCAATTATAGTCCCAGTACTTCTTGATATTTTATGCCAAAGAATATAAGGTGTCAAAATCAAACTCAATATCTCGTTCAATATAATGACAATTTTCATACTATAGAATTCGCAGAACTCATTCTTGACTTCTACTGTGTGTAATCTTCCATTCCATGCACTCGGAAGATAATGCGTGAACTGAGAAACATATCGTAAGCTTGCTTCTGGGTCGTAAACAAACGATGATGTCTGGGTGTTGACATTCTCAGATGAAAGAGAGCCAGTATTTGGAGTACTTGATGAGCCAGCCGTAATCGCCCATATTGTACCAAGTAAACTAATGTAGAATAAAGCTGACTTGCCCTCTGTTATTTCAAACGACCAAAACGAATGGTCCTCATCTTCAAACCATAACCCCATCAAAACCAAAACCGCGGTTATTGCACCCAGTATCAAATTGATAAGGGTCATTAAATTCACCACAATAAAGCCTCGAGGGAATTGGTTGATATACGAGTTTGCTGGACCAATCGAAAGATGTAGTCTTCGAATAAAGAAGTGGGATAATTCATTGAACTCACGTAATTTCCATTCCGCAAACGGTGTATACTGTCTCAAGCCTAATATCGATGAAGGGTTTGACTTGTACTCATTGAAGTAACGAAAGAAGTATAACAACACAAAATAGATGACAATGAATGGGCATAGAAAAAGATTGATCAATGCTGCCATTTTGAATCTATTCGAGAGCTCTGCCGCTAGCTGATTTCTATTCATCTCTTTCAATACCTTCGGGTTGATCTGTCCGTGTTGGTTGAAAATGAAGTTGTTGATACAAAGTTTGATGTTCCATTCCAAGGTTCTGGTCAAAACCAGCTTATTGTTCAATAGAGGGATCAACTTGTTCCTCACCGGTATATTGACTGACAAATCCAACACATCTTTGTTGATTAATGCGATCATGTAGTTCTCCATCCTCATGATTCGATTGGCAATATCATGGGCGTTTAATCGGATCTTGGAGTTCAAATCATTGATGTGCATTTCGGTGTTTGTGGCATCGCTTGTCAAACTATTGTAATCCTTCAATAACATCAATCGTTCAACAATTGTCGACCAAGATATTGTCAAGAGTTCATTGTCATTGGATATATTTAACAAATGCGAGTAAAAGTTTTTCAACTCTTTTAATTTGTAATTGCAATCGTAGTATAATTGAATCAACCTCAAGACCACATAGTTGAGGAATCCAAATAACAATAATTTCACAAAAAATGGTACTTCATGATAGAGAAAATTAGGAATGAGTATATCTTTCAAAGTGATATGGTTGTTCTTTCGATAGTTATCGAAAAAGTAATAGTAATTTATGCCCCACTTTAAAAAAACCGAGAATCCCAACACAAAGATCAAAATCAACAAGTCAACGAACCTGGTGGTGACAATATTGCCAATTCCCTTACCTCTATAGTAGTAATAAATGTCAGTCAAGAACTCATCCATATTGGTGATGTTTGCCCAGAGATACAATGCACGTTCTTTTGGTGGAATGATGAATCGCGAGCGCACCTTACGGTCGCGTTGATACAATTGTTGCGTCGTTGGAGTTTGATCTGCTTTGGGTATTGCTGCTTTGCGAAACTCGATTGGTGGGTTGTACAATGGCAATTCAGTTTCTTGTCGATTGTTCCTTCCAAACTTTGAGAGAATTCGAGGTAGTTTGAATGATGATTTTTTTGCTTTCATTGTAGATATGTTGGATTTGATAAGGTAATCATCATCATCGTCGTCGTTATTGTCGAAATCTTCACCATTTGTGCCATCTATTCCCATTGGCTTTACACTATTCCAATCGACATTACTCTTGTTAGACTGACGTTGTCTGGGTTCGGTGATTGCCAATTTGGCTATTTGAGGACTGTCATTTTCTGAAGGCGACAGTGATAAATCCAGGTCCGAATCCGAATCTAGTAGATTGTTACTATTAGACACGCCCTTGTGATTAGCGCTTGCTGCTGGCTCTGGCGGATTTGCTACTAGCTTATTGGTAAAGATCGAGTCTTGTTCTTGCTGTACATCATAACTCTGATGTAGACCTTGAGTTACCACACTATCAGATTCAGGGTCATAGAACTGGTAATTGTCCTGTAGTTGGTTGTAAATCGAGTGTAATCCAAACACACGAGATAAGAAAGTATCGCTATTATCCCTATTGCCTTGTGACTGATAACCAGACATGTTTGGTCATACAGTTCTTGTCATCACTCACTGTTAGCGCAGTTGCAGAATGACATCTTATCGTGAACCTGCACATTGCCCAATCAATATGTCGCTGTCGCAAATTATTGACAGTTTCACGTGGCGTTTTTGTCAACCCTCGGTCGTTCTAGAACAACGGCTGCAAACGAAGCATTCGGGTGCAAAAAGCTTGAGCTGGATATTTCCAGCGCCAGTTCGCTAGGCACTAGCGATGTTGAGCCTTTGGTTGCCCTGACTACTTAAAATTTTCAGAGGTAGTCTAGTATTGACGGGTACGTTGGGATAAGGCTAAGTTTCAGGGGATGTACTAAGGATGACCTCCAGCGTGATGATCAGTAATGTTCAAAAAGTATACCTCGCGGTTTTCCGCTTATAAGGTATCCGCGGGGACAATGGGGGGTCTGAGAGCTAACAATGGAAACGCAGCACGTAGTGCTGGTAATCATTTCATGTACATCAACTTTCTTTTGAACAATAATGATGGTAAACGCCAGAACACCGAAGCTACACACCAGTTTATTCTTGAAGCAAACATGCCAATGTCAACCCAGGTTTTTTGAGACCGGCTTCCCATCGTAAACTCTACCCGATGTAGAAGGTACATTCTCATTCGATCAACTTTAACCTAATCTTGGTCAATATTATTTCAGCAAGATCGTTGGAAATATAACTTAATTTTGGGGGAAAAATTATTCTGCTCATAATTTCACCATTATAGCCTATGAACGGCGGCCAAAAAATATCAGAACAATAAAACACCATCAAACTTATCAATCGTGTCTTGCATTGTCATTGGCAATCAATATGGCTGGTAGGTAAATTTATATAGGTTCAACAGTTCACTGAGCATAACGGTAGACCCTTAAATAAAAGAAACCAGTACCAGCACCTCTCTAATCTTATTTTACCTAGGTTTTGTGAATCAATAGTAATCCGTGGGTGGTTGAGAATTAATCACCGATTGAGAAATCAACATCAACCTTTTTAGACCTCCAGGGTATAACCTTAACAACAAGTTGAGTGAAACGGGAGCTCAAATTTACTGGTAGTTTCTAGCGGAGTATGCCTGAGTAGTTAGAACAACTTGGTGATGTCAGTGAAAAATATTGCTGCAACCAAAATACGATTCAAGGCGGTATAATGTCTCATTGGAACCATCAGTTGCTTAACGATAATGCAAGTTCAGCCGGACCTCATCACTTTGCTTTATGGACACTTAGGTACCAGGTATCTTGAAATTTGGTGACAAAATTCAAGAATATTATCATTATAATGATAATATTCATTCTAAATTCCATCTGTTTACAAAACCCGAGTTTAGTACATCCTGCTTCAGATATTGTAAATCTAAAATTGTTATGAAGAAGTGAAAAAGCACACAAAGCTTAATTCATCCAAGAGTTTCACGCTTTTTATTTTCAATATCGAACTTTGTACACCAAAATTTATCAACTAGATAATAAATGCAAACAGATGTTGACTCGCATAGCTGTATTGAACCCCGTAAAATATACCATGAATAAGCTTTGATTGTCATCATCATCGTGATTTAAGTTAATTATTTAGCAAATACTCAATTGTAAAATATTGTGCTTGCAGTGCTGGCACGGTTTGGTGTGACAAGGAGCTTTTTCTGATGGTAAAACTAGCCCTACTACTTGACTTCAACGCTCAGATGGTAATGTTCCGCAACACCGGCTTTAACGCTAGCCAAGCAGAAAATCTTGGTAACTTTGTTACTAGACGCCTAACGAATGCATAATCTATTAATCTGTACCAGATAAAGAAGATCAATTTTTAGCGACTGTGCCTGTAGTCATCTCTATTGAGACAAGTTTAACCACCTGAATCCAAAGTGTTGTTGAAATGAATCCAAAGTATATAAAGAACCAAAATGTACCAATTTTGAACGTCTATATCGCAACCCGCTTAGGTACCTAGAACACATTCTTTACAAATTTGAAATGTTCCATCAACCAAACATATATTATTATGGAGCTCAACCATACTATCCACAGGCATACAACCTGCCACCAGTCTATAACCCACAGGTACCATACTATCATCCTATGGTTGTACATAATGTGACAACAAGTTATGACAAAACAAGGACTCACAAGCATAAAGTAGTTAAGAAAAGAACTCGCACTGGATGCCTTACCTGTCGCAAAAGGCACATCAAATGCGATGAACGTAAACCAGGTTGTTCTAACTGTGAAAGATCTAAGAAGAAGTGTTTGGGCTATGAGGACCTCACTAAACCTAAAAGGAAAAGGGACACTAGCTTAGACCTTGATTGTGCGTCTCCTTCCGACGGAGAATCTATCAAGCTTGAAGGTGACTACTCACATGAAGCTTTTATCACTCCACCGACTTCTAGAAGAGAATCAGAGACGCAAAGTAAGGTTTATGAAAACATACAGCAACCTAGATCACTTCCGGTAGAAGTGATGAGCGGTAAAGATCTTTCTCCATCTTTACAAATACCCAAGAGGACATCGGTTGAATTTTTGATTACTTAGATTTAGATGATTAGTTTATTTGAAACGGATTGAGCTTGGGTTATGGTGTGTATTTTTGGGTTTTTTGGGGTTAGATTTAGTTTTATTGAGAATTTTGTACTGGTATCCTTCATTAAGAGGTTAGTGTATATATAATTTTAATAGCCACTAATGTTTGCATCAACTCTGTAGTAAAAACTGTAAGTTATTGAACTAGTTTGCTTGTAACCAACAAGATGTGAATAAAGTTTAGTAAGGCACAAGGATACTTGATTGTACTTACCCGAAACAATATGCTCACCGGCCAGCGATTATTTTTGAGGAATATTTTATGCAAATGAAATGCATGGAATTTTGCGAATAGACAACACTAGTTTAAGATCTACAGTCGGTACCCGTTCACGTTTCCCTTATTGTCGTTTAGTCGGGACTGGGCAAAGAAAAGTGAACAGAATTGCACTAAAGTTGTTTGACGTACGATCTCAAACACTAATTGTGAGCACATAAACTTAAATAATGATCTTGTGAAAGATTGCACACTAGGGTTTAGATAATAGATGTAGTTCGATTAAACTTTTAGCTGAATTTGGTTAAATGTTTTTGGGTAATCATCGAAATTCGTGGAGTTCACGCAAAATATTATTTGCAAACAATAATGTTACTGCAAAACAAGCCTTTATAGGCGATAATATCCCCCATACTAGCAACTGTAGTGGAGTTTATCAGATCGGTAAAACTTGCATGCTTCGCGACATCAAGATCGATACTTGCCAAGAATGTATTGTAAAGCTATGTTGATACAACGTTCAAATAGAGTTGATCTTGCTGATGGTTGGACCCCGTAGCGTTCATGCGTGTCGAATTAGGAATGCAATCAGGGATCAACCTGTCAACAAAAACAAAACCCTTAGTATTTACAAGTGATAAGTTGGTGGTGATTGTTAGACGGTAATGGATTTCCATACGTAAACCAGCATACATTTGGTTGTCATCTAGCCAATTCGACTATTGATGAAATATGCATAGAATCTAAAGATAGTATCATGTTGACATATGTATGAATTCATTAGCTGTGTGGTCATAAAAATATTATCATATTTTGTCGGTTTGAAATCGGCTTGACGTACATTGCTCAATACCGTGAATTGATTTTTGTAACACATTTTTGTTGAATCTTATTCATAGAGTAATTGTTAAGTGTAAGCGAGGTTGGAAATAATATCGATTACCAATCGGCGGTACAAACCACTTTGTTTCAACAATAGGATCCCCCAAACTCAGGGTGTCGCGATGATAGCAGTGCTACTGGTTGAAAATTAACTCTGGTATTGACTGGCATAAGCTTTAAGTGGCTGCACCTAACTAAAATGATTACAACAAGCTTTGAAACTAATCCCATTGGGTAATACTCAAACAAGGGTTTACTTAGGGATGACTTTGGGTTTACGGATATATGATTTTTGAGTAATGCTGCATCCAAGGTTATGTGGGGAAGATTCGTTGATGTGGTTGAAATCTTTACTGCAACGGGTTAAATGAGTACAAGGTGAATGTGCACATAACTAGCTGATTCAAGTACATTGTTCGCGAGTATCTTACGTCGAGATTTGTTTCGCATGCCAGAACTATAAACGAATAATAATTATTCTCGAGCGACTTGACATCATGGGGTGCATTGTGGTCGTAGTTGATGCAAAATTTGTCACACTCGCAACAAGACAGTTTTCGATTCAGTCAGTCAATTTCATGTTCTACAAGTTTGATGCATAGCGTTAGATTTTTCCTTTGAAAATGTAGTAACTGTCTGGTGTTTTATATTGCAAAGGTGAAGTCGAAACGATTGTTACGACACAATAACTAGGATTTTTTTGTGTATCGGTTACAACAAGACACGATGCATTTTCAGGTCTGGAATACATTCCAAAGACTCGTTGTATTGTGAAGAGTGTTTCACAAAGGAACCCACATAAAAGTAGCACAGCATGAAATATAATCAATCATACATGGCTCTTGAAGTCCAAAATTATGCACTAAGCGGAACATTCATCTAGATGTTCCCCAGCTTCAAAACCCATTAGGTTTGGTTTACGAAATACGTTTGATGTCTCCTCAATAAAATTTTCAAAGTAAGGGCATGACACATGAAACACTCCCAACAAAAGGACAATTTGGCAAGAAGGCACTTATCCATGGAATAATAGAATAGAAATTGAGTGAAAAATTAAGGCGAAAGTTCAGAACAATGAAACAACGGCGACGATCCATCGTTTGTCCAGGTCCCAATTTAAGTTGCGGTACACGAACGGAGAATCCCATCCATCAAAACCTGCATACATTTCTAGATGTTGCGGTTTATTCCATCTCAACGCACCCCAGATCTTATTCGTACTTGCATAATTTGGACAAGACTTTTGGACTTGCGGCCTTTGAAAGTATGTGGAGCCGGCTATTAGCATGAATGCTAGAGACAACCTTCCATTTAATCGCATCACCGCCTTTGGCGTATTTTATTAAGATGTCTCATTTCAAGGTGTGCTAGTTCGGATTCGGGAAATTTTCTCCGAGGTGGGAAACTATGGGAATAGGGTGTTCCCAATTTCTGGATACTGATTTCATTATGAAGTCGTTACCATGCTAGCTATATTGATTTATGAGGGTTGCCAACTAAGGAAAAATGCCCATTTTTGCACAAGGTCCGATGACACGAAGCGAAATACTATGAATCTCGGACTCTTGTGTGTTGCAAATTGTTGTGCAAGCAAGTTATATGGGCTTATCAACATGTGTATAGCTCGCAAACAGAGGGATTTACTTTACTCAGACTGGATCTAAGGTTGGATTGTCGTGGATATCGGTCGTTAGTCTCTGCAACCAAAGAATAAACGAACAGCAAATTACTCGAAATTAATTGATAGGTTCAGTAAATTATCAGGAGCCACAATGCTTTGGTTAGATGACTGGATTCACAACGGCCTACTTATCTTTCCTCATTTGAACATGTTTTCTAATTTGTCTTGTCAGTGAGCCTAGGGTTGGACTACCAACGAGCACTTGGTACACTATTTGGCAGTTTAGCTCATAATCGTCGTAGTAGAGTTTATTGATATGATTGACAGAGTCTACGCTACTACTCGAACAACTGAGAAGGCGTCATACTAATTTGCTGAAATATGATATTTGAATACACCATACCAGATCTGAACCCAAGACTTCTTGCACCAATGACTTTGAAAAGTCAGTTTTGTAGCCAAACAGTCAGGCACTCAGAAAATCAGTTTTCCGCATCAACATCATACAAACAATGTGATGCTGTAGTTTCATAACCTGGATCTGCGAGTAGTCCACTTGCCAGCGGTACGAGGTGGTCGATGTGGGACCGATATCTAACCATCAGCACAACGCTACTCACATCCATTTCCGTCACGGCTCCGCACATATTTTCGGACGCACTCGCAACGCATCTCCGATGGATAACCATGGAAAAGTGCAAAATCTACCTTTCGGTACTCGACGTAAGGCTTACAACACAACCAATCTACAGCCTGGTAATATGTGTTACCAATCAACCAGTTGGCGAGAACTTGAAGTCAAAACGAACCTTCATAAATAAGCAAATTTGAATTGTATTACTACTATAGTCGTTTCATCCTTGGTACGTATACGATCTATTTTCAACTTCAATTGGTATATGTTTGAAATCAACTCAAGTCAAAATATCAATCAGTGTATGTTTCATATCAGATCAAGTCCTCACAACTAGCGAGATGAGACCATGTCCCCAGATCACATGACATGATTCATAAACAGGGACTCCGTATAACTATCCGCGGGTACGCTAGTGGTTGCGATATAGCATGCATGAACTCCGACTTACGTCAGTCGTCTGACGTGTTAACTGCCAGTGGCGAGAAAAGATTTTACTAGTTTGAATTAGAAGATATCCTCGACAGCCAACTAGTGGCATGATCATGGCACCAGCAGTACATCTATAGTCCCGAGACTCCCATACCATTTATCTTCGTATACCAGATTATACTAATTGCTAACCGACACATCCCAGTGACACATTAAAAATAAGGACGCACCCACCATATAGTGCAGGGTGATAAGGTGGAGGTGATAACGTGATTGGTGTACGTTTGTAAGCGACCTTACTGGGGATGCTAATGACGTTGACACAGTACAAGTGATTACGAGACATGAAATTGTGCGATGGTTCACAAGTGGTGGACTGCCACTTGGTGGTCTACCACATTGTGGGTCACCAATTTTGAATACTAGTAGGATACCACCACATCGTGGGTTAGAATACCACTTTGTAAGTTACCATGTGTTGGGATACCACTTCCTGACTTCCCACTTGACTACAATTTTGTCGATTTCCATTTCGTGTTTTATGACATCGTGAGTTACCACTTCGTGGATGAAATACTTGATACCCACTTCTACCACGTCGTGTGTTACCACTTGATTACCACTTGATCACTTGATTACAACTTCATGGATAACCACATGGATTACCACTTTGTGTTTTGCCACTTAATTACCACTTCGTGGGCTACCACTTTTGTCACCACTTTTGTCACCACTTTTGTTACCACTTTTGTCACCACTTTTGTTACCACTTCGATTAGCACTTGAGTCCCACTTCGTGGTGATCTTCGTTAATCACTGGTAATCACTCGTGGTAATTTAATGCTAATCCCATCCCCACCATTATTCCGAAATAGGAGTCAAAAAGCAATACCATTACGATAGTGATGCTGACACACCATCCCCTCCACCAAAAGCAATTTGACCATCAGTCAAGATGCTACGCCACCCATGATAGCTTGTCCACCACCCTATCAAGCACCACTCTGTGGTGATACTACTTTGTGGTTCACCCCTTCTTAGTTCATTTGTGGTGCACTTGTGGTCCACTGTGAATCATTTGACTCACTGCGTGGACGATTACGTCCACTGCATAAACATCTTCGGCTCCGACGCAACCCCGGAAAAGTGGGGATCCGTAGTATCCACAAATTCTATATATACACCCTGCGATCGCAGGTTCCACACCACACAAAAAATGTCAAATTACGGGAGCAAGACCGCCTCGGGGAACCCACGTATCTTCAATTGCAAACAGTGCCAGCGGGCATTCACTCGAGAAGAGCATTTGACGCGCCATACCCAGTCGACCCACAACAAGTTGAAGCCGTTTTGTTGTGGGATCTGCAAACGCCCGTTTCTGAGACGGGACTTGTTGTTGCGACACGCTAAAAACTTGCACCAGGGGAGTGAGTTGGCGGTGGAGAGGATCAGGAAGAGTTATAAGCGCAAGGAAAAGGACTACGACGAGGTGAGACGAATGAAGATGAGCGTGAATATGTTGGTGAGCTGAAACCACCTGGGAGAAAAAGTGGGGACCACGCAAAGTGCCAGTCACAAAATTTAGTCACCTCATTAGTATTTGCTGGCAAATATTAGGCTATATATTTATTACACTATTTATTTACAAACATGTAGTACGAGACTATGTAGTGTATTCATAGAGCAGTATAACTCACTGCGTACTGCGTGGGTTATTGTGTGTGCACCCTCCCCTCTCGAGATGTTCCGCAATTGTTCCATGTCATCGTCGCTCCCACGCACGTGAAATCTCAACCCCCCTCCCCCCGATGGCAAACCAGGCTGAAGCAAAGTGGGGAAGAACGGCCTGCGGTTGTGGGGAACCACCGCGCATGCTAAAACGGCGGCACTATCCACCCTAGACTTAACTCCGCCAACGGTGGGGAGGGGGCAAGGGGGCATGCAGGCCATATTGAGGGGGTGACCAAATTGACTCGGGACTACTATTGTTACAGAGGTGGTCTGGGCGCAGGTTGGACTGCTTGTTGGTGAGCATATTGTAAGGGGTGAGTTATACTTTGATTTGGGGTGATTTATACATTGATACTTTGTTGATAATTATATATATGACTCGGAGTCAGCTGCGAGCGGCAGGTGCATACGGCCGAGTGGCTGGAAGTGGGGGGAGATAAGACACAAGTTAAAATTTGGGTTAAGAACACACGCTTAACTCGTTTAAACAGAATAGGAAACATAATCATGGTGGGGTGTAATTACTAACGTTGTGGTAGTGTAACGATTATACTTGGTAACTGGTACCACATGCGGTGCCTCTGGTCGGTTAGTAATTCAAGCCGACATGACTCAGATCACGAGAAAATATATCTGAGTCAGAATATATTACTACCACTTGTTAGCGTTGACAATATGCTTAAACTAAAGTTGTTGAGGTCAGACTCGAACCTAGTTTGTAGTACCACCAGATTGGAATGATCAGTTATCTTGGGTGATCAAACAAGTTATGGTCGAGTTCAACCAGGTTTTGACCTGGATTGGAGCATTAGTAGAACATTTTGTGTTATCCCCAAAATGACTTGTACGCTATGACAGCAGGAAGAGTTGCGTTTGAATAAGGTCGAGACCTATCAGCAATGAATACTCGACATCAAACGACTTTGCTCACCTGTAAAGATCGCAGAAGTCACGGCTAGGTTTATGATTCCGCGCTGCCTGGAATATTGCCACAAACTCGCAGATTTACTGGGTAAGAAGATAGACTAGGACGACAAGATCTCACGGAGTTTGGATGAAAGTAGTGGCAATGAGGCTAAACCCAAAGGATCTATCAAAGACGAATCAAACCACGAGTTTAACTTGGTGTGACACTCGATTGAGTTGGAGGCGTAATTCAGAGGAGCAACTAGAATTGATAAGTATTCACCAACAGCGCTGTTGATGCATTTCGCCAGGATGGCCCACTCGAAAAGTTGCCAGGTTGTGAGTATAAATAGTAGTTTATAGCACCTGGAATGTTTCCAGACCCATTGCCGACTCTCGCATGATTCAAGAAATTGACCGCAATCTGTTCGCCAGGGTATATCATCAAGTTGGTTAGAGGTTTTCTTATGTCAATATTTGTGTTTATGTGACAGTACCACAAATCGAGGTAGATCAGTCACATGATCGCACAGGATTACCCAAACAAAAAAAGTAGTAATTGAAGTATTGACTGAGCATCTGTTTTACTACTTCACTCCACTGATTGTCGTGTATGATTATCCCTTAGCACCAGTAGAACAAGATAGAAAGAGAGTACATGTATATGAGTTCAGTAAACCACTGAAAGTGTGCCAACTGCAACTGTGCTAAGAGCTCGATCCGAAACCAAGGTCCATGGGGAGGACCATGACATTGACAAACGCACCGTCAATGATTCCGATGAAGTTATAGACGCTGTGCGCAAGAAAGAGTTGCACGATGTTTTCCATTTGGTAACGAATTGGGATTTTATTGAGTTTGATGCACTGAGTAGAGGATCAACCCAGATCATCAGAGTATTCTCGGCAGGTTTCCATGATTGCTACCCAAAGGACGATTTATTTGATAGAATGGTCGGCCGCAAGTATGTAAAGGATTATTTCACTTGGATTCTATCCAGACGTATCAGCAATGGATTCATGGTTATCAACAAGCACTGCTCACCACTGAAAATTGCCGAAGTAGTTGCTAAATTCGAGGCAGAATTGGATGAAGCGCGTGCTCGTGCAATTGCCGAAACCGCCCCATTTTGTGGAAGCAATGGCATTCATCATGGTACTCAAGGCATCAATGAAGTAACTTCCGATGAAAACGACACATCACAGAATGGAGAGATTGCAAACGAACTGCAACCACCCCCATAACAAGAAATGACAACAAAGCTGAATTGGTAGCTGGTAACACACTGAGTGCTAAGACTGACACTGGCTACTTCTCATCGATAGCAAAACGACAGCGACGATCGTCAAATCAAAACCTATTCGTTAATATTGGTGCAATTGCCTTCGAGTTGGTACCTTAATCGTGATGATCGCGATTGTGAACGTCGATTTGCACCCATCTATCCATCGTTCGATGAACCGTAGAGAATCTGTTGCTTGGGGGTTATTCATGGTTGCTGAAACCTCTACCCCAATTGGACCATCGTGGTTGAATGAGGTACCCTATTATATGACTTTGGTATAGATCAATCACTGGGAACACTCTCTGAGCAGATTAAGAGCAAAGCGGCACGTATTATACAAAAATGCACTAATAGTGCCTTCATCTGTGGGAACTGATGGGTTGAAACCCTACTTAATCGACTTTGCGGATACATCCGATTTCAAAACAGGGTAGGAAATATGCTGGTCGAATTCTCGAGCGCCAGAATGCGTGTTGTCTTGGTGTCTATCCCTCAGTACAACGAAGCTTCAGTAAGCTCAGAAGTTGATAGTTTATGAATGTTCATCAATCAAATCTTGATACGCCTCCGATGGATCATGTTTAATGTAGACTCATCATAGACCTGCATGCCTTCGTAAACCTCAGCTCCAGCTTCTCGACCTAAAGATTGCTTTTTCTACCACCAGCCGCATTAAACCTCACTAAACTTGTCGCGATGCAGTTTGACCTTTTGTACGACATATGTTTCAATGAACAAGCTTGGATCTCCTAAATTCCAATACAGAATACCGTATAACGATGATTGGTACCTAATATTGACGTCAAACAAGTTTCACTTTTACTTCAATCACACCCGTAAAGTGTCATTCTGGCAATTGGCCGATATTTTTCAAAACTTTCCTGATATCGATAAAGATAGGTTCATCAAATCAATAGATTTCAATGAAGTGGCTATATTGATTGCTAAGATCAATGGACTAAAAGGCATTGAAAATTATTACTTGAAGGTATTGAAAAAGGTTGACAGAAATGAGAGTGAAGATGCAAATGAACAAGCCCGAGAACTGGAAACAACGACAAAAACGCAGGAGAACGTGCCTAAAGTACACGATGCAGTTGAGAATAAGGATTCAGATGACAAGGAACTGGATTTGGATCAACAAGAATCAAATAAGATTATCAAAGAATTGTTGAAGGAACAGGGACTTTTGGTGGAGGATGACGAGACAAACAAGCCTTCGGGACTAGTTGAAGGTTATTCTTCAAGCGAAGATGATGAATACGACAAGGATGATGTAACAAAGAGCGACGAACACGAGGAGCGACTCCTCGAGTTGGATGCCGAAGATGAATCTGATACAAAAGCTGAATTTATGACGATATTAGACCAATTGCAATCCAGGATCTCCATCTATGAACCATGGAGCTTGGTTGAAGAGGAGTTGATTGAGGAGCTAGTAACATTTCCTGGCTATTATTCTATTGATAGCAAGAATGAACGCGAGCAAATATTCAATGAGTGGTGTGCTACAAAAAGTCATGAATCCAAACCCGAAACAACGTTTGACGACAGTAATGACAACTCCGAAGTGTCTGACGAGAAATTCCCTACTGACAAGTTGAACCTTTTGATTTTTTTACAGCATCATAAAACCGAGCTCAAAAAATTATATTACCAAGAGTTTTATAGCACACACCATCAAGAACTAGCCAAAATTGCCCTAAGCGGAAACCAGAAACAAACAATCTACACTAAATATCGATTGTTCTTGAATGATTTCGCTTTAGAAGAGAAGAAGTTGAAGAAATTCAAAACATACAATCCAGACACCAATATAAAAAAGTTGAAGCTACAGGAATACTTGCAATCAGGATCAAAGAGTTTTGCTGCATTAAGTAAGAGTGTCTATGAACAATATCTAGCTGAAATCAAGCAATACCCTGAAGCTGCTTTAGAAGATTGGCTCAAACTCATCAATTCAATGAATTTCGACGAGAATTTAGTGGAGGATTTTCATAACTTTGTAGTAGGAGACGAGAAACGACTAGATTGCTACTTGGAGCTGTTGGATTCTTACTTCAAAGATAAATAGATTTTACGTATTCAATTGATGCACGTCGCACGTCGCACTAAATTATTGAGTAGATGGAAAGTTAAGCTCTCATGGCTAATCGAGTGGTAGTTACTGGTATAGGCTTAGTGACTCCATTGGGAGTTGGAACCAAGGCAGTTTGGAAGAACTTGATTGCTTCCAAGAGTGGCTTGGTATCGACATCAACATTACCAGATTATGAGACTCTGGGATGGGACAAAATACCATCCAAGGTAATTGGAAAAGTTCCAGTTGGGTCTAACAAGGACAATTGCTGGGATTGCAATGATCATTTCGACAAATCAGAGTCAAGAAGACTAGCATTATTCGCCCAGTACGGTATGGTGTCCGCTAAGGAGGCATTAGAAGATGCACATTTGTTGAATGACAAAGGTGAAATCGAATGCAATAAACAGAAAGCTGGGGTAGCTATTGGAAGTGGGATCGGTTCATTCCATGATATATACGACAACTCAGTGAGCTACAACGAATCTGGTTATAGAAAAGTGCAACCATTATTCATACCGAAATTGTTAACCAATATGGCCGCTGGAAACATTTCCATCAAGTACGGCTTGCAAGGGCCACTTCATTCAGTATCGACAGCTTGTGCAACAGGACTTCATTCAATAGGGGATGCCTATAACTTCATCAAAAATGACTACGCAGATGTCATGGTCTGCGGTGGTACCGAATCGTCAATCCACCCTTTGGCGTTGTCGGGATTTGCAAGAGCTAGATCAGTTGCAACGGATTTCAATGATAACCCACAAGAAGCCTCCAGGCCATTCGATTCGAAGCGTAATGGTTTTGTATTGAGTGAAGGCAGTGGTGTTGTTATACTTGAGCGTCTTGAGCACGCTCTTTCTAGAGGATTGACAGACAAAGATATATATGCCGAGGTTTTGGGGTACGGACTATCTGGAGATGCCCATCATATTACTGCACCACTAGAGGATGGACTTGGTGCTTACAATTCGATGAGAATGTCAATACAGCGAGCTAATATTGATACATCGGATATTGACTACATCAACGCTCATGCTACCTCAACAATAATAGGGGATCGCGCCGAAAACAATGCTATCAATCGATTGATTGGTGACAGTGGTACTTCCAAGTTGCACATCTCGTCAACAAAATCTTCGATTGGACATTTACTAGGAGCAGCTGGTGCGGTAGAGTCAATTTTTACAATCAAGGCAATCTCAGAATCAATTATACCACCAACGTTGAATTTGCATAATATTGGCATGCACGCAGACGATGATCCGTCGAAATTCTCTCGTTATGATTACGTCCCAAATGTAGCAAAAGCAACCGATGTCAATTACGCACTATGTAATTCATTTGGGTTTGGTGGCGTCAATGGAACCTTATGCTTTGGCAAGTATTAATCTTGTAAATAGTTAACGAATTTACGACCATTATGCGCGTACTGCTATCACTAGACGGTAATATCGTCATCGCTGTCGATTTTGAAGTTATCAAGAGACGGACGAACATTATCGAGCTCAAGGCCCGATTCTAGGTAGTCGTTGCTAGGATTGTCCACTACAATATATCCCCCGCTTTGTTTGAGCCCTAGTTTACGCGTTACTCCGTCATACGCTCTTAAAATTTTTTCTTTCATGAGAGTCAATAGTAGTGATCTCTTTGAAGTTCCTACCATTAACCAAAGAATAAACCCAATCAACATGAAGAATATCATGAATCCAAACCATCTATGAGGTTCAATGTCCCATTTCAGCACTTGTGAGTACGAGCCATCTGAGTTTTCGTAATCATAGTAAACATATGACGCATCCTCGCGACCTGCAATAAACTGAGGTCTAGTCTGGATGTTCTTTTGCTCAGCACCGAATCTGTAGGCATTCTTTGAAGTTGAATGACTAAATCCAGGTCGCTTCAATTTGGCTTGAAGTTCTTGGGGTAATTTGGCGGTGTAATTATTATACGCCTGAATGTATTCGTCATTCGCGTAGAGCAAAGCACGTCCCAACGTCCAAGAGAACGCAGATCCTCCAAGCTCCTCAACCAATTGCAAGGATATGAAACCGTCATCTTCATTGGGCATCTCATCAATTCCAAATCTGGGGAAACCTAATCCGATATGAAGAAAGTTCAAGATCCACGAGGATTTAAAGCAAAGTTCGGCCAATTCGTCTTCTTTCATTCTGCTTTTTTTAGGTTTTGCTTGATTCAACTCTAGCAATGCGCTGAAGGGCTGTCCACACAACTTCTTAGTCTCATTGTACATAAATTGGTAATCGTAAGTACTAGGAGCAAGATTATCCTTGATTTTCCGAGCTATTAACTCTCTTTCTTCTTCCTCTGATTTGCTATATGACATCAAGCTTTGAACAGAGTCCCAATACCCGCTGACGCCAATAAAGTGATTGATATCAAAGTCAAATGCAGGTATCAATTCGTCCAATAGACATGCACTGACCTCATTTTCTTCGCTTAGCTGTTGACAGTTTCCACTCGGTTGATTCGAGTTGGTATTGTAGGTGCTATTGGCAAACACTGGGAATAGCTTAGTCAAGCAGTTCTTAAAGTTGCTCTCACCAACAAAGTCTGCCAGTGAATCCAGTAATGTAGCTTTGTAAGTGTAACCTTTCGGTAAGCAAGGATCAACTATGGGTGTTGATAGTTTGGCCAGGGGATGTTCCTTTCGATAGTCATCCACCAATGAGGTCAAGAATCTCGTGTGGGCTTGATACATTCCGAATCCCAAAAACGAATCGGAGTATATATTAACGGAGAGGTTCTTTGGCGGCGAGTAATTGGCTCCCGTCAAAGACGGGGTATGGTATAACAAAACGTCAAACAAATTGTTTTGATGTTCACTAATTTCGGTCAGATTTGGTTGAAATACAACTTGAGTGGACGCTCCACCCATATCTAGAAGTCCATATGTCGTGTGGTTCTTCCCATGCTGGTGGTTTTCGGGATGGTCAAAGCTTTCTTTCATGTAATTTATCGATAACCAGCCATATATGCCTTCGACCGAGCCTTCAATCACGTTGGCATGAGAGGGACAATCGGGCATAAAGAAATCTGATTTTTGAGTAACGTACGAACAAACATTCTCAAGGAGAATGGATTGTTCAGTCGGCGTGAGTAAACGCATACCCGCTGTTGAATGCAAAAATATGGGGGTACGATAATGCTGCGACTTCGGTACCACATTTGCAGCCAATGATAGTAGATGCCTCACATGTGACTTTCCAATCTTGTGAGGACTTGACTTGAAGTAAGAAAGTCCCGGTTTCACCTTTGTATGCCATTTCTTGTTCAGATAAAGTTTTGGTAAATGATTCAGGGAGATTTTGGCCTCATTATCTGTTTCCTGCTCTTTACCAGCATCATCATCAACATTGTCCTCCTCTTTCACAAACAGTCGTACCAAACGCAAGTCTAATCCCTGCAAATTGTAGAAATCTCGAGTATTCTCCAACACATGAGCTGGATTGAGCCAGTTGTAAACATAGACCCTTGAACCAGTAGACCCTGAATCTATTATCACAATGTAGTCGTACGGAACCCCGTCCTCTGAGTAAATCGGCCCTGGTTCTATCGGCGTCTTCCCCTTGTTCTTCGCCATTATTGTTGCAAATCTTCAAAATGACGTGGATTGAAATTTCAAATTGAGGGTTGGAAAATGCAACCAATTGTCAAATCGGTCAAACCTGAAACTTGAAATTTCACTCAATTGAACAAGCATGTTTAACAGAAGAGACGATAACGACTACGGCGATAGAAGACAAGGAGGCCAGGGTGAAGGTTATGGGAGAGAGGAGGGCCAAGGAGGTAGAAACCAAGGGTACGGTGGCCAATCTGGCTACGGGCAAGACAGACAATATCAGGGTCTGTACGACGAAAGGCAGCAACATCAACAAGGTGGTTATGATGACAGACAACGTCCTCACAATGGGCAACATGGAGGGTTCCCTGGAGGTCAAGGTGGTCCTAGATACGATCAAGGTGGATATGGTGGTCAACAGGGAGGGTATGACGACAGACAACGTCATCAAGGTTACGGCGGACAACAGAATCAACAAGGAGGATACGACGACAGACGCGATCAAGAGTATGGACGCCAACAACACCATGGTGGCTACGATGGGGACCAGCGCCAGGGAAATCAAGGTTATGACAGAGATAATCAGCAGCAAGGCGGAGGTAGAATGCAAAAACCTTCTACGCAACCACAATCCTTTGGCGTTGATGGCTACAATTACAAGTACTCAGCATGCGATGGTAAAAAGAAGGCATTATTGATTGGTGTTAACTATTTCAATACCAAAGCTCAGCTCAATGGGTGTATCAATGATGTCCAAAACATGAAACAGTTTTTATTATCAAAAGGATTCAACGAACAAGATATGGTAATTTTGACTGACGACCAGACCTCAGCTAGGGCCGTACCAACGCATCAAAACATTATTGATGCGGCTAGATGGTTGACCAAAGACGCTAGAGCTAACGATTCGTTATTTTTCCATTATAGTGGGCATGGAGGGCAAACCGCAGATCACCACGGAGACGAAGAAGATGGATACGACGAAGTAATTTATCCTCTTGATTATGAGACTAATGGCCAAATAACTGATGATGAGTTGCATGATTTATTAGTGAGACCTTTGCCTGAGGGTTGCAGAATGACAGCATTGTTCGATTCATGCCACTCAGGATCAGTTTTGGATATTCCTTACATGTATTCCACCAAAGGTGTTATTAAGGAACCTGATGTGATGAAAGAAGCTGGTGAGGGTTTATTGACTACCATCAAGGCATATGCATCTGGAGATCAACGTGGTGTCACCCAGGGTCTTACTGGGCTCTTCAAAACCGTCATGAATAGCGGAAAAGCTGAGAAGGCAAATGAATTAACCAAAAACACAAAAACGTCGCCTGCTGATGTTATTAGTTTGAGTGGATGCAAGGATTCGCAGACTAGTGCCGACGCCAAAGAAGATGGTAAGTCTACTGGTGCCATGAGTTATGCGTTTTTACAAGTGATGAGACAGGATCCAAATCAATCGTATATTTCATTATTGAACAACACCAGAAATGTGTTGAAAGCCAAGTATGCCCAAAAACCCCAATTGGCTGCTTCGCATCCAATTGATGTCAACTTACAGTTTATTATTTGAACGAGTCAATGGCAAATAAGTAATGATATATATGTGTATAGTTGAAATTCAGTCAAACCTTTGAAAAACACTGTATTTGCCTCAAAAAAGTTTGAAAAATCAAACATAACAATCTAGATATGCAAAATAAATTGGTAATCATAACAAGAAATAGTGGTCATAGACAGTGTCGACAACGTTTTCAGCTGCCGCCAACATTGTGCCAACAATCTCCTTCCAATAATGCTTTGAGTGGGTTTCCCCATGAATTGAAGCTTCGTAGAATATTCGTGAAATGTCGCCGAGCCCGACCATTCACTAGATCGCAAGGTTGAAAATGAACTTGAAACCAAGCCAAGTGAGATACTAGTCATCGCTCCCATTGCGCCCAGTTTCCGTGACTGGCATCAGCAACTAAAAGTATCACACAATCGTGCACTTGTCATTCTTTTCGACTGTGGGATTATGAACTCGTTCAATGTTATCAATCAAGGCTTCGAACGATTGGTTTATGTTTATATTGTCCTTGACACTGGTTTCAAAGAATTTACATCCAAACGAGTCTGCCAACTTTTTTCCTTCCAGGGCCTCCACTTGTCTTTGTAGATTCAAGTCGCACTTGTTGCCGACCAAGATCATGGGCACGGTGTCCATTCCGATCGAGTTTAAGATTTTATCTCGGATGACTTCGATCAACTCGAAAGACTGGCGAGATGTGACGGAGTATACAAGCAAGTATCCATGGATGCCAATGACGTGTTTATCGTTCATGATTGAGAACTCGTCCTGGCCCGCTGTGTCCAAGATCTCGATATTGTATTGTTGGTTTTTGTAGGTGATCAATTTCGAGAATTGATTTTCAATGGTGGGATAGTATGATTCGATGAAATGTTCGTCGACGTAGCGGACAGCCATGGACGACTTGCCCACCGACCTTGATCCGACCACTGCCACGTTCCTAGCTTTCATCATCTTTGACGATACAACTTATAAAGACTTTATTTTTGCAAACTGGCTACGTTGATAAAATGGTAAATTTTAGATTGAGAATTTTTTTGGTTTGGAGCAATTTTGCAATTGAAATTTGCATCGATGGAAGAAATCAGGGGTGGAGTTTGCTGGATAGTGATCACTAGCAATACCATTAGATACAATCACCAGATTTGGCGATCTTTTCACCATATTCTGGGGAAACTCATTGTGAGGATAATTCGGGGAAAATACTCCGACAGCGGAATTCATCTTGGCACCGCGCCACAGACCATCATCCACCGCCAAGTCTGACCTGGAGATGTCCATCTCCAGTACCGCGCGCAGCCGCATCGATGGCAATTGCCACGCCCACGCCCACCGCCAGCCACGCCCACAGGCGATAGCAACGGTGAAAAGTGTGGAGGTGAACCGTTGGGTTCTTATCGCAAAGACTTAAGTTCAACGGTAGAAATGCATATTATATAATAAACAAGCAACAATCCTTCATGAAACCAGCGATAAGCAAAAACATGATCATTTTTAGCAATCGTCGAACATTCGCCAACGTCCCCATCTCAATCGAAACTCAGGGTGGATTATAGTTTGGCCCGCTATTTAAAATATTAAGCGAAATTCTAAATTTAACCGACGATTAGATTGACTACTAATTACCTATTCAACAGCATACCATTGTGACCGTTCGGGTAGACAAGAGGTATTTTACCGTAGTACAGGCTAGCCTGATTCCCTCGTCAATCCTTAATCATTTGCATTTCCATCGTAGCGAAGTAAAACAATTATTTTCGCCAATTGCGTTGATAAAATCACCAGGTTTACAATCACCATTGTTAGCGCTCCTGTTCAACCAGGATATAGATTAACTTCGCTACATGGAGGTTACATACGTCTCATTGCTGAAACGAACAAATTCTCTATCTAATTGTCAACGCACACCCTTTTCCAGGCCCTGGCAGGCGACAAGATTGGTGCTAAAGTCGTGGGGGATATTTGAGTTGTAAGCTGGGCGCTTACCTTTTTGATCAACCACAATCATATCGTAAATGGGTTTTACGATACGTCGATTGTAATCTAAACCGATAATTTACCTTCTGTTGCTTAAGTTTAATTTTCTTTTTTTTTTATTTTGGGAGGTTTTTTTTACATATTAATTCAAGGTGAATAAATGATCAATTCCTATTGTTTGTATTGTATACCGTTTGACAAATAATTCAACCATCATAATAATATTAATATTATTATGGCAAGCCTTTTATTTAGGTGATTTTATACATAATCTATTGGTAATTTAAACAAAAACTAACCCAGCGTCTATAATTGTTTGCTAGCAAAAATTAGCTTTAGCTTAGAGGGAAAATATTGGTTAAATACAATCATATTGGGAATGTTGACATTTGAAACAATCGCCCAACCCCCCCTATTTAAACTTTTTATCAATCTTAAGGCCTACATTTACATACATTATTAATTTATTAATTCATGAGGTATTGCATAAGATCATACTCAATTGTAAAATGAAAAAGTAGACTATACTGGCGGTGTCAAAAATTGATTGAAAAAGTGAGCTTCTGAACTTCAACTCAACATTCCGCGATATGGCTATACTTTCCCTAAATACCCTGAGGAAGCTGGTGAAAATATTTTCGTCTCAACTTGTGAATATTATTAATATATTGTCTGGTAGTATTGTAGTTGGGAATTTATTTTGTCTTCGACACGTCAGAATCTATTTATGTACGATGGTGATGTGCGAATGGTGATGAGGTGAGGTTCGGTGATCACAGAACAGATAAATGAGCCACTGTTTGCAATTAGAAAGGTTCCTTCTGGTTCTCTCACCGGTTTGCAGTTCTTTCTCAACACGACAAGATTCATGATCGACCGAATTCTGACGCCCATTCCTCAGAATTATTCTTTGTGTTCTTCGTTGTCGATCCTACCTCTTGGTTTCTATTGTCATGAATTTCTCATTCCCTTGTGAACCACTCACACTAGATTTCGATATAAACCCTGAAATCTTTATTTGGTTGGCATTTTACCAGTTCTATCGTATTGTTATCCATTTACAATTCACCAATTGTACCACAACATTGTCGCCATTCGAGTACTTCACCAATATTGTATGGCATTGTTCGTTGTTTCCATTATGAGATGCATTGGCGACAATCAAAACTAAAGTCTCAATAATCAGGCGAAATTATCCTAATTCATCATCAATAATTCTCACTTGGAACAATAAGATTATGTTATTGGCTCGACAATCAATATTCGTAATGTCATTGTGCCCTCAATCTTATGATCTATCGGAAATGTATGGTTGAAAATCAGATGGAAGCTACACCAAAAAGCTTCCATATATCGCGATGCGTTTGGAACGGAAACGTTTATGCTTGATGTTCCCACCACATTGGTTTCCAGCTTTCCCGGGCCCAACCAATGTGCTGGTAGATATTATTTATATTTTGCAAAAAAAAGAATAGCCTAATCCTGGTAAAAAATATCCAACAGGAAGCGACAGATAAGAGGGATTGTCAGAGATCCACAGCGTTATTGACTCGAAGACAACGAATGACACTATGAGGAATCGAGATGTTGTACTTTGGTAATGAGCGGTTATTTGTTCACTCTCAGCCTCCCCCCGTGCTTTTAGGATTACCAAAATTCTTTAGCGGCTAGTAACCATCTGATGGATATACATTCACGTAGCCGTGCATTCTATGCCCCAACATTCCATGGCACCAATACTTACAGCGAAGATTGTCGCTTCAATTGAAAACGAGCAAATGAACAGGAGCAACTATGGACTCAATCTGATTCGCGCTTTTGCTCCTGAAAACAATACTAGTAACCTGCTCGAATTCATAGCAACCATTTACATTCCTCACCTTGATCAGTTGTTAATTATCATTGTCGAACCGTATTCTTTCGTTTATCATCAATCAGCAACGCCGATCTCGTCGAAGGTTTCTGGCGAATTATGGTACCATTCTGGTACCACATTGAGAGTAACACGGGTACGTCAATCTTACGCAGGCGAGCCACCCATAAATCTCAAGACCGAGTATGTTCAAGTTTTCCTCTATATTCGAGTAGTTGAACAATGCAAAGAATGCTTAGAATAAATGTTTCTTCAAAGTATTTGCAGGTCCATTACACATATATGGCACCCTAGGTTTTCATATGAACATCTTATTCACCCCGCTAGTGATCCAGGTGAGCATTATTTTTTTCTTGTTGCTTGATATTTCGATATGTGGTACTTATCCGAGCATTGTCGTTATCTCGTACACCAAGCAACCACATCTATCGTAATTGCCAAAAACTTGCGCCATATCGTATTCAAAGTACGATATCTTATCACACTTCAAACAGCGTCGATCGGTTAAACCTAGTTTAGGTTTCAACCGTTAACGTCTATGATGAAACCCTAGCGGAAATGTGTAGTGTCGGCTTACCGAATCTGTCAGACGCCAGCAGCAACTGTTGATGAGCCCTTTTCCTTATGTGACCATAACACGATTAACTTGAATCTGGCTTACCCACCAATTGAACCCCCCCATAATCCAATGGTAAAGCTAGGATTGATAATCGTCTGATAAGTCCACCACTACCCTGAATAAAATATGCCCCTACCCTGTTGATTATGATCAAAAAATATAATGAAATTGATTAAGAAAATAACCACCACCAGCATGAAATACTCACGGCCAGGACCGCTTGTTGGGAATAACGTGTCGCCAATACCTAAGTGTGGAGGTTAACAACGTGTCAAAAACATTGTTTGTGGTAGTGTCATCTGAGATTATTCATCAGCATTTACAGATATGATGGCGTAGGAGAACACGATAAGTTTATTGTCGATAATTTCAGGCAGTTTAAAATTCAGTGCAAATCGTACACAAACATTGGTCCAAACTTTTGTTTTGACTTGAAATCGCTGCAAACACTGCAATCCACTACACCCACCTGGACCATCTCATTGGCAGCACGGGAAATATTCAATATCCCTTTATTATTTGCATTATTATCAGTCTCTTTTATCGGTAGTGGTGTGATTATGATTCGATAATATCGATTCACATTGAATATTATTTCAATCACCTCGACTATTTACGACTAATTAACCGATACCTCTGATGACCTTTTTGATTAGAATGGTGTGTAAGGAGCAGGAGCAGGTGCGTTCGGAGTAGAACCAAACTAGACCTGCTTTTGACGTTAGGCACCAGTAGGCAACACCATTAGACCAACCTCAACGGTCAATTCATGACAACCGCAGTTCTCAGTGTCTACAGACGTGGTTGTTGTTTCTATAATGTTATAATACATATACTATATATATAATAATACAATGGTGGTGTGATTTATTTTATGACAGTCAACAACTATCTTCAGCCATTTCATCACGTGTAGTGTCCAGAGTGATGTAAATCTGACTTGAACAGTAAGAATATCATTAATAATATTGAAATAATTATTCAAAGTTCATTGTATTAACTCTGGCAATATTTAATTTTCCAATTTCAAACCACCCCCTAGATTATTTATCCTGCAACCCAAGATATGTCAATTTCAATAGCATTTACGAAAAGGTAATTCCACCCCAAGCTCGTTTATGTGGTTGGGTGCTCTGATACTGGCCCTGTTATCTTTGCTAGTCAGATTTCAATACGTCAGGTTTATTAATAGCACCTTGACGTAATCGGATTCATCCATCAGCTGTCAAGCCACCATTCTCTGGTTAGCACAAGATTTGCTATCAATGATGTCAGGATAAAATGATCCAGTAGGAATACAAATGGTGACCGCTCGCGAATATCAACCTAATCAATAGGCTTTGTTCGAGCCGATACTTTACCCACTCATTTTTTCTTTGTCACCTTCAATGTCATCTTCACTCTTGTCATCCTCATCATCGTCATCTTCGTCTTTCAAGTCTAAACTGGTGTCCTTCTTTCTGCGATTAGCCTTATTGATCAAATTTTCATAACCTAAACACACTTTTTTCGAACGTTCACAGTTGAAACATCCAGGTTTCCGTTCATCGCATTTGATGCGTCTTTTCCGACACGTCAAGCACCCTGTTCTCGTTCTTCGTTTGATGATGCGTCTCTTGTTTATCAACATTTGGTTCTCATCGTAATTCATACCCAGGAAATACTGTGGATAGATATACTCGGGGGTATACATTGATGGATAATAATACACTGGACCCGCGGGTGCATTCATCATTTATTGTGGAGGTGGAGGACCGGGTGGTGGGTGGCTGGGCTGTCCCTGTGGTGAGCCAGGATACATGTGCATTGCCCCTTGTGGTATAATATGTGGTGGAGGGCCCAACTGCTGTTGCATCATTGGCATGGGCATGTAAGGGTGGGGGATCGACTGGACCTGATGTGATGGTATTCCATGGTGCTGCTGTCCTTGGTGCAACTGTTGCCCTGGACGAGGTTGTGGTGGAGGTGGTACTTGGTGTTGCTGCTGTTGTTGTTGCTGCTGGTGCTGTTGTAGTGGGTGTGCCTGAGAGGTTGGCACTTGCGGTACATGGTGCAGTGAAGCAGACAGCGTGAGTGGCTGCGGTGGTGGTGGGTGTGAATGCGAAAACGAGGGCACTGAGTGGGACCGTTGTTGTTGCTGGTGGTGTTGCTGGATCTGGAGATGGTGCTGGGGCTGTTGTTGCTGCTGCAACTGGTGTGGTTGAGGTTGTGTTGGTTGCTGGGGTTGTTGGGGTGGCGGTGGTTGCTGGCCATGGAAGTGAACTGGCGGAAGGTAAATATTGCCATGGGAGTTACTTCTTGAGCTTTGGATTATACTGGGTAAGCTGGGCAATCTGGTGGTTTCGCTTATACTGGCACGATGGTCGCCTGGTTTGTGGGCATCATCCATGTTGCCCCTAGGCTCCTGAGCTTTAGCGTTGTCGTCGTCGTCATGCTTTGATCGTGGTTTATCCATTGGAGAAATACTCGATAGGGAGGTTATTGACTGACGTTTAAGCAGGAAGTAGTCTTGGGCCGAAGTCAATGGCGACGTTTTGAGGTTTTGGTTGTGCTGGGGGGTTATAACGAATGACGGGGAAGTGTTGGAGTGACTCGACTGAGTTTGTCCCGAAGTGTTCCTGGGTTGGCTCGAATTATTGGTGGCTTGCGGTGTGGTATTGGCGTGATTGATGGTTACCTGGTTATTGGCTTGTGGGGTGACGTTGAAGTTGACTTTGGTATTGGAATGGGGCGAAATCGTGATTGATTGGTTGACTGACGTGGGAGAAGTAGTTTGGAGTGGTTCAGCCTCCGAAACAGCTAAAGTTTGGTTGGTGTTGGACTCGGTGCTATTCACAGTGTGAGCGAAAGGGTTAGCTTGGTTCAGTTGGGGTATAATGATGGGAGCTGGGCGTAAACGAGCCAAAGTTTCTGTTTGTATAGTATTTGCTTGCTTGTGTGAATATGAGGTTTGGGAATCTCGATAACTGGGTGCTGGTAATACTGGAGATTGTTCGACTAGGTTGAACCTGGCTGGGGTGTATATTCCGCGTTCTTGGGTTCTGGTTCTCTCCTGGCACTCGTACTGACTTTTGGGTATTAGTTCATACACCAGTGGTAGTTGTAACATGAGATTTGCTAGCATCAATAATTTGTGGATTTGGTTAAAATTTAAACTATATTTTATTATTCTGTAAGTGAATATGTTTACTATCGATGCATAATTACCACCAGTTGGGTTTATTATTTCTGCACCACCAGGTGGAAAATAAAATAACCTTGTTTGGGAAAATCTGGATAACGCGGGTTTTGGTTTTTTTCTGGTTTTTTTTGCCCATAGAAATATTTTCTGTGGGCTGGTATTATAACGTAGGTGTAATAAAATACCCCTAATAATAATGCCCAGGTCGATTATTATGGGGGCCCATTGCCATTGTTGTGCTTATTCTATTGTGTTATTGTTATCCCCTTCAATCTCGCTTATTTATCCGCCATCGCCAGGTTGATGGTAGTCAACTAGGGTGCAAACATGGTCGCTGGGTGGTAATTCCCTGGTTCGCGTGTTTTGGCGACGCACCCAAACCGGCAGATTGGCTCTTTTGGTTAAGCCCAGTCCAACTCCATGAGCTGGCACGCCATGAGACCACCAGCGCTGGTGCTCGTGGTTCCTGGGAAGGTACACACGATACATGGCCCTGTAGTGTGTATGTGCGACGTACGTGCTAAGCGTAGTTTTGTTTTGGCACCTTTTTCCCATCAGCTTCCGGGCTACAAAAACATTGCCTTGATGGATTATTATGGGTGAATTTTTTGAAGATTATTATCCCCCATCGTTGTCAATTGCCAGTGCATCCCCCATTATTATATCTTTCACTCAGATGATGCAAAAGTCAACCTTCGTGCTTCTAGTTATTTTCGGCGATTTTGACAGCCAGACCAACAACACCAAGCAATTGGGTGCATGCTAAGACATTAGAAAGTGGTTGCCCACAACTTCAAGTTGCTAAAATAACCATACATACCCAAAATAATCAAGTGAATGAGAAGTTTGGTGGTGGTAAAATTTGGCGGTAAAATGAGCGTGGTGCGATTTACCACACCATACCAAATTATCGAGTGGCTTCGGAACATCAGTGGAGGCAACAAGTGTAGCTCGAATCAGGGTAGCTAACCAATCGTTAGCACTATCTCTACGCCCCATGTGGCACCACAAGCGGACTAAACTGCTGTATGTTGGGTACGTGATGTCGGGTCCAGAATAATATCGTTTCCATCATACACGAGCAATATAATTAGTAATCGTCGAACCTGAAATTTACCAGGTATCGATCGCAGCTTGGTTGCTGGATATGAATTAGGCTAACTGGCTTGCTCCCACGGTCCGAGCCCAAATCGCACCCTGGTACACTTGGGTGAAATTCGAGTGATGGGCCGCGGATGAGGTTCGCTTGGTATTCACATATTTACCCATCTACTCATACATATTGTGTAATCATCAGAAGTGGAGGCAGTTACCAAGAATCAGGTAATTGGTATAATTTCAGCTGGGTTCAACAATCAATCAGTTACAGTGTGTTTGTGTATACATATAAGTTTGTATATATCATTAACCACGGACTGGTTCAGTGTACGCTTACGTTGTGCGAATTGCTGGCGCGCTGCTGTTAAAAATATTATCCATCGATACCAATGCAACGTTTCATTTTCATATTTATGGCTTAATTTCCCGTTATATGAGCTAAGAAACAACGACGAAATCAACCATTTAAGTTTGCTACATCTTCGCTAATCGACTGTTGATGTAACATCAATCTGAGGATTGTTCCAGCTTGTACATATTTATTTTGTGTTTCAACCGACAATGTTGGTCTCAAATGTGGTTGCGAAATCAAAAAAATATTGGTTGCAAAATTTGATGAGGCGGCTTCATAAATAATCTCAAACAATCAAGAGAGAGATGTGGCTGTTTCTCGTACTTGGGCATCAAATAGGAAGGTTAATTTTACCATGGTTTTCCCCGGATAATCTCATGTTGGCATAAGCAAAGTTGATTGTGTCACCAAATAAGATGACATGATTTTAATAACGGGGTTTGACTAACCTGGCTTATTATTAGTTCCTAGCTCTAGAACACTAGCTTCCCCCTGTTCAAAAAGGACACCATCGGACACGGAGTATGAATTATACGTCCAGACCAATGTACCACTATGCTTGCGACCAGCGTCTGCTTCGCGAAAATATTTAGTTCGCCGTGTAACGTTAATCAGATTTCATTGGGACCGGCCGCCTTTGCCTGACACAACACCGTTTATTATGCCCCACAACAAGTTTACGATATGCTTGATGCACCGTAGATGAGCCCCCAACAAGCGACTAGTCTCCTATCTGATTAGCTATTTCGTCAACTATATAATTTTTCTTTCTTTTTCAGCGACCACCATTTGACACAAGGCAACACGATGGCAACCGGCTTGCTTTTTTACTCGTTGGTTGATAGTATGTTGCTACCAACCCCAAAATGTACATTTCCGCGAATTCTCGCATACCCACTCTACTTTGTGTTCTGATGGCGTGCTTTGGTTGCCCCAGCAGCGCAATCATTTGGTTGGTTCTGATGTAGGCCAGAGGTAGACCAGGATTTTCTGGTTGCACTGATTTGTAGCATAGTGTATTATCTTAGTTGCTCTGAGTGTACATTTCATGCGTGAAAGACCGGTGCATGTAAACATCAACTGGAGACATCCAAACAATGTTTACATGTACCGGTACCAGCTGTGAACTAATCCTGGGTTGGGCAACAGTCAACAAATCAACAGTCAAACCGTTAGGTGTTCTCACTTCGATTTGGTTTCCATTTTCCATCCCCTGATGCGAATAATGGGATTAGTCAGATTAGCGTCAATCTTGGATATCGTGAAATAGCCCAAATCGCAAATGGAATTCTCCCACAAAGTCATCGATCTCCTCATTTCACCTCAAAGTCACCGCAATAGCTTTTTTCCTTCAACTATCTCGTTCAGCTTCAAGTTACGGTAGCAATTTGTCTGAAAAAAAAGACTCAACCTATTTAGTCCTTTAGAACGATAAGAATTTTCAAGTATTCATGCCAAATTGACCTCAACAAGCTCTCTATACGCGATTTGTTGGCGTATATATAGAAACCAGTCCAATTCAATCGATAATATTAAAACGTCATGCACATATAGATCCGAAACACAAACTTATAGTGGTTTCAATGATCTAATTTTTAAAGTAAGCTTATTAATCTGATGTATGGTTTCATGTGCATAATTTTCAGGTTTCAGATTTGAATTTAAACTTAAATTGAGTGTTGCAACATCAAATTTGGTGAAGAGCATGTTGCAAAACATTTTTGTATATGGAGAACAAATGGCCATCATGGGCAGCTGTAGGCAGCATCTACACAACCTAGATTGTTTATCTCGTCTCTTTGATTCGAGATTCGAAGTACATTTCGAAAACTTTGTGTTTAATCTGCTCAATGAGCGTTTTGTCGTTAAGATTCTTTGCGAAACACAATCTAATTGGCCAACGATATGGCTCGGTGCATTAGTCGAGCGGGTTGTATCCTCAGCTCGTCGATAGACATGTAGTCTCTTACTTGTGATTTTTTTGTGACTTGCAAGCTTTCCTAAATTCTTCCACCGATTGCACCATAGATTTCCGCTCTTATGTTTGGATCTTTAGTCAACACAAGCAGCTTAGTGTTATGATAGACTTCAGGTGCTAGGGATTGAGTAGCGGACCTCGAAATGCCACTAATTTCATGGTGTAAGGTTTCGACCTCAAGCAAATTTGAGCAATGGAAGCAGTATCTTTCAAAGTTGAGCAATCAAACAAATGGACAATCAAAACCAGCATACTCTGTAGATTTATCAGTTCATGTGAGGGCATTTACGGAAATCTCGCAAATTGTTCTGAAACTCTCGGTTTCGATGTGCCTAAATTTAAAAAATAAATTTTGGCTCTTATCGTATAATGATAACACTGGTTCACTCGATCGACCTTCTAACCTCTAGTACCTCTTCTCGTTTGGTGAAGAAAATGAAATTAAACCAACACGGACTTGGTCTTTTCACTAACAAAATTATCAACATTCCATCACTAGTTGACAATTCAACTTTTCCAATTTGTAAAAAATGGTTGATATTAACGGCTCGCCTTTGACTTTCGTGAGATCATCGATCAGCACTGTAGCTCGATAATATTATCTAACACCATGCTTGTACCGCGTGTTGGGCGTTGGAAAGGCTTTCATATTCAGGAAACTAAGGTTATGTGTTGTGAATCGACAATTTGTGAGGTCTGGTGAAGTCAGTATGAACCTAGAACTTGCCGACACCTTGGCAATTGTCAAAAGTGCTCAACGACAAGCTGTTATATCAAACGCACTTTCTAATTTGATATTCTTGCTAAGTATAACTAAGGCAAGAAACCGTTGGTTAATATTATTACCAAGCACGTTGAGAACAATCTTAGATCTCAGATATAGATCCACCAGCCCCATTAAACTTCACTAGCAAATCTAAGAGCTGGAAATCGACGTTATTCCATGAGCAGCCAGCAAAAAAGCATTCCAACCAGAATGAAGGATCTTGGTTAATGTGAATAAAGTTTTTGTTGATTACACCGAAGTTTTGGTACAGGTTGATTCACAAACAGTATAAAGCAATTGTTTTTGTTCAACTAAGGTGAGTATTGTCAATACCAACAAGAATTCAATCAGTGAATGGGTATATTGACAACAGAATCTCCGGATGAACTCTGGCACCTTTGTTAATGGAATAGATTGTACATAGAAAATTTTAATTTTATGGTTTGAGGTGAATTTACACAGTAAATCTTATTTTTAAATAACCAGTGTATATTTGATGTAAGTTTAAGCACATTCCTGACAGTATGTTGTTAGGCAATCTCGAGATTGATAAGCCAGAGAATGTGACTTTCAATTGGATTGTCAACAACCGCTAATTTAAGCGAAGGCCAATCTCGTCAATCTTGTCTACTTTTATAAGATTTCGCCATTTGTAGAGGCAATTGCCGATATCTTACAAACTATTTCAAACTCAATTCGGTTGACATTCACTTGGGTCATTACTTTTGACAGTTTAAGTGATTAGAATTTGCCGAGTTGATACTAAGACTATTCAGGTGGAATGATATCAGACGGAGTAAGCTGGAATTCTTCGCAACCACAAAGTGCTTGCAATGCATAGTTGAAGGTCCAGGGGTGAATGAGCGGCACTACTAATGGTCAAGTTTTGACTAATTTTCAAACTAAAGTAAGTTAATCTGCGTAAGAAACATGTAATTACTCAACTAAAAATCACAGATTTGCATTCAACACATATAAATATATGTCAATCCACTACACAAAGCGGCAGTGCAATCAACATTCTACACTTTGCATCAAGTTTTAACTTTCTTGAGTTGCTCAACCCGGAAGGACTCATATTTTTGATTTATAGTGACATCTTTAAATTCTTGCAAATGCGACCCAAACAAAACGGTCCGGAGAAGTTTGATGTCGCAGATTGAATCGTCTTCAATTTCGATAACGCCAGAACAATTGTTCCTGATATAGTGGCCTGCATCATTGACTGTGTTACTACTGATAATTCCAAATGGCAATTTTGTTTGCAAGTACTCCAAGTATTCAACTTCTGCAGCGGAGCACAAGCTACTTTCATATTGATTATAGTTTTCATGAAGATTGTATGCTTTGATCTCATTGGCTCTAATATCCCGGTTTATGAGCGTTTTATTTAACTTTAGCTCTTCTAAAGTTAAACTGTCATTTTTGGCAATGATCGGTAAGAGGTTGATTCTTTCGCTGACCAACTTCATGCACTCAATATCCAACTCGCTCAATCCTTTACTCGTTGGCTTGATGAAGTAGATCCCAACATGGATTCTGTTATCCTCAAATTTTGGATTTCTATTGATTTTCTGTTCCTGATCGAGATTTGCTTGATAGATCGATTCAATATGTCTAATGATAGTAGAGGTATTGTTGTAGTTTTGGACGTTGTATCCAAAGTTTTTCGTGATGCTGAATTGCAACTTGATTGGAATCGAATCGGGTTCGTTGATATGAATCACTTCGGTGTCGATCTCTAAATCAGCTTTATCAGTAGATCCCAAACCGAGTTGTTCTATAGTCTCAGGTTCGAAGAATTGTTGTCTACACAAAGTGTTGATAAATGTTCGTTTACCAATACCATTTTCACCAATGAGTAACATGTTCAACTGAATACCTCGTCTCGAAACTTGCTGCAATCTCAATTGCTGAGCGGTGTCCTAAGGAGTTAGAAATGCCGTTAGCATTACTAGGTGGTATACCTTACACTTGTGAGAGGCAAATGAACTGACATGATTTCTTTGATTGTAAACTAAATTTAACCGCTCAAGTGAACGCTAATTATTTTGGTTGCAAAATTAAGAAAAAGTTACACAATAATTTTCAGGCGAAAATTGTATTATCCACCTCTGTAATTTTCGTAGAGAGCTGTTCTATAGACCAATTTAAACTACTAACCTATCCATCTCCTCAACAGCGTAGTCCAACATATAGCTTTGTTCAATCAAATCGTCGATTCTAGCAAAATGACGCTCGTTGTACGGAATGATAGCTTCAATAACTTTCATCAACCCGGGTATATCATTGAGTTTTGCCTCTGAGAAATTCGATAAGATAACTGACAATAGCTTTTGACTTATTTCAAAATTCCTATAATTGGTGTTCCAATCTCTCAACTTTCGGAATAAGAGGGTGATCTGTTCCGAAGATAAGCTAACAATAGTGCTCTCGAGTACTTTGGACCCAATGACAGATTCTGGGTCATCATTCGTTTCTATCGCTGACTTGAGCACATTGTACAATCTCATGGAATGATTCAATGTGAGTGCTAGAAGAAAAGCGTTTGCCCAATCTTTGTTATTGATATAATTTGATAGGTTCTGTTCTTGCTCAACCTTCTCCTTGTCTTGCTGTTCTCGAAGTCTCAATTCTTCGTCAGTATTATCTTTCCACTCACTGATTTTACCATCAGCATCAGCGGCTACGAAATAGTTACCATCGTCATCTTTGACATCTAACGACCAGATTCTATTATCATGATTATCAAATGTTTTCAAATTTTCCTCAGTCTTGTAGTCCCACAATTTGATCAAACCATCTGCACCTGTCGATAGCAATTGGGGGTTTTGCTTGTTGAAGAACTTAACTCTTTGAACCGAGTTTGTATGCCCTTCGAACGTTTTGAGACATTGGAATGTGCTCAACGACCATACTTTTATCGTTTTGTCACCACTACCGGTCACAATTAATTTGTCAAATTTATAAAAATTGATATCCCAGAGTCCTCGCTTGTGACCTTTCAATATACCTATAGTTTCACCAGTAGCTATGTTCCATATCTTTCCCATCTTGTCAAATGATGCTGATGCAAAATATTCGTCATTTGGGGAAACATCAATGCAATTGATTTCCTTTTCGTGTGCCCTACGGGTATATTCTGAAGTTTTGACAATGGTGTCAGCAACAGCCGGTATATTCCATTTCTTTATAGTTAAATCATTGGAACCCGTTATCAAGAATTGTGGTTTTTCGTTGGACTTCGAGAAACTGATGGCAGTTACGGCACCAGCATGCCCCTTGAAGACAGCGTATGGTTTGAAATTCTCAATTTCTTCATCCCATTGCCAAACTCTTGCATCGTTATCTTTTGAGGCCGTGGCAATCCATTTTCCATCACTAGACACGTCCAATGCATTCAATAAGTCAGAGTGACCTTCTAATAACTTGACAGTGAATCGCTTGTTCAAATCGATTATTCTTAAAGATGGGGAATTAGTTGCCAATGCAATATATTCATAGTTTGGCCCCACATATCTTATATCAGCAATAATACCATGATTACCTGCAATTCTATTGACAATTGAGATCTCGCTATCCCCTCCATGCAAGTCTAGTTCGACTAAAGTCTGATCACTTATAACTAGTACAAGATTGTTATTTTCTAGTTTCAAAACATCTATGATGACCAATTCTTCATTAGTCTTCATTGCCGTTGGCGATTTTGCAGTCAATCGACCGCTCTTTATATCCCATATCTTCAAGGTGTTTTCATTCCCAGCGGTGTAAAAGTATCGATGCCCGTCAAACTTCACGAATCCTGCGCTTTCAATCAGCTCATTTACTGGGAAAGTATTTACCGGTCTGAAGTTCTTGGTGTCGTAAATGATAACAATTTGGTCTCTCCCCCCAGTGATGAAATAATCGCCTTCGTCGTCGAATGCTAAACCTCTGACAGCAGTCGAATGTTCTTGCATAGTTTTGATGCATTTTCTTTTCACTAAATCCCATATCTTCACGGTTCCAAGAATATCACCACTGGCCAATTTCCAGTCTGACGAATTCAACTCGCCATTAAAGGCTAACGAACAAACAGTAGTTCCGTGTCCTTTCAAGGAGTGGGTAACGTAGCCCCCTTCTATATCCCACACTGTTACCACACCATCGGATCCACCAAAGGCAAATAAAGATGAAGTAGAATCAGCTGCGGACATGTATACTGGTGAAGACATCTTGAATGTCTTTATTACTTGGCCTAGCTCTAGATCGAAGATTCTCAACTGTTGCGATTGTGAAAGGATGGCTAGTTTTGTTCCATCTGGAGTTATCACGATGTTTGTGATCAATTCTCCATCTCCATCTATTCTATGTAACGTTTGGTGAGTGTCTAAATTCGTGATTACTACCTCATCCTCTATAGGAGTAGCCAATATTATTCCATCAAATGATATAGTGGCAGCAATTCCACCTGTATAGAACGGCTCGACATCCCTGTTTATATATGTTGTCTTGATAGCGTCCATTATTAGCGTATAGTCTTCTCTCATCTCCATCGCATTTATTGATTTTTCAATAGTTCACTTGATTTCGAGCAACCGGCAGATGACCGGAAATTGTCAACAGTTAAGCTAAATATTCTATATGTATTCTAATACTATTTACATCCACTCTACGCCCATAGATTTTGCGGTATTCTTCATATACACCTCAATGTAATCTTCGATACCGACACCTTTTCCTCCGTACTTGTCACCTAATAATATCTGTCTGAATCTAACCAAATGGAAGAAGATACTACTGAAAAATAAGTTGATCTTGATCAATAACAATCGAAAATATTGAGAACGGGTCTGATTTATGTACAATAATGAGTTGACCAGCTCTCTCGTCAAAATGTTGATTCTGTTGACAGGACTGCCATAGGACTGATTCAAATTTTGCATCATTCTCATATTACGACCTAGGAATATCAACTCTAAGGGAAACTTTGATTCATCACTCAAGAAATCTTTCAAAAGATTGTTGATGTCACGGTCGTCGTCAATCTCCCTGTTCATGGTAACAGGTTTCAACAGAATGAGTGACGCAAACAAATTGACCGAATTGATCCCCCAGTCTCGAGCTATTCGTCTGATACCCTTGTCGTCCCACAGAAATATATACTCCCATAGTTCCGCATATTCTCGCTTCAACTTTGGGTTCAAGGTGATGTATAGACCATGATCTAGTAAGACTAATTGTTGCTTGTTTTTGACAAATCGAATCTTCAAGTTCCCCGGGTGAGGATCTGCATGCACGAACCCATACTTAAAGGTTTGTCTACCTAAAATGTGAAGGTACTGCGAGACCATGCCAGCGACGTCAAAGCCGGCATCAATCAACAATTGTTTGTCGACTAGTGAAACCCCATCTATCCACTCAGCTATCAATATTTGCTTAGTAGTGAATTGAGGAAATACTTTGGGAACATAAACGTCCAACCCGTCTTCGGACATGAGCTTAGCCAGTAACTCACTGTTGTGCATCTCATTAACAAAATTGGTCTCCGTAGCAAGCTGATCCGATATGTAGGAAGTGAAAAACGACATGGGAATATCAAACACTTTCTCGTAAACTCGAGACATGGTTCGATAAATGAACAAATCGACTGCGATTTGTTTTTCGATATACTCATGTTGAACTTTCAATGCCACTTCTTGGCCATCCTTCAACACTCCTTTGTGCACTTGTGCAATTGATGCACTTGCAATGGGATCATGACCGATTGATTCGAAATACTCCTTCTCATAATGCGATCCTAAGTTCTTCCTCAATGTCTTGTCGACATGAGACCAAGGCTCGATAGGAGCGTCATCATACAACTTGGAAAACCTTTTCTGGTATGCCATGGGAAATAGTGAACCTTGGTTGGCTATAGCTTGACCAATCTTGATATACAATCCTTTATTCGTCACTAACAAGTTTAGCAACTTTTTAGAAGCTTTCTCGTGTAACGCGTTCAAGTCAGTTGTTGGCCTAGAATAAGCGTAGGCAATCCACAGTAACACGTAAAGCGCCCGAACCGATCTGACCAACAATGATGAGTAAACATATTTGTCTACCAAGTATACTGTACCACCAACACCAATTGTAATGGCAACACGCCGTACTATAGAAGCATGATTTGGGCTCTTTCTGATTGGACTAGTTGTAATAGAATAATTCCGAATGAATGGAGACCTTCTAAAACCAATGCCAAACCTTGCTATCATCGAATTTCTAGATGCGTGGAGTAACGATTCGACTGGATCTCTGAGACTCTCTATATCTATGCAAATCTTCTTATGATCTATAGCTTCATAAATTCAATACCTAATATATTTGATCCGAATCACGCTAACATATCCACAATCTATATTATATCAAACCGTTGAGGCCAACCAAATTAACTTGCGCACTACAGTCAAAACTCGAATTTTCAACTCTCCAATCAATAGTTACTCCCCGATGTTCAAGTCAATGATACGTCACTACGCTACTGTCGTGCCAGCAGCACCAACAGCGCCAACCCCGGTTGTTGCTGTACCAGTTAAAACCACCCCAGTGGTACAAAACGTCACACCAGTGGTCAAGAAGGTCAAAAGAGTCGGAGGAATTAGAGGTGGTTTCGTTGGATTTTTGTTAGGCGTTACTGTGACAGGTGCTGCATCATATTACTACTTGCTTGACGAATACAAGAACGCCAATAATGTGATTATCTCAGATATTGTTGCGTTGCAAAGCTCAATCAAAAATTTGGAAAATCATGTCAACTCGCTTGATTCCAAGTAAACTAGAACTTGAATGATTTATCATGACGGCTAATCAATGAATTCGCAGTTTTATTGATTTCTATGTACAAAATGCAAATTTCTATATACAATGCAAATGAATTTGTTACTTGAATTGTACTCATAAACTAACCATTAAAGTTCTGGCATCAGTCAACAAGCTGATGAATTCTTCTCGACTAATGTCCCCATCCAAATCTCCTATCATGTTGATTTCTATCCTTCTACCACCTAATGACCCTCCTTCCACAATATTGAATTGAACTAACCTTTCTCCTAATGCAAACTCTAGTTGTCTCCTATAAGAGAGGTTGATATAATGGTACCTCACTGTTTCACCGTTAATAACTATGTCAATATGAGGGTGTATCTTGGTAGCAGACTGTCCTGAAAAATCCAATTTGCTATTTTTCAAAAATTGGGAAATACCCGGTTGGGAATGAAACTTGGAGTATCTTTTGGTGGGTGCATCCAAAATACTTTCAATGTCCTCTGAAACATTCAACTGTTCAGATGATTCAGCAGCGGTTTCAGCTTCTTCCTCAACAAGTAAGTTTCCCGAGAGCTGACAACAAAGTTTCATATCTGCTTTGACGTCCAGCATGGACACGAATAGATTGTTCTCGCCCTCGACTGTTACCACGTTCAAGGTTTCAACGTCAGGAGTTAATTTTTCGTTCAAATCGACCCAGAGTTCCACTGGTGGGTACTTCATATGCTTGACACTTTGTTCCTCATAGGGTGAAGGGAGGAATTTCAATTGCACCGCGTACGATTGAGGATCCTTGTTCAAGAGAATATTTCGATCTTGGATTGACAACTCACGATTGTAATAAAGGGGTAAGGACAAAACTCGATCATTGATGAATGGGATGTTAGAATTGAACTGATAATTCGGTTGAGCATCAAGGTTCGGCGGTTTTGTAGGATCATCAGGCGAACCCTCAAAAAGAATATTACCGAAAGTTACTGTCATGATCGGAGGATTCACACTTGACTCTGATTGACCATAAAGTTTGTTTCGGTATTGAAAGTCAATGAGTTTTTGGTACATTTGGTCGATTTGGTCTTCACTGAAACCTGTCCTTTCCTTTATTGTACCTATTACCTTGGTTACTGATTGTGCTTTGGCTTCTGGTGCAATGGCTTGACTATTTTGCAACATTCCCATTTTGCTTAACAAGTCCCAACTTTCCTGTTCCAACCTTTCCGTGTGCAGAGACTTGGCGCTTTCAATCTGTTGTCTAACGTCATTGAAGTCGAGGGCATTCTCCATTTCGGATGAGAATTTGAGTAGATCATGTTGGAAAAATGTATTTTGCAAGGTGTTTGTAGGTTGATGAAGCTTGAAAAGATGATCCAGTCTTTTGTTCCACGACAATGACTCATTGTCCTTGAACGGTACTAGCGATTTGGCGGTGTCGGGGTTTTGAAACATGATTTCTTGATGCAAGTGTTGGTTGTAGTCCAATAACCAAATCAACAATCGTTTGGCACGTTTTATTTGATTTGAGTTTAGGGTCAATAAGTCGTACATGTCGTTCTCAACGTGCTGGAAGTAGACCTCGGTGTTTTTGATGACTTTTGAGATCAGAAATTGTTGATATTTCTCCAAAAAGAGTTTCTTGATATAAGACAAGTCTAGGGTTTCTCGAGTTGCTTGCAACAAGATAGAATTGAGCATGACTTCCGCATTACTCACTTGTGATTCCGTACCCAAGAACTGAATCCCGGTGGAGTCGAACGAGATTTTCACTCCCACGCGTGAAAGATACTGGAGGATGAATCCATTTTCGGATAATAGCAAGAACAAGTCAGTTTTTGACAAGGGGATGGTAGTTCTAGTCAATATGTCATCAAGCTGAGCTTCGTCAGACACGGTTAGTTCCCAGATATCGCGCATGATGTACTTGCTCAAGTTGGCTTTGGAGGCCTTGGTCGACTTGCGCAAGTGGGACAAGAGAGGTTGTGCGTAGAACGTGACCAAGTAGTCACCCAATTGCCTGGCTGTGAACGCTTGGGCCAAGCGTCGTGCGAGCTCATCGTATTTCCTGCGAGATATCTTGGTGGACGTTGGTTTAAAGTCACCAACCGAGGTGGCAGTGACGGGGAAAAAGATTTTCTTGTCTTCAATTAGTAGCGTTGTAGGCTGGCGAGTGCTTCCCTTTAGTTTATAGTTCAATCGGTATTCACTCTTGATTTTGTCGAACCGTCTATCGACAATTTGGTTAGGCTGTAAGAAAATTTGTTTCTGTTTATTGTGTGTCGCTAGTTTGACGGTGTCATTTAGTTCAGATAGAATGATGGATGGTATAACTGTCTTCTCCCTGACGCAAGAAGACTTGTGGAACCCCCGTATTCCTCGCCTTATCAACATAGTTACTATGCGATGATCTAGCATCGGATGAAACTTTAGGCAAATGCGCACTTCGAATCGCTCCACCGCCATAAAATGAGGTGTGCACATAAAGGAAGTGATGAATGATAACAGAATCTTCAGAGATGATTCTGTACTTTATACTTCACACAACTACTAAATGACAACTTGTTGAATGTTTACTCTTACTATACTAAAATAACACAGAACACTCTATTTGTTGTAGACTACCTAATAGGGTAACATTATAGCACTTCTTCCATATGTTCAATCGGCAGAAACCGTGAGACAGATAATCATACGATAGCACTTGCGTCTCTTCTGGTTGGCGTAGTAATTAGCAAGGACAATGGGCCAGTGCATTGATAGAGTTTAGCCACGTATTACATCTGGCGAGGCTTTAGCGTAAAATATTCGCCATGCGATGAGGTAAACAGATACAATTGTTGGAATAGGTTATCCTACTATGAATTGTAGAGATCCCCTCTGGCGACTATCAAATCGGGTACCGCTAGAACCATCTCGTATATCTTTTTGGTTATAGTTTCTGTGTCAAAGTTTGACTTCATGCATAAATCAAGTTTTTTTTTCCGGGGTCGGGTTGAGGGAGTTTTGAGTTTGTATAAGTAAACTAACTCATCTCTGTTTATACCACAACTATTTCATGAACGAAGAGTGTGTGGTCGTGTGGACCAGATGCAAATCCATATTGAAGAAGTATGGTTCTTTCATAGGACCCGGCCTCATGGTCTCGGTGGCATACATGGACCCTGGTAACTACGCTACTGGTGTCACGGCGGGGGCCGCCAACAAGTACAGCTTGTTGTTCATCGTGTTTATATCGAACTTGATCGCCATATTCTTGCAGATCTTGTGCATCAGGTTGGGCTCCATCACCGGGTACGACCTCGCTCGCTGTTGTCGTGAATATCTTCCCCGGAAATTGAACTATGTATTGTGGTTCTTGGCCGAGTGTGCCATCATCGCCACCGACGTGGCAGAAGTCATTGGCTCTGCCATTGCCTTGAATATCTTGTTAAGGATACCTCTACCTGCGGGGGTGGTAATCACCATTGTTGACATTTTGTTTGTGTTAATTGCCTACCGCAACGACACTTCGTCGACGAAATTTGTGAAGTTGTTTGAGTACTTCGTGGCCTCATTGGTTTTGGGAGTAACCATCTGCTTTGCCATTCAGTTGGGCGAAGTCAACGCCAACGCCCGCGAGGTGTTTCGCGGCTTCGTGCCGTCGAAACAAATGTTTGATGGAAATGGGATGACAATCGCAACCTCGATTTTGGGAGCAACAGTCATGGTCCATTCGTTGTTCTTGGGGTCGGGGATTGTCCAGCCCAGATTGAGAGAGTACGACTACCAACATGGATTGATTGATTTCGGCGACGACGCCGAAACTATCGTGTCCGATGAAAAGCACGCGAAGCAAACCCGCGAAGCAAAGTTCTTCTACAACTCGTACAAGCCAAGCTACTACGCCATCAACTACTCGTTGAAATACTCGATTATTGAATTGGCAGTGACTTTGATTACTTTTGCCCTTTTCGTGAATTCGGCCATTGTTATTGTCGCCGGTGCGACGTTATATGGCACGCCAGAAGCGGTTGATGCTGACTTATACACTATCCATCGGCTTTTATCAGAGACTTTGGTCCCCGTCGTGGGTACCATCTTTATGTTGGCATTATTATTCTCAGGTCAATCAGCGGGGATAGTATGTACCATTGCAGGCCAAATTGTCAGTGAGGGACACATAAACTGGACATTGAAGCCGTGGATACGAAGATTGGTAACCAGATCCATCTCGATTGTCCCCTGTTTAGTCATCACCTTGTGTATTGGCAAAACGGGATTGAATGTCGCTTTGAATATATCACAAGTGATCATTTCCTTGCTATTGCCGCCATTGACGGCACCACTAATCTACTTTACTTGCAAGAAAGATATCATGAAGGTGGAGTTGCCATTGGAGCTACAAGTCAATGGTGAAAAATACAAATACATGCAGAACTCGTGGTGGGTCAAAGTGTTGGGGATCATAATCTGGCTCTTCATTTCCGCGTTGAACATTTATGCAATTTACGACATGGCCAAGAATGGAGTCGTTGGTGGATCGTAACCCCACTAAAAGTGATCAATAGTTATTTATTTGTAATGTTTGCGACAGTTTATAGAGTGTGAAATAAATACGCTAATACTTACAGGGTTAGCATGTACTCTTAACAGTGTCTCGAACCATTTCCAACCGAATCTAGGACTTCTGCATGAATACACGTGTGGGAGTAATATTACATTATCGACATTATTATTGATTTTTTCTTGTCTCACAGCTCGGTGTGGCCGTATGCACCATGACTATAACAATATCCAATCAAGGAGATCAGTGGAGTCACCTCCCTCGTCTCCACCTCAACAATGTCTCATTCTGAAAATGTGTCAAATGTCGACCACGGTTGCGAAAAACAAAAATGTCGTAACCTCCGCTACAATGGTTGTTGACCAGAAATACATTCTATATACTCTATCTAGTTACCCGCGCCACCTACTTATCATTCTCAATGAACTCGTGGATGTTTTTCCCATTTGCCGCCATGATTGCTTGGACTTTTTTGTGGATATCTTTGAAGTCGTTGAACTCGGTGTACGGTATTCCGTCACGTTTGCAGTAGATGATCAAGTCCTTACCGTGTTTTGCCAACAACAAGTTTGTTTCTTTAGCAGCTGAAATGTCGGAAACACCATCACCACTGTAGAACATTAACGGAACGTTGGTGGAGTTGTAGTTGTGTGCCGCCAAGTATTCGCGGATACTCTTGGACTTGTCGTGTCCAAACGACGAGTCGTCTCTAAACACAATGTCCCAGGTGTTGTCGGGATTCACTTTCAAGTCGTTGGCCAAGATTTCGATATTTTCAATAGCGTCTTTGCCCACTAATTTCGTCAACAATGCTTCAATGATTGGTTTCATACCTGACGACACCACCACTACTGGCACGCCGTTAGCCTCGCACCAGTGATAGAACTCAACAAACCCGGGGTCCAAGTCGATATTTTTCAACAAAATATCAATACACTCGTCCAAGGGTGCGTGCACGCTGTCCAACATTTCCTGGAACCCTTGTCTAAAGCTCTTGGTCCCATCCAAGATCAAATCGTTCACCGCCAACCGTTCGGGACGGCCAAAACCGATGGTTTCGGTCAAGTAGTCATTTGAGTCCTGGAGGGTGACGGTTCCGTCAAAATCAGTAAATACAATAGCTGGTGGGTATGTCATCTCTCAAAGAAACGTTAAACTGTTAACTAACCCAACCAACTTTTCACACTCTTTGGGTCTTGGTTATGTGCACCACAATTAGCCTTTTACCATGTGCAGGGCCCGAGACAAATGGTACCATCAAGAAAAATGTCGTAATCTCACAGCAACTAAAAGTAGGAAGGATGCTCAACCAGATATAATTTTTAGCATCTCTAGTGACGGTATTTTGGCAACAGAGTATAGCACATTTGGTTCTACACGCATCTATCAACTACCACATCTGTTAGTGCTTGATAGACTTGCTTAAGTTTGGCCTATTTTATCACCAATCACTCGACTCTGGGATTCGGATTTGATATTCACCATTTGTCATGTTTGAAAATTTGAAAGCATTCATCAGACACGGTAAACAAGCTAACGACTTTAGACGGAAAGACGGGGGTGCCGACTTTTCAGTCCCTGTGACCATGGAGTCGTCCTCCGGTTTATCCAACTTACCACCATGCCACGATTTCGATGATCTCCAAATAACTCATGATGACTTTGATGCGAGTGACAAAAAGGTTGAAAACCAAGGCATCAACAATACCAACTACCAGTACAACAACCAGGACTACGAACACGTCGCGTCGCAGATAGTGCAACAAGAACGGTTAGATAGACAAAAATCGAAGCCCACGCACTACCAGAACTTGGACAATTACGAGATTTTGGAACAGATGGGTGAAGGTGCGTTCTCAGTTGTGTACAAAGCCAGACACATCCCGTCTAACAAGTTTGTGGCCATTAAAATACTAAGGAAATTTCAAATGGACGCGAACCAAAAGCAAGCAGTGTTGAAAGAAGTCACGATAATGAGACAGTTGAACCATCCCAATATCGTCAAGTTTATTGAATTTATCGACTCCGAACAATACTACTACATTGTTCAGGAATTGGCCATTGGTGGCGAAATCTTCACCGCAATCGTCAAGTACACTTACTTGTCAGAAAACTTGTCAAGACATGTAATCACCCAGTTGGCACACGCCATCCGATATCTTCATGAAGAGATTGGCGTGGTGCATCGAGATATCAAACCCGAAAACCTACTATACAATCCCATCGAATTCAAGGCGTCAATGAGCTCGGCCGCCAAATTACGGAAATCAGATGACCCAAATACCAAGTTAGACGAAGGGGAATTTACTCCCGGTGTAGGCGGTGGATGTATTGGTGAAGTCAAATTGGCCGATTTTGGGTTGTCGAAACAAATTTGGGAACACAACACCAAAACCCCCTGTGGTACCGTGGGCTACACGGCCCCGGAAATTGTCAGAGATGAACAATACTCCAAGGAGGTTGATATGTGGGCCATTGGTTGTGTGTTATACACTTTGTTATGTGGGTTCCCCCCATTTTACGATGAGCGCATTGAAACCTTGACTGAAAAGGTTGCCCGAGGAGAATACACTTTCTTGAGCCCTTGGTGGGATGAAATCAGTCAAGAAGCCAAGTACTGTGTCAGCAAGTTGTTGACGGTGGACCCTGGTAAAAGATACACCATCGACGAATTTTTGAGTGACCCCTGGGTCACCAAGACTTCAACCCCACGAGTGGCCGAACCGTTGAGGAAGTCGAATGCCGCCAAACGCAAATCGCAACATCCAATCCAACAGTTTGGAAAAGTTCAAGATTACTCGGATATGTATTCACCCGCTGCTATCGCCTTGCGTGATGCATTCGACATATCTTCGGCTGTACATAGAATTGGTGAAGAGGCTGCATTATCGAGAAAGGTTGGTACGTTTGATAAGGTTAGCGAAGAAGATGAAATGGAAATCGAAGAAACTGACGCTGCGGGCCGTGTGATATCGGCGCCAATCCATGAGAAGTTTCATCCCAAAACGGAACCAAAAGTTTTCGACCTCAATTTGAATGGAGCATCGATTTTGGAAAGAAGGATGAATAAGAATGTGGCGGTAAAGATATGATCTTCATTTCTGACACACCCCACACTTTGGACAGGTAGTAAGCCAAAATCGAGCAGTTTATTGCTACTTCACGATTAGAAATCTCTGTAAAAGTTATCGTTTCGTTGTATGCTTTACAAAGTATGCCTATGGTGCTTTTTTAGTTCATTAATGTTTTTAATATGAATATATAGAACCTACTGGGTTTATGATAAATTTATGCTTTAACAAATATTTTACTGCAAAAGTGTGCGACTTGGAACATTAAAATTAGCCCACTTAAAGATTTACACAATTTATGTTTAGATCATTTGTGTCTACCAAACGAGTTCATGGAGGGCAGTCGAAGCATATTTGAAACAGCCCAGATAATAGAATTACACTTAGACAACCTAGCACAGTTATCAGCATACCTTAACACAAGATCGACAAAACGGAGAAAGCTCAATAAGCAGACTGCCACAAATAGCTATGGCTCGAAGGGAGCTCATGACGACAGAGGGAATTCGGTAACTGATGACAAAGAAGACGACTGGCACTATGTCACTTTAGCAGGGAGAAGTTTTGATTTTATCGCTATTGCACCTGTCTACATTGATCCCGAGAAATGTCAAAAGTTTGCCACTAATGCTGAAGGACTCTACGAGTTGTCGCTTGATTCATTCAAGCTAGGCTTCGATGCAGTCAACAATCTAGTCACAATTAGAAGCAAACAATCGGCGACATCGGCCCATAAGTTGTTATTCTCATTCAGCTTGACAGATTCAACAAGCGACATTACACCTGAGATCTATTTGATGAACTTGAGTACGACTAAACTCGCGAGAAACCAAATGAAAGTATCAATGAAGCTTGATTTAACACTAGATCCAAAGTTCAACGAAATTCTGGTGAATTTGCAGTATGATATCAGTATTGAGTACAATATATACAAGCCTTCGAATCCGGAGGTTATCGACAAGATCTGTCGTCTTGTGGATAACAACTTCGAATTGTGCCCATCAGAGTACATTGACATACCACCAGATCCGGTAGCACCACACTTGTTCTACAGCCTGGTATCCCAAAAAACTTCGGAACTACCAGAAATCACCAAAGAGTTTGAAATCCCAGAGTTGGAGACGCACTTGTTGAAATTTCAAACAAAAACGGTCAATTGGCTATTGAATAAAGAGAATGTTGACTATAATTGGACGACGTCGAGATGCACCCGTGTGCCGTTGATCAACGAGAACATAGCCAAGTTGTTTGAATCATGTCTAGCCCGCGACTATACAGTCAATCTCGATACCACTGACGATTGCATCTACAAAATATTGAATCAACTTTGCTTTGGATGGGGTAAGGCTAAACAGGGCCAGAAAGTGTACTTTTACAACAAGTATACCGGTGGCATTGTATCGAGGCTCTCCGTGTGCGAACAACTTGTTCAATACTACCATGAAGTCCAGGAGAATGGCAATATGTATTTACCAGCCCAAGGGTTGCTTGCAGAAGAAATGGGTTTGGGGAAAACAGTTGAGATCACTGCACTAACTTTATTGAATCAGAGACCACCCGAAGAAATAAATGAAACGATTCATGTTGAACACGGTTTCTCGGGAAAGACCATTGTTAAAGCGCGAACAACATTGATCATCGCCCCGGACTCTATATTGAAGCAATGGGTTCTGGAAGTCGAGAACCTTGCGCCAACTCTTGCGGTTACGGTTTATAAAGGTATTGGAAACTACGCAAAATTGGGGAATAACCCGGCTTTGATCGCTGAGTATCTACGAAAATTTGATATGGTGTTTACCACATACTCAATCATATCGAAAGAGCTCGATTACGCTTTATTCTCATCACGTAATCGTGAAACCAGAAATTCAATTGAAAAGAATATATCCTATCGTGATTATTTAGAAGGGCAAGATGTACCAATCAACCCGATTCCATCTGCTGGATCAGATGGAACAGCTGATGCTGATTTTGCATCTGAGACCACATTATCATTGAGTACTGAGAAACCGAAGCATGCAAGTAAACGAGAAGATGGTAAGTTTGGTGAAACTGATTTTGAGAGAGCTCTTCAAGATGAGATAAATTTGGCTATCAAGCATAATCAGATTCCGGAGATCTACAAGAAGTTCAATTACGAGTCACCCTTGATGTTGACTCATTTCTGGAGGGTCGTACTTGATGAAGTTCAAATGGTATCCTCAAAATATTCAAGGGCTTTCAGAAGTGCTGCTTTGATACCAAGGTATCATGCTTGGGGTGTTTCGGGGACACCTATCAAGAAGGAACTATCAGACCTTAATTCCATATTGGGTTTCTTGAATTATTTCCCATTCTGTGGAGATTTGGGCAAAAAGTCATGGCAAACAGCAATGAATCTGAAAGAAGAGTTTATTAAACTTTGGAGACGATTAGCGATCAGACACACTAAAGCTATGGTTCACGATGACATTCAATTACCTCCACAGAGAAGAATCTTGCTAACGATACCTTTCACCTCTATCGAGCAAGATAATTATGATCGTGCTTTTGAAAAATGCTTATCGTCCATCTGTTTGGACATCAATGGTAATCCGGCAACTGATGACTGGGAGCCATCAAATAGCATTATGGCTCAGATGAGTGCATGGTTGCAAAAACTTAGACAGATATGCAACAACCCACAAATCGGACAACTTGCTATAACTGCTAGAAAGTACAAAAAGTCCTACCTTCATCTGTCTGTCAATATTATTCAGAAGTTGAATACATTGGAATCCCTTCTTGATGATATGTTGGCAAAAGCTTTAAACGACATCACAGACCTAGAAAGATCCATGATTCAATTCTTCATTGATATCGGGGACTTTTTTGAGTACATATATCTTCCAAAGATTGCATTGCAATACTTGTTGATAGGAGTGAAGGAAGCAGAGAAAGTCATACATCGATCTAACTTATCGATTGAAATCTATCTTGCGAAGCACAAGGATCTTACGTCAAGGAAAAACGCCAAGCTACCTAGAGATGACGATAATGAGATCGTGAATATTGAAAATGAGTTAGAGACACTTGATGATAAAATCAGATCGATGAGAATGAGAGTCAGAAGTTGGAACCTTTATCTCCACAAATTTTATTTTCTAATAGCTTCCGGCTATTTTCAATGTTATGATGACGAATACACACATATTATTGCTGAGAAAGGTATTTCAATTCAGGACCTTAAGTTACCTACGGATTTAATTGACCTTAGCAAGTTTAATGGTGAGACTAAATCCCAGGTGGTCTCAGGCTTGATTGGACTTGATACTCCAACCAATGACGAAGCTCCAGCAGACAACATATTGACTGGCAATGACCCTGAGAGTTTCAAACTGTTAGAGCTGAATTATTATAGGCTAGCAGAAAACGTTCGTAGGGACATATTACTGGGATCAATTGAGAGTGTCGCAACAGCGTTGAAATCGAAGATAATTTCAAGACAGAATCTAGACCAGGGAAACATAAATCATATAGATCGTGGTTTCGAATTGCATACCAAAACCTCGAAGAAACTTTTCTCAAAACTACCAATCATCGACCTCGAAGAATTACGAAAGCATATTACCCTTCATACAAAGTCTGCAATGGACAAATTGGACAAATTGATTGAGGAATTGAATACTCAAGCATTCACAATCAACAAATGGATGCATGAATTGATATCGATTCTTTCGAATCCTTTGTTGAGTCCAGATGAGGATCCAAATGGTGGAGAATACGAGCAGAGTATCAAGGACCAAGATAGAGGACTTTGTTACTTGAACATGTTGGGGCAAATACTTGTTGAGAGGACCGTGTCTGTTAGTGGTACGGAGACCTCGACGAAGCTGGTGCAGTTTGACGTTGAGGTTGATGAACAACAGATCAATGATGCTGATTTTATGAAAGAGTTGCAAAGTATCCAAAAGGCAGTACGGCCTACGTCAACTCTGAGTTTGCTTGAACTTCTTCTGGAATTGTCGTATGTGAAGTCTGACTTAGAGTCAAACCACTCGCTATCTAGCAACACAATGACCGGAAATCTTCAACTTATCAACGAATTCACGAAGCGTTTATCAGTGGTTTTTGAGAATCAGAAATTATCTTTGGTATTATTGCAAAAAGAGCTCAAAACAAATTGTAATTATGTTTTCAATGCTCGTATTGAGTTTTTCAAGCAATTGCAACAGATTTCTGACAGTGTCAAAACGACAGAATTTTTCATGGACAGAGACAATTTGGAGAAGGATAAATTGAAGTCCAAAGTTGTGAATTTAGTTAAAAGTTTTGATGCTAGTGAAAAAAGATTAGACAAAGCCATCGGTCGATATCGTTATTTGAAGAGTTTGGCTATATCGAGAGATGACGCGAATGCCAAGAACGACGAGGAAACGTTGATGTGTATCATTTGTCGATCCGGCATCACTCTTGGTTCATTAACACAATGTGGTCACAAGTATTGCAAAGACTGTTTGGAGCAATGGTTAAGCAACCATCGAACCTGTCCAATGTGTAAATCAACAATTATGTTATCGACGGTTTATAACTTCACTCGAAATAAACCAAATTTGCATGCCAACTTGATGCATGATGAAGTGGGCAAGAACAATAACCTTCATTCAATCTACAAATCACTTCCGAAGGAAACGATTGAGGAAATTCAACTGACGAACTTGAAAGACTCATACAGCAGCAAAGTTGATATGATTGTGAAGCAAGTTTTGTACTTACGAAGTCAAGATCCTAAGGTTCAAATTGTCATCTTCAGTCAATGGCAGGATATGTTATATATATTGGGAACAGCATTCAAAGCAGTGGATATTGCTTTCTTGGGTTCGTATGGTACTTTGCATTCTGAAGTTGGTGGGGGTCGAAGACATAAGCTGTACGACTCGATCGAGGAATTCAAAAATCCCAAAAGTTCCATTACTTGTTATTTGTTGAATGCTAAGGCACAATCGAGTGGGTTAACATTGGTAAATGCAACCCACGTATTTTTATGCGAACCTTTGGTGAATGTATCTCTAGAGCTACAAGCAATTTCACGAATTCATCGAATTGGCCAAACAAAGCAAACAACGGTGTGGATGTTTGCCATTGAGAACACAGTGGAGGAGAGTATTATTTTAATGTCCACCAACAAACGCTTACAATACATCAAGGAGATCAAACATGGAGGAGACGTAGCAATCAGCGAGATTGAGGGTACTCCTGAGAATGTTATCGAAAAAGATTTATCGCAAGCTGAATCGTCGACTTTGATGAGTAGTGGTGGGATTGATACCATGGTCAGCAAGAGTGCGTTGCAAGGTGAAGCAGTCTTGAATTCTGATTTGTGGGCTGCGTTTTTCAGTTCACGCCAACGACAGGTTGAAGCTACAACTGAGAAAAGTTAAGCATCGAATAGAAATAATAGATGAGATATAACTTGGAATAATATGCATACGAATAGCCTATTCTACTGTATTTTCCTATTCTACTGTATTTCCTATTTTACGAGGCAACATTAGGCTGCGTAAATGGATAATAGTGTACCGATATATTGGAACTCTAGTATCGACTCCACATTCAATTGCCACCCATGAGATGTGACATACTTATGTATGATCAGTCTCTGGATAAGAAATGCTGATCTAACACTCTCTCCGGTCAATCTTTCTTGAGTCTACTGAGAAGTATAAAGAAACTCGCAAAGTACATCGAGATATTGATTATAGGTATATATGAACTATAATCGAAACGCATGTAAATACTCTAGTGCAATAGAGGGTGTTCAACATTAAGTAAGATGTAATGTTGATCAAGCACCTCTAAACTTTTTGACCAATTCAGTTGCATAAGGAGAACTCACCACAACCCTATCCGATTAAACTGCACAAACGAGTCAGTCAAACTGCCTCAACGCTGAGTTGCAAATGTGGTTCGAATCAGAATTGCATGTAAAGAAAACTTGAATCATCGTACCCTGTGTAAATCTTACCGGCCTCAATCAACTCGTGGCAGTGTTTCATGGCCGTGTCGGCGTCAATGTTCAATCTTTGGGTTATATAGGTCAAAGGGACCCCTTCTTGCATAACGCTCGAGTTATCTTTCAATACTTTCAAGATTTGGTCGGTGGTTGAATTTGAGGTTGATGAGAGGTCGTCATCCTTGACAAAGAGCGAGTCTTGCTTTTTGGTGAGTCCCTGCGCCTGCAAGTGGGTGGAGATTGCCGAGAGGTTGTGGTACAACACTTCGTTGTGGTCCTTAACCGGGTATATGTAAGCATTCTGGATGTTTTTCTTACCACCAAATTCCTTCAATGCGCCACCGACATAAACATATTTGTTCAACAATTCTTCAAAACGTTCAGTCTCGGCCGCTGGGGTAGTGATATTGTCATCAATCCATTTTCTGACTTCGATCGACCCGGTACCATCTTCTATGGTGATAATCACCGCTGACGCCTGTGTGTCGACCTTCCTTATCACGCCCATAAAACTGACAGTGTTCAATTCAACATTATGTATTTTAAACTCGCCATCGGGCACTGGTTGTGTAGCATCGTTGATTTGTTTTATCGTCACCGGCGTCAAATTCGATTTGACTTGATTTGGTCTTTGCGAACTTCCATTGGCGTCATTGCTGAACCCACCTTGTCCGTCGGTTGAGAACCCACCATCGCCATAGCCTCCATAGGGGTTATAGTCTGCCATATTTATATAAGTGTATAGTATAGCTAACGCAAACCCACACGCGTTTGTGGTAAATAATCGACGCGGCGCTACCGTTAACATCAATCGATTTAAGCTATATGTAGAAATGGTTTAAACTACTTGATGAAGTGTGTTACAACATCATTTATTATACAACGGGACACCTGTTCACAAATTTCACTCCTAGTCCTTAAGCAGAGCAAGTTATCCACTTTTGGTTCAAGATTTTGCAGCCTCTGGATGTGCAATACAATCATCACCCCAAACAACCAATTTGTACAAACGACGACTAAATCAGTACGTTCTGACTGGAACTAACACCTCTCTGATCACTATCTCTCGCTAATCTCTTCTCCTTTAGCGTCTATTTCTAGTTTTAACTCTGACTTCCATCCGGGTAAGAGGTTTTTTACTAATGCGGTAAGAAAAAATTCAAAGTTGCAATTAAAACATAAGTGTGGGAATGGACGAGTTGTTTTGATAGACCAAGGACACAGATTACACAGAGCCCAAGCACGATGGATCATAATATAGATCCCTCCATTTCAGATGTTGGTTTGTTAGAACGTCACCGAAAGTTTGATGACATTGGCGACAAAGATGGAGATGCCAATGTCGATAATGGCATAGACACCACGGTGCACGGCGAAACCGATGGAGACTTGTTTGCCTTGAATTACGTGGACGAATTGTCCACGTCTCCTAAAAACAACCCCATTGCTAACATTATCGAAAATAATCACACCCACGAAGCGAACGGTACCGATAATACAATCAATCTCAACGATAACCACGAAGATGCAAGTGCAGCCGTCAACATTATGAATTTGGCTAACTATGGCTTTGACCAAGAGCCCGTAGAAAATCCTTATGTCGAATACTCCGATGACGACAAGGAAACTGGTGGGGCGGTCAAGTTGGTTCAGTACAACCCCGGCGAGAAAACTAAGCGCTTGGGTCGACCCCGAAAACATATCACTGCGAAATTAACTCCTCCAGAGAACCACTCATTGTCGAACCACAATGAGTCGATTGTGTCGAAATTTAGATTGGATTCTCAACCTTTGGAAGGTCCTGGTTCTCGAGGCGGAAGACAAAGTACAAGACCAATTCCTCGAGGAAGAGTCACTTCAAATGGAACCAGAAAACGTAAACAACAATCATCGTTAGCTTTTGCTAGCGAAAAAGACGGTTTGGATTCACCAGGAGAATCGAAACCCGAAGTTGAGTCGAATGCCAAAAAGCAAGTGATTTTGAAGTTGACTCTACAATCACCCCGACGAGAACCAAAACGAAAGAAGCAGTCTTTAAGGCTAACTACTTCCGATAAAATCAAAAAGTCGTCAGGTGTAAGCAGAACCACTATACTAAGAAACAAACACAAAATCACCAGACAACTACCTGGACCCTTGGTTGGCGTCTATTATGATATGTACGACGAAAATATCATGAACAAAAATCGATTGTTCGGCGACAATGAAATCACCAGTGGTGACATTGAAAGCGACGAGGACTACAAATACAAGATTGCTGCAGGCTACGAAGTAAAAAGTGCCCCTTACGCGGGTGATATACTATACATTGTTGGATTTTTGAACAAATTCAAGGACGTGGTGCGATTTGATGGTATCGGTCCCCAATCGTTAGAAAAGGGTCTAAGTCTACCACCAGAGGTCATCACCGAAGATTACGATCCATCATATATATCGGATGAGATGTCGCGATTGTTCAAACGTATTTTGACGCTAGTCTTGAACCGTAAAAAGGAAGTTGTCTCCCATGCATCTGCGATCATGGAATTGAAACCAATGAGTCAGTATCTTGGCATGCCCAAGGAGTGGAGGGTTGATGAACGCAATGAAGATGAAGAGGAAGTCATATCCCCTGTCGATCCTAAGTCACCTGATATCCTTTTGACTAAGAAAACCTACTACAAGTATTTCACGGGGATCACCTATAATCCATTCAAGCTCAATGAGTTTGAATCAAAGGGTTTAGCAGGGATGCCAAACCCTGAAGATCGACTTGTTCTCTTCAGAACTTTGATGCAATGGTGTCTCACGTCATCAGACGCTATCAAAAACTATATAAACCAAATCGTACAGGCTCAAGACATTCCTGGTGATCGTGAAACTATCTATGGGGCAAGATCCATTTTGAAGGGTATAAAAGCGACCGAAGATGCTAAAAAAGAAGCCGAATCAAAATTGGCGAAACGTAAGTCGGAAGAAGACACGAAATACGTGGACCCCACGACTAATCCTTTAGATCATAGTTTGAAACTAAGATTAATGGAAGAACTAGTGGGTGACTGCGGCTACAAAGTTGGAAGATTTTACTTGTGCCGTATGGCCAGCGAAACCAACGGAGGGTTGGCAGCATTGAAGAAAATGGAATCGACATGGCGAGAAGCACCACGTATGAATACACGCCCGCCATCGGATTTCAAGTTGTATGTTCAAGACGTGCATGGCATGCTTGAAAATGCTTTGGGAAAGGATGGGGTGGAGTTTGATGATAATGGCGACGAGATCATCTACGACTATACAGAAGAGGACCACTGGTATGAAGTTGCATCGAATTCGATAGAATTGGCGGACTTTGCTGATTATTTGGGCAAGATTCTTGGTCATATCAAGACACGAAATCAGGTCAAAACTATAAATGTGACGTCGAAGATTTATCTACCATTAGTGACTTTGCGAAAATACATACTATCCATCCTTCCATTGATATCCAAACAAGAATCAATGGACCACACGGAGGACAGGAACAATAGAAGGAAACCGATTGATTATGTTATTAGAAAACAATTCGATGAATATATAGAAGAGAATGACGAGGTTCAGTATCCACCAGAGGTGGCTGGTGATGACGATTACGAGGATGTTGAGGATATGATACCAGCAGATGATGACGATGACTACGAATACGAAGATCAGTAAAATAATACATTCCATTAATATACATTTATCTAGTATGATATACAAAGACACTTCTAGAATCTGCTTGATCCCAATAAAAGGTTGATTTTATCCTTTATCAATTGTTCGTTGTCGACAAAATATTGCGAGCGTCTGACGATCTCTTCGTCGTATCCTTCATCGCTCTTCAACGCCTTTAAGGTGTCCGATTGACTTGTGATCCAATTGTTGATGAAACCAACCGGGTCTTTATTCAACTCACGATAGAACTGTTCTTTTGAGTTTGCGTGTTGCAAAGCGACTATACCCAAAGAGATTTTTGAGTTTAGTTGTTGGATTGCAGTATCGGTTGCCGTCAAGCTTTCGAGTGCGTTTTTGTTGAACTCTAACAATTCCTTTTGAATTTTAGAGAGGTTCAAGGGCAATTCGATTGGGATGTCGAGTACGACGTCACCCAAGGTAGTTGACTTTCTGGTATCAATGGTGTAGTCAATGATGATTGGTTGTCTTGGTCTGAAGTGGGGTTGAATCAACTTGTAGAGTTCGGAGAATTTGAAACTATCCACTTTCAACAACTGTTTCAAGACATCATCGGTTTTGATTATTGTGAGTTGATCTTCTTCTTCGTCGGGGACGATATCCGACGACACCACTGGGACTTTGGTCAATGAATCCGATTTCATGAAAAGATCCTTGTATAATACATAGTTCCAGATCAGATAGATTAGTTCTTGTTGTGTAACCTCCAATTTGCCCACGAACTGGGCCATCTCATCTGATAATCTCAATTTTGCTGAGTGTGACTTTACGAGTAAGGCGATCTTACAATCGAGCTCAAAGATGCCGTTTCGCTTGACGTCAATACCATCAAACACAGGGTTGTTTCTATTCTCGGCGGGGTCGTCTCTCCACTCAATGATGTTTGACTGTGCATTTTGTAAGTTTGGATAATCATCATTGGGGGTCAAGTCGATTGATATCGCCGATATGAATGACGAGAATTTCAAATGGTCGCCATTTATCTCCTCTTTATCATCGCTCAAGAATCGTCCTTCCACACGTAATGTCCAGTTAGCTTCTACACTAGCATTAGGAATCTCGATATCTTCATCTTGCATCATTTGCTGTTGCCAGGGCTGGTTTTCACAAGTATTATAGACAAATACCCGTAAAATCCCCGTTTCCCCTTTAAAACTAGTTGGATGAATCGATTTTTGCTGAATAGCCTGGAAATCAAGCGCTTTTCGACTAATCAACAAGTCGACTTCTCGCTCAGCGTCCTTCAACTTCTTGTACAATTCCAAGTTTGGAATTTTATCATAAAGGTTTGCAGGTATCACCGTGTCTGTTGGCGTATACGAAACGCCTGGGTTGGCTGCTGAGTTGTTCCTCGGCTTCACAGTGGCCGTGGCATGGTGCTGTTGAACTAACGGAGCCATAACTTCTCAATACCAATGCTAGCGTTTGGTGATTTGTTTACAACTAACAATTTTTCAATCTGCGCACTGGAACGTTTTTTGGTGTGGTTCCAAGTTTGTAGTGGCACGAAGAAATATCTTCTTGGGAGAGCTGAATCACACTGATCTTATGGTTGCTAGCGATGCTAAGAGAGATACTAACTTTGGGAACACCAAGGTTCAGAAACGACGAGTGAAAAATGTTGGTGTGCCAGCGAATGCTAATGCTCAAGTTAAAGCCTCCCAATTGAATAGTATACGAAAATCGAAACGACAGTTGTTGAACCGAATCAATTATGGCAACACATTCACGGCGGTGGTGTTACCCTTTCTCGGGATGGTGTATCTTTTCCATTATTCAATTCCCATAATCCCACGAAACACCTACACATTCTACTTTTCATTCGTATACTTCCATTTCACCATGTTGGCATTCACCAGTGGGTACCACAAGTACTTTACCCACAAGACATTTAAGATCAAGCACCTGGCCATTCAGTACTATTTTGCCATATTTGGCGCTAGCATAGGCATCGGGCCCATTCGATGGTGGGCCGGTTTGCATCGAGCCCACCACCATTTTACCGACGACACGGAACGAGACCCATACCTGATAAAACGGGGGTTCCTTTGGGCTCAGTGGGGGTGGCTACTCAAGAAACCCAAAACCACAACGTTCTACCTTGATTTTATTGATCAGGAGTTCCCCACCGTGGCCAACGAGGCCGACGTCGACGAGAAGGAGTTTGATTTCGACATGCAATCGTTGTTGGTGTGGCAGCAAAACTACTACATGCCGTTGTTTGTGTTGACATCTATTATCATCCCTACTTTGTTTACCAAATTTATATGTGGAGACACATTTATGAATGGAGTGCTATATCCCGGGATTCTGCGCATGTTTCTCTGTCAGTTGTGTTTGCTCACAACTGAATCTATCTGTCATTCCAAAAACATTCAGGTGACGATACCCACACAACCGTTCAACGACAAGAATTCGTCCATCAATTGCAACAATCCATTGTTTTCGCTACTCACGTATGGCCAAGGCCACGATAATTTTCACCACGAGTTCCCCCACGACTATCGAGGGTCGTCGTCGATCAGTGCCTACGATCCCACCAAATGGTTTATCAAGACGTTGGAGAAATTGGGGTTGGTGCATGAGTTGTGCAAGGCCCCGGATAACTTGATAATCCAGCTCAAGATACAACAGCAGCAGCATGTGTTGAATCGGATGCGCAGTCAGTTGAATTGGGGTACCCCAATTTCCAAGCTTCCGTTGATCACCCCCAAGGATTTCAATCGAATCATTGCCTCGTCGAGCAACAAAGACCGAATCTACATTGTTATTAGCGATATCATCCACGATATCACCCCGTTCATGGACCAACACCCCGGCGGTGTGCCATTGCTCAAGGCGTCGCATGGGAAAGATGCCTCCAAAGCGTTCTACGGGGGAGTGTATGGCCACCTGACGGCGGCTATCAACCTACTCGCCACAATGCGAATTGGAGTCCTCGACACGGGGAACGACGAAGACGTGTGGCAGAGAGTAGTATTTGAGGAAGGGGATGTTGTCGATAATGACGAGCGAACCAAAGCATACCAGACTGCAGAAGCAGCATAATAACCATACTTATAAAAACAAGAGCTTAGTTCATCCATTCTACGTGTATATAGTTGGCGTTCTCCCCTTGGATAATAACAAGTTATTCCTTGATAAATAACCATCCGGTGAAACTTTTTCCTGTATCGCACTAACTTTGATAAATCACTACTAAACTCAATACGACTCATCAATTGCCAGTCATGGAGACTTCACAATTTGCACACCGAGACTATCGTGGTGCTACGATAGAGGACTTGGACATCAAGCCTGCCATATCTATAAACCCCACCACCAGTATATCCAAGGCGTTGGACCTCTCGTTTGAGAACGAGTTCACGTACTTGCCCGTGATCCACGAGCGCAATAAGAAGCTCTTGGGGGTGTTGAATGTGGAGCATTTGCGGAACAACCCCGATTTGGTGGCCCGAAACGACTTGAACCCTATAGTCAAGACTTTTATGTTTTGGTTCAACAATAATGTCCGGTTACGCTACGAGGCCGAGCACAAGCATGCGCATGGCGCCAGTGATTCCACTCCCACTAACGCCAAGATCATCACTCCTTATGGCACGGGGAGCAAGTACTATACGGTGTTGACCCCGTTCACGCCCCTCGAGGAGTTGGCGGCTTTCTTCAACTCGGGCAATTTCTTTGCCATCATCACCGAGCACGACGGCAAGTTTGTGTATGGAGTCACTACCCCCGACGACTTGCGCAAGTACGAAGCCGCCAGGCCCAAGTTGTAGCCTACAAAAAAAAGAAAATGTCACAACCACCCTTACCAAAACCACATGCACCTATAATAAAAGATTGAGATAAGCCAATGTAGACGATTAATTTTCCAGTTTCATTCGCTTATCAGACATTTCGCGCCAATCAGGTTGCAACGACACAAGATCAAATGTTGTCAGGGTGCTGATCTACACAAAAACTAGGCATAATCGAGTATTGATTACATACGTACATACATACATAATCTAATCTAATTGATTTAGTGTCTACTTTCACTGGGGGATTTCCAAAACCAATTTCCCGGTAGTCTTTCTCGCTTCTAATTCTTGCGTGGCTTCGGCGTAGTCTTTCAAGGCATAAGTCTTGGAGATGTCAAACTTCAACAGTCCTGACTCAACCAATTTAACCAAATCCTGCGAGTAGTGCTCAAACTCGTCGACGGTGGCTAAGTAGTTGAACAAGGTGGGACGAGCCACCTTGATGTTCTTGGCCGATAACCGGGCGAGGGGAAATGGCGGGATGGGTCCCGACGAGTTACCGTAACTGATAAACGTTCCCTTGCGCTTGATAGCCGCCATTGACGTTTCAAACGTATCTTTACCCACCGAGTCGAACGAGACGTCGACCCCTACTCCCAGGGTGATCTCGAGCACACGTTCAGCGACATTGTCCGAACTCTTGACCAAGTGCTCGGCCCCTAACCGCTTAGCAATTTGTAATTTGTCGTCGGTTGACGCCACAGCAATGACATGCGCACCTCTGGCGGCGGCCAACTGGATCAAAATCTGACCCACACCTCCAGCCGCAGCCCACACCAACACGTACTGGCCCTGTTCGACCTTGAATGCTTCGTCGACAAACGTGCGCGCCGTCAATCCTTGGATCAAGATAGCGCCAAACGTCTTTAGGGTGTCGTCCGATGTGGATGGCGGCAACTTGAGCACCTGGGGTACCGACTGGTTGATTTTGGTATATTGAGCAAACGTCTTGCCCGATAAATATGCAACCTTGTCACCCACCTGGAAGCGAGTGACATTGTCGCCCACGGCGGCAACCACACCGCTGGCTTCCCGGCCTAGGATGGCCGGCACCTCGCCGGGGTAGATCCCTTTACGAAAATAGGCCTCGATAAAGTTGACCCCCGCGTACTTGTTCTTGATGATAACGTCGTCGCCCGATTCGATCTGCGGCGTGGGTGAGTCGACGTACTTGAGCGTCTCCCAAGTATCACTCACCTTATCAAACAACACTACTTTCTGGGTCTGTGGCAACGACATGACTTTGGAGTTCAAGCTTCGAGAGATGGTTTTTAGCATTTATACTACGACAAAATGCGCCAGAGTAGAATTTATACTAAAGTGATTAGTAATGAGCTTACAAATGGGCCCCCCCAGGGGGCTGCCATTTGCATTGCTAGTGCCAATGGTAATAGCTATTGGCACCTGTAGACATCCACCAACTCACACCCATCAATTATCCACATGTCAGTGCATCGACCTGGTTCAATCGTGATTTCAATTATGCATGAAAAATTCGAGATAAGGATTCTTATCTATTGATTTTATATGAAAATCATTTTAGCTTCCGCCGCTGGCGGGCCATGGGAGAATTGATTCGATAGCGTCTCCACGATAATGCTACAGTGCCAGATCCCAGATCTTTCCATTGTTGGTTTCCATCTGGTGCTGCCACTTTGGTTTGGGTGCAAAAACAACTATATAAACCAAGCAAGCGGCACCTGTGAATGCTGGAAACAGAGAGTTATTCATAGATGTCTGACAAATACATTCCTTTGCAGCAGAAGGACGGTTATGGTATCATTGTCGGCGTCGGCTTTGCCTTTGCCTTGGGGATGATGTTGACTACAGGGATGTTGAAACGATACAACAAACAAATCATGACAGCCGAAGAGTTTGCCACAGCAGGCAGAACCATAAAGACCGGGTTGATCTCGGCAGCAGTGGTGAGTTCGTGGACATGGTCGGCAACTTTACTAAACTCAACCGCCCAGGTGTACAATAATGGTATCGCGGGTAGTTTTGCCTATGCCGCTGGTGCTACAGTCCAGATTGTCTTGTTTGCCTGCTTGGCCATTAAGGGTAAGCAGATTGCTCCCAATGCCCACAGTTACTTGGAAATTATCAAAGCCAGGTACGGAACCGCAACCCACGTCACTTATATATGTTTTGGCTACGCAACCAACATTTTGGTCACGGCCATGTTGCTCACTGGTGGCTCGGCCGTGGTGAGCGACTTGACAGGTATGCATGTGGTGGCCTCGTGTCTCTTGTTACCCTTGGGAGTGGTGATTTATACCATGTTTGGTGGTATCAAGGCCACATTCTTGACCGACTATGTCCACACAGTGATCTTGGTGGTTATCATTTTTATCTTTGCCTTTGTCGCATTTGCAACTTCAAACACCTTGGGGTCGCCTGGAATCATCTGGCAAACCGTCACCGATTTGGCCTTCACCCAACCGCGTGAAGGTAATGCCGGGGGGTCTTACTTGACCATGCACTCGAGATCAGGGTTTATCTTCTTTGTTATCAACATCGTGGGCAATTTCGGGACCGTGTTTTTGGATAATGGGTATTTCAACAAGGCCTTCGCAGCTGACCCCGCCGCCGCTTTACCAGGTTATGTTTTAGGAGGATTGGCATGGTTTGCCATTCCCGCCTTGACATCTCTCACCTTGGGATTGGTCGCCTTATCGTTAGAAGGTACTCCTGCATGGCCTACCTACCCTAGAAGAATGACAGCAGATGAAGTTAGTGCTGGTTTGGTTTTGCCCAATGCTGCTACTGCATTATTGGGTAAGGGTGGGTCATATGCCTCGTTGTTGATGGTGTTTATGGCCGTCACCTCGGCCATGTCGGCTGAATTGATTGCAGTGTCGACGGTGTTCACTTATGATATCTATCGACCATACATCAACCCAAACGCCAAAGGCAGAAGCTTGATTTTCATGTCCCATTTGTCAGTCGTGGTCTTTGCGTATGTCTTGGCAGGCTTTGCCATTGGCTTATACTACGCCGGTATCTCCATGGGTTATTTATACGAATTGATGGGTATCATAATCGGGGGTGGTGTTTTGCCAGCCGCTTTAACTTTGCTTTGGGGTGGTCAAAACAAGCAAGCTGCCATGTATTCTCCTATTATCGCCACTGCATTAGCAATCATGTCTTGGTTAGTTTGCACCAAGACTACTGAGGGTACTATCAACGTCACTACCACATTTATGGACAATCCCATGTTGACTGGTAATGTTGTGGCATTGTGTTCGCCATTGATCTTGGTCCCCGTGTTGACATATGTATTTAAGCCGCAAAACTTTGACTGGGAGATCTTGAAAACTATCAGACGAGCCGACGAAGAAGAGGAAATTCGTGAAGCTACTGAACCCGTCACTGATGTTGAAAAACTTCATCCTATCAAATCCCAAGTATCAGTGATTGCCAGTGAAGTTCTTGAAAAGCTGAATTATACATTTGCCGATGAGCAAGCTCGATTGAAGAAAGCATACAAACAGGGTACATGGATCTGTCTTACATTAGCAATTTGTTTGATTATCCTTTGGCCAATGCCAATGTATGGTTCCAAGTACATCTTTTCCAAAAAGTTCTTCACTGGTTGGGTTGTGGTAATGATCATTTGGTTATTCTTCACTGCTTTCATGGTTGTACTTTATCCAATATGGGAAGGAAGAGATGTGATTGGACAAACTGTTCGTGGTATCTATTGGGATTTGACCGGCCAAACATACAAATTAAGAGACTGGCAAAACTCGCATCTCGAACAGTTACATGTTATCCAATCTCAAGTAGAAGCTCATAGAAACGCCCCTGAGGTAATTGAAGGGAAAACGTTACATGCTGGTCAAATGACACCCGTTGGTATTGACGACCAATTGAGCGATGAGAAAAAGGATTGATTTTTGGTCAACAATTGTGATTGACGGAGTAGATACAAATAAATTAATTAATTATAAACCTCATTGTAGTAACAGAAATGAATGAAGTCACAATTGCTCGATTGAAGTAAAACGTTATTGGGGACAAGCGCTTGTGTAGCTGGTAGATGTTCCAGCAATTATTTGTTACCTTGAGATAAATCATGCATCTCTATCGCACTGTTGCCTTCGTGTCTCACTTGCCCCAACTCTTGTTGATCCAACATGTTCTCAAAAAAAGTTGTCCTTAATTCTTTCCATCGTGTCAGATAAGTTGACAACACCACGAGTATCACACCACTTAGTACCTGTAGGCACCACCATAGTATAGACGTGGGGAATTTACCGGAATACAACCACACAACTAGTAGGTTTATAATGTGAACTGTGACTGCAAAATCCCAAGCAAGCTTTGACCTCCCCACGATCAAGGTGACAAATAGCACACACAAAAGCGAATCAAACAACCAAAGCACAAATAGTGTAAGTCCCATGGCATTATCTGAGTTGATTATCTCCCACAGCAATACCCAGTCGAGCTTGAAGTCGTAGGCGTTCAACCACGAAACCGCAAAAAAAATCACGATTGCCGTTAAGTAGTAGAAACATTGTAGTATTAGTATCTGGACCAAGAGCTTGGATGGATGTGTTATATCAGTCGACAGGTTATCATTGAATAGCCGAGAATACCCATTGTTTAACATAGCTTCATTGATGATTAACTGTCACTGGTTTGTGATTTACGTCAAAATCTTTGAAATACCGAGGATTAATATGCAGGTGGTTTATTAAGTCTATTCAATATAAACGAAAAGATACAATAAGCAACGACAAATAGTATCAGCGTTTGCTTTTCTTCTTTGCTTTCCCTATTTTCGCCTTTGGGTTTCTATTTTGGTTTTCAATTCTATCGTTTTTGGTCTTTTTGTACGATCTTCCTGTGTCTTTTCGTTCCTCGATCGTCTTTCTCTTCTTCGAGTTGACCTTTTTACCGTGTTTTGTGAGTTGTTGCATCACCTCAGACTGGTGTTTCTTCTTGTCAGCTTCAGACTCGAACCATGTTCTTTTTGGTCGAGACTGAATCTCTTTTCCGTGTTTCATCAAGTTATTGGCCTTTGTTAGCTCCATTTCGGCCTGTAAGATCTCTTTGGCTTGTTTTTCTTCTTCCAAAACTTCTTCCACCATTTCTCCTTTGGTTTCAACCACATTGTTAATCCGTTCGATTTGTTTCCAGTCGACATTTCTCGACACAGCTTTGCCCTCCATGGTTTCGTTATCTTGTAAGGATTTTATGGCATCTTTGACGATGGTTCTATCTTGAGTGGCTTCTCCTACAAATGAAATGGACTTACCATCTCGCCCAGCTCTGGCAGTTCTACCAACTCTATGCAAATAAATATCATGCGATTTGGGCATATCATAATTTATCACCACTTCGATTTTGGGGATGTCCAACCCTCTGGCAGCTAAGTCAGTACAGATCAATACCGGTACCTTCAAGGCTTTAAATTCGTTCACGTTTGTCAAACGTTGTTCTTGCGTCAATGAACCGTGTAACTCAGAAACTTTCATACCCAATAACCCCAAGATGATTCTTAGTTTATGGGCAGACTCTTTCCGACTCACAAATACCACTATTCTTGTTTGCTGGTATGAATCTATATTTTGAATAATATCGAAAAGTAATGCTGGTTTTAAGTGTTCTCTTTTACGAATACGAACGAACTCTTGTATCAATTTGTTGGCGGCGGTCTTTGGAGGGTCAATCATGATTCTCACTGGTTTTTGCAATGACAATTGAATCAAATCCTGAATCTTGGTATTCATTGTAGCTGAGAACAATAATGTTTGTCGTTTATGACTTGGAATCAAAGATAAAATCTCAGTCAATTCGACTTGGAAACCTTCATCCAACATTCTATCAGCTTCATCAATCACCAACACTTCGAGTGACTCTATGGTGAACGATGGTGAATTTCGTATATGATCAATCAATCTACCAGGGGTAGCTATGACTATGTCGGGTCTGCTTTTCAACTGTTGTTCTTGTTGTCTCAAATTCAAACCACCCACAGCTAAACCAAAGTTTAAGTTATTGACGTACTGTCCAATTTTACGACCAACATCACAAACTTGAATAGCCAATTCTCTGGTTGGCGCTAATACAATAACTCTTGTAGATGCAATTTTGGCCGGCTTATATAACAATCTTTCAATAATTGGGATCATATAAGCAGCAGTCTTACCGGACCCAGTTTGAGCACCAGCAACTATATCTTTACCTAGTAATGCAATGGGTATACTTGCGGACTGAATTGGTGATGGTTTCGTGTAACCAAGATTTGCAAGACCTTTCAAAACTGGTCGAGATAATTGTAAAGATTGGAAAGTGATATGTGTTTGTGTTTTAGCCGTAGTCGATTCTTCGGCATCGGCGTAAAACTCCTTCATAGCTTCTTCAGAGTCTTCATCGTTCTCCTCATGGTCATCACCAGAGTTGACCTCAAGATCGTTAGATTCAATGTTATTTACCGGTGTCTCATCTTCTACCTCTTCTTCCTCTTCGAAGTTCTCTTGTGGCTCTTTGGCTCCCATACCAAACCCATCCATGGCTAACTCTTCATCGTCACCACTGTTTGCTTCGTCGTCTTCTTCCTCCTCCTCCTCATCTTCCTCCTCCTCTTCCTCCTCATCTTCTTCTTCCTCTTTCTCTTTCTTTTCTATTCCTGCTATACCTACTAAACCACCCTTCCTTCTCAATATTCCATCTAAATCAACATCGGTATTATATTTGGATTTGGCTTCAACCGCAAATTCCCAACCATCAAATTCAGATGTAGTTTCAAACCCATCTAATGAAAATTGGAAGTCAGGATTCAAGTCTTTGGAAGCGTCGTCTGCCTCCTCCTCTGGTGCCGCATTATCTTTTTTGGATTTGTTATTACCTTTTTTCTTAGGCTTCTCCACTTCAATTTCAGCTTCAGACTCAGACTTATATTCGCCTTCACTCTCAGAACCGGAATCAATAGTCAAGATAAGATCAGTCTCTTTTTCACTAGTCTTCTTAGCCATATTCGTCTCGTTCAGCTCAATCGATAATGCTCATCGGTTTGATTTTTCAACTCGCATACCATCGTGGTTCTGCATATACAATTTGGCTGCAAAATGATACTGGTATAGCTACAATAAGTGTTGTATTAGTTTCGATTAGCGTATTTATAAATGAACCATATAACAATCTATATACTGACAAGGATATCAAGAAAAGAATTATGAAAATAAACTAAAATTAAAGTAATTGAAACGTCTCATTATTTGATGCACTCATTTGTAGTAAAACCCATCACTAACGTTTAACAATTCTGGTAAATCGTAATATTCATCCTCGTCTTCTTCATCATCATCACTTAACACGGAATCCGCGATTATTTTGTGCTCTAATGCTAGCAATTGGGTCGTCCTTCTTATATCCATCAAACTATCAATCTGCTTCGAAGTATCGCTCGACAATTGTTTCACCAATCCCTTCAACATTTTCACACCATCTAACCACACGTATTTGTTCACTTCAGTATCAGTGTAGAAACTTAACAATTTCTTCCCGCTTGCACCAACGAGGGTGATTTTTTCATAACTGATGGTACCTTTGACCGAGATCAACATTGAATTCTTCTTCTTGTCCTCTTCACCAATTTGCTCGCCCACCTTAGTTGATTTCAAATCAGCTATGTCATTCAATTTGATGAACTGGCCCTCTAAATCTTCATAAGTAGGATTGGTTGATGGCTTTTCAATGAATTCTTTATAATATATTTGCTGACGGTTAGGACTCAAACTTATAAAGTAGTATTTGTAACCTCCTAGTTTTCTATTATCTTTCGTTTTCAACATTTGCTCTCCGTAGTTTTCGGTAAATACCCACGATCCTTTCAATAATTGTATAACTCTTTGTTCGGCAACGAAATCAAACACCTCCTTTCGTAAATCTCGATCAAACTCAGAAAATCTCGATTTCCATCGGTTGGAATGTGCTGCATTCAATTTCATAACTTGAATATGTCTCATTTCTTCCCCAGTTTTCCTGGTGGTTATATCTAAACATTCTTCGATTGACTTATCTTGTTTAGATAACTCCAACTCAAAATTATCAATGTTTGAGGACAACAATTGTAAAATTTTGTCTACATCAATAGAGTTCTCCAATTGGGCTCTAGTTTCTTGCCACAAAATCAAGCAATTGTTCATGGTGAAGTAAATCATCAACTCCCACGACAAAATTGATTTATAGATGTTAGGGTATTCAACACGTTTATGAAAAATTTCCAACCACATATCGGTACATTTCTCAATGAATAATGAAATTGGGAATGTTCTTTCGTGATCGCTCATCATCAACTCTTCATGAAACTTTTTTTTGAATGTGAAATTGGGATCCTTCAAAAAAATCTTCAAATCCATAGCCAACAAAATTGTAAAATGCTCAACCACGAAATTTCGTGGGTTCTCTGTAAAACCTGCTTTGACGTATTCATCTGCAGTTGCGGGGACACCGTATTCATTCAATGAGACTTCCAAATAAATAAACAAATTGTTCAACATAACCTGATGAGACTTTATAGTCAAGTCGAATTTTGTGGAGTTTAGATTTTCATTCAAATTGTAGTAAGACAACTTCAAGTTGTCAATAGCATCCAAGATCGATTTATCTTCGGTTTCGATCAAATTTCCCACTGTGGAGAAAAACGTAACATGCTTCAATCTACCAGCCAAAGTGATTATTCCTGAATAATCGAAATCAAGGGCTCGATTGATCAAATCTGTTACCAATTTGATCGAATTGAATGTGATTTTGTTGTCCTGCAAGTACAATTTTTGGGTAATGATATCAATAACGTCCAAGTATTCAATCAATGACTCGTAAAGTGGTAAATATTTATCGAATTTGTCGTCTTTAGTTCTGAACAAGCTTGCTGAAATCAAAATTACCGAGATTTTCAAAATAGCCTTGTACGTTTCGGTGGACATGTTTGTGGAGACGATTGAGAACAAAGTGCCAAATAGGGTTCTATCCAAAATAGTGGTGAAATCATTGGAAATGGCATCTGAGCCAATTATGCAATCCAACAATTTGGCCAAAACCACTATAGAATTGACTTTTTCTTGCTTATCCTTTCCCAAAATGTTAGCTCGAAGAACACTAGCATATCCTATAGCCGTGGTAGAGTCCAACTTGGTTTTTGATATATTATCTGAAAATGTTAGTAGATGTAATTAGACGGTTGCGAGTTTGGACCTATATAGGTTTGACGATAGTCGATAAGGTTGTCATAGTTTAACAGAATTGCAGTGCTCTTCAACCAAATCGTCTTCAACTATTGAGTTTTCAGGTTGACGATTCTGTGAAAAATGCCAACTAAATCTCCACAATTTCGATTAGTGCTATAATCACCAAAACCCATTGAAAACTGTTCAATTAGGATCGACACAATCCAGATCTGCCACGGTTGATCGAAAAAAATCACTACTGGAAATCAAATCGTCCTCAATTTCATCATTGTGACAACGTAACGTGAAATTTCACTCAATTTCCAGGATGCAAATTTCCCACTGTATCCAACGTATTCATACATACTTTTGCTCAATAGTTCATTCAATTTATGATTTATAGTTCTTGAACTCTCACTCATTATCAGTTTAATTGGTTAATCAACAATTCAAGATAAAATGAATAAATGATAATCTCACGTTCAAACTTTTAAAATTCCAAATTTGAATAATTGGGAAACGGATACGAGATTTATCACAGATATAAACAAATGTTTGATCTTTTACAATGCGTATGGGTGGTGGAACAATTATACCTAATAAATATATAATTCAAAGTTGAGGCGTATAAGGTGAAAAATCACATTGGAGCAAATTCAATTTGGCACAAAAAAAGGAGATTTGACAGAGCCGTAGGTACTTTTTGGTGAACTATAACCCCCTATTGAAATGTCAAGATATCGTCTCTGTGATGATTGAGTTTGTTTGACGCTGATCATGGTCCAAAACACCAAAAATCAAAACTTGAGGTGAAATTTGGTGCCAAATTTATGAGGTTTCATAAAACATCAACATTGAAATTGGCATGTAGGGAAAGATAGAGTTGGCGTAAACAATAGCGCATACATGTTTCGTTGCTCCACAAGCAATCCAGGCCTTGCTTAAGGATGGTTTAGGTTTGATGCGATGATTAGCGCCGATGTTTACAATTTAGTTTCGTCTGAAAAGTATGGATTTGCGATGGGCCAGTTGGCAAACGAATCTTGAAGTAGATTCGAATTCACCTCGTTGAATGCCACACCACCGTTTTTGGGGTCAATGGTATGATATTTTTATGAGATAACTGATATTATCTGCTTAGGGTTTTTTTTATGGAGATTCCTTACATGTCTCCATCTGCCATCTGGTGGAATATTATTTGCCGACCCAATATTATTTCTTCTTGACGTAGTCAATTAAGGCATTAGAATCGAGATAAAATCGGCTAGTGTCGAGGGAATTAGGTTGGGAGTTGGCAAGATTGAGTTTTTTCGAGTTTCATATATAGCCCATGCCGCTTAATATCTGGCTTTAGTACATGTACTCAGGTTTCAAGTCAGCGACCATGGGCTACCTTGCCTAAATCTAATCCCTGGTTCATGTAAGGATCTTATGCAGACGAAGTTAGTCGCTGATGAGTCGAAGACATGAACCTGCCTCGAAGATTTTATTACATTGTTTTATCTTGTGAAATCTATGGCGATGGCCAAAAGATGGTATATATCTATCTAGTATACAAATTTGAAATCTAATCGCTTGTTGGCGACATCGGTGGTGGTTTTCCTGTACTCGTCCTGTTCCTCTTCGGTCATGGCGTCCCATTTCCTCTGTTTCTGCTTATTTCTCCAGATATACCATTGTCTCGTCCATAATGTCATGACGATCCCAGCAATGGCAATGGCGATAATCACCCAGTTACCAGTGTTATACTTGGGCGCGTCGTTCGCGCGATAGATGTTGGACGAGGTGATACCAGTTAGTTGGGAGAAGATATTGACCACGGCAACGGCCACAGTTCTGTCGTGGACCGAGTTTGAGTTGGACGAGCACCACGAGATGGTGATTGGGTACGACAACCCGTGCCCAAGGGTTATGGTCAACAAGACCCAAGTTCCCCAACGATCGACCTGGGCTCCCGGCCAGTATCGCAAAGCTAAGGTACATATAATCACCCATACCGGCACGGTGATCAAGGCAAAGGCTCTAGTTTTGTACTTTTCCGAGAAGTAGATGGTCAATAGCGTGAAAAAGATGATCATGATGTTGTAGGGGATGGTTAGCACGTTGGTCACTGCGGTTGAGAACCCCATGCCTCGCAACACAATTTGCAAATACAACATGATGGGATCGGTACCAATATCCAAGAGGAATCGCACCAAGTAGATCCACACCATGTCGTAATCGGTCAATGCCTTCCACAATCGTTTCACTGACACCGTTTCTCGATTATTCAAATCGCCCTTTTGTGGGTCGTCTCTAAGGATCTTGTTGACGATGATACGTTCTTCGCGGTCGGTGTACCACCCCTTGGGTCGGTACCAGGTTTTGGTTTCGCACACCGACGCTGGCATCAAGAAGAACGAGGCGATTCCAATGACCAACGACAACAACCCTTCGATTAAGAACAACCACTGCCAGCCGTGTGGGATGGCCGGCGTTTTGATTTCCAACAACCCCAATGCAAGCAAACTCGACCACACTGATGTTAGTGGGTAGGCGATGTAGAAGATCCCCATTCGCAATGGCAATTCTTTGGAACTGTAAAAGTAACTCAACCAGATACAAACATCGGCCACAAACGAGCCTTGGATCAAACCCACCAACGCCCTGGTTGCAAAAAATCCGTGTCTATTGGTGATACCAACCTGTGCGGCTGAGACCACACTCCAGGCACACAATTGGCAAGGAACGAAAATATCGGAGCCTACTTTTTTGGAAATAAGCTGGAACGGTAATTCGGCCAAAAGGAAGCAGACGTAGAAGATGGTCTGACCCGTGTTCAAGTCGTCGGTGGTTAGGTTATTGTCTTCCAAGAAGGTACTTGACAATGCCTGGTTGATGTTGCCTCGGTTCAAGTTCAAGCAGGTGAACATTACCATGGACCAGAATGCGACCCGCCAGTCGTTTTTCCAAGTGATGTGGCGCTCTTCCTTCTTGGTCCAGGTGATGTCGGGGTCTAGTAGGTGTCGGCATTCGTACTGGGAGTTTTCGTACAAATTGGTGTAATATTCGAGCACCTTAGGGTCTTTGAAAATATTATTTTCCTGGTTATCGATCGACTTGGACTCCAAGTCCATGTTTTCGGTTTCGTGGGCCGACACCTTCTCGGCGTCATCGTCAGAGTCTTTCTTTCTCCACCTCATGGTATGATACGAAAATCGCCAGAAGAATAGGTTGATGATGCGATGTATTAATACCACATTGAGCTAATGCCACATATTTTTCGCTCCTGTTTGACGTTGCCCATCTTAGATAGCGACTCAAAAAGCAACTTATCTCAGTTCACGTGTGGAATGGTAAATTACCTGGGCCCACCCCAAGCAATTGGGTTAAACCACCTGGTGGTGCATCTGGGTTTGTGCTCCCCCAACTCCCCCAAAGAAAAAAAAACTAGAGCTCACCATTGACTATGTCAAGACTCATCTCTCGGTATTCCACCACTCCTTGATTATAGTACCATTGTGATATGTAACACATTTGGTACATGCGACTTGGCACCAGTTAAGCATTTATCGTTGTAACAGCTGCCAACCCTGTATGTCGCGATTTACGTCAAGGTGTGTCTACAACGGTGACAGTAAGGCATGAGCACCAGAATAATCTCTTGTGAATATATAATCAGTGTCTAAGCCACTAGCGCCAATCATGTTCCACTAGTGTCAGATGTACTATTAGTTGTATCGGCATGGACCACACCGGATCAAGTGGGCTGGATGAGTGTGGACCACATTGGTGTTGATTGGCTCTGCTGGGCCCAATGCAATACTGGTCGCAACCGATTTAAACTTTGGCAAGAGTCAATGTAACACTAGAGGAGAGATTAGATCTTTAGTGTATGGGTAGTGGGGGGGAGGCTGTACACACACTGTGTATTACGTCCACTGATATTGTTGTCTACCACTAGTTTCTGCCAATCTTTGTAGTAGGCCCACTGGCTCTTGGGTTTTATGTCTGGCGCTACCACTATAGACTCTATGGTCTCGCACTTTTTTTTCGTTGTATTGACCCAATCGATTATAACCCACTTACATTGGACTATATCCCTATTGCCAGCGCCAGTTTTTTGGAAATTGGATTGTCTACACCCTTCGATGCAACTTCAATGAGTTTCTTGAATCGTAACAAGTCGAGAAACAACTTACTGAAGTTCGAACTATCTGCCGGCCAGCTAGAAGACGAACCCTTATCCCCAACCAACAACTCCACCTTCAACGACTCGATAAACCCAGCGCAATTGACCCAGTTATACGACTCAGAAAACTACTCGCCCCGCTCCTCCATATCCATAGACCCCCTGTCATTGCCGCAATCACAACAACAATCAAATGACAGAATTAACCAGTCCCCGCAACCGTCGCAGGACTCAATGGACTTGTTGAAAGACAACTACAAAGGCTTGCACGCCAGAAGAACCAAGTTGAGCATCCCGCCGTTGCAGCAGCCCATAAAACCTCGCTTCAAAAAGAAATCAACCAGTTTGTTGGGCAAGTTGATCTACTCGAAAAAGGACGACGACTCAGCATCAAGCCATCATGGATCGATAAGCGAGGACATCCCGTTCATACACCGTCACTCGCGTGCCAGTGGAGACTCCGAAACTGGGTTTTTGCACCGTAAATCGAAAGCGAGCACCCACGAACCCCACGATTCCTCGTTGCACCGCCCTTCAACCATCAACAAACAGCGCATGTCGTCAGTGTCGTCGAGAAACAACTCAACAAGTTCGGCCACCCACAGGGGGTCAGCTGTGTCCTCGTCCTCAAACTCGTCTGCCGGCGCCAACTCGGGCTACTTGTCCGACGCCGTCAACGCCAACGCCAACGCCAACGCCCCCATGACCCAGCGCAACACCTCGGGCTCCATCGCCAACACTTTCGACTTGAATTTGAACGAAATGCAAGGCATCGTCAAGTCACCCCCACCAAACGCCAAAGACGCCGAACTCAAATCGAAGATTAAAACCAAAGCTTCAAAGCCATTGGAACCAATTGATGACTCGCAATTGCCCTCGTGGATCGCCCCGGAGTCTTGGGACGTCAAGTTCTTGACCCAGGGTAACGAGAATAACGAATACATTGAAGAAGTGATTGGTGAAGAGTCGCAAAAGACCGAACGTATCTCGTCAAACTTGCCGCAATTGTTTGGATTGCGGGCATCGCATTTGATCAGTCCTGACCCAAAGTCTACCCGTATCATACGAGTGTTCCGCGAAGACAACACGTTTACCACTATTCTAAGTTCGATCGAAACCACCACTGCCGAATTGCTAAACATTGTCCAACGTAAATTCTTTTTGGAATCAACATCCAACTTTCAGATCTCCATGCATGTGGGTAACAAAGTCAAAGTCTTGGAACCGTTCGAGAAACCGTTGCGAATTCAGGATGGCTTGCTCATATTATCAGGGTACGATAAGGATACCGACAACTTGAAGATTGTTGGTAGAGAGGATTTATCGTTTATATGTAAATTCGTGTTGGAGTTGATCAGCTTGAGAAACTTGACCCACGACGAAGAAATTGAATTATCCAAGGATTACGTCGATGTCAATATCGCGGGCTTGAACTTGAAAAATATTCCAATTATCTTTCATCAACACACTTATGAAATTGAAAAATTGAATGTGGCTCAAAATCCCTCGATTTACATTCCGCTTGACTTTATCCAATCGTGTAATAACTTGACTGCAGTCAACTATAGTTCTAACGGCGCATCCAAATTTCCCATCAATTTCTTGGAAGCCTCAAAACTCACAAAGTTAACGTTGGAGAAGAATTTCTTGGATGATGTTCCATTGAAAGTATCCCAGTTGTTGTTTCTTACCGATTTAAGATTGAACTCTAACCAATTGACGACATTACCCAAAAGTTTCTCGCAGTTGATCAACTTGCAGAGTCTCAACTTGAGTTCGAACTACTTCAGAAACTACCCTGAATGCATTTCTGATTTGGTTCACTTGAAAGATTTGGACTTATCCTATAATGATCTTTTAGATTTGCCTGAATCTCTCGGAAGATTGACCAAGTTGATCAAATTGAACCTTTGTACGAACAAATTATCAAAAACATTGCCGCAATACTTCACGAACTTGAAAGCATTGAAACGTTTGGATATACGATATAATCAAATTGCAAACGTTGATGTTTTAGGAAGTTTACCAGATTTAGAAGTGGCATACGCTTCAAAAAACTATATCTCCACATTCTCGGATAAGATGAAATCATTAAGATTGCTTCATTTTGACAGAAATCCAATCACTAATCTTCATTTTGAGAATACTTTGGATTTGTTAACAATTCTTGATTTGTCTCGAGCAAAAATCACCTTGATCCCACCAGAATTCATCAGTAAAATCCCCAACGTGGAGAAGTTTGTTTTGGACAAGAATCATTTAGTCACATTACCTGATGAGATTGGAAACTTGGCTAAGTTAACTGTCCTTTCGCTATATGGAAACAACTTGAGAACATTGCCGATTACAATTGCAAAGCTTTCTTCGTTGCAGTTTTTGGATTTGCATTCCAACAATCTTCAACTGTTGCCTGACGAAATATGGAACTTGACCTCATTGACAGTACTTAACCTCGCATCGAACATTCTTAGCTCATTTCCAAAACCACCCTTGAATCTTGCGAAAAGAATATCCGCGTCATTCAACTCCAAACAACAAATACAATCCAAACAAGATGCGTCATACGAGTCATCCTACTCTCCGATTCCATCACAACCTGATCAAGTAAATCTTACTGATGATTCGCAAAACAATGGGAAGGCTGCTAGTCTTGCAGATAGTTTGTTGAGTATTACGTTAGCCGATAATAGACTTGGTGATGAATGTTTCGAGTCGATCAGTTTCTTACTCGGTCTTAAGCTGTTGAATGTGTCGTACAATGAATTGTTGGATATACCAGAGGGTGCCTTACGTCGATTAGTCGAACTTGTGGAATTGTTCCTCTCCGGTAACGAATTGACTGGTTTGCCAGGTGATGATCTTGAAAGCTTGCGGGCATTGAAGATTTTATACTTAAACAACAATAAGTTTGTAACATTACCAGCAGAAATTTCAAAGTTGGAGAAGTTACAGCATCTTGATGTTGGTTCTAATCAGTTGAAGTACAACATTGCTAATTGGCCCTATGACTGGAATTGGCAATGGAATAAAAACTTGAAAAGTTTGAACTTCTCCGGTAATAAAAGGTTTGAGATTAAACAATCGCACCAAAAAAATCCTGAAACCGGTGATTATTTGGATAGTTTGCTAGTTCTAAAGAACTTGAAAGTTTTGGGTCTCATTGATGTCACTATAACGACTGGGTCTGTCCCAGATCAAACAAGAGATTTGAGAGTGAGAACCACAGGGTCAGAGTTCAATAACATAGGCTATGGTGTTGCTGATAGTATGGGAGCCAGAGACACAATATCCTCAGGAGATCTTTTCATTCAAAAATTCAGGGGAAACGAGAATGAGGTGTTGTACGTTACGTTTGATGGTAAAGGAAGTCCAATTACTCATGGGCACAGAATATTACATATTGCGAAGGAGCTCTTTGCGCCTAGTTTTACGTACGAGTTGAGCAAAATCAAAAGTGATGACGAGATCAAACATGCCATCAGAAGAACTTTCTTATCGCTCAACAAAGAGATTAATGGAGTTCTTGCTGCGAAAAAGAGTAATCACTTTGTGCCTGGACCTTTGCTCAACCCAGAATTGGCAGAATTGAATCTCCTTGAAGACGCGAAGTCTGGTTGCTCTGTGTCGATGATTTACATAAAGAACAAAACATTATACTCTGCCAACATCGGTGATATTGAAATGGTCTTGACACGAAGCAATGGTGAACACATTCTTTTGACCACGAAACATGATCCTACGAACAGAATTGAGTTTGAGAGGATTCGTGCAAGTGGAGGTTATGTCACTGGTGATGGTAACTTAGACGGAGAATTGAGCGTGAGCAGGGGTGTGGGTTATTTTAAATACATACCACACACTCATTCAGGTCCTGATATTGTTGAGATTCAAGTGAACCCTAATGAGGATATGATCGTTATCGGCTCTAAAGGTGTTTGGGACCACATACCTTACGAATTGTCAGTAGATATATTGCGACAGGAGAAAGATGATCCAATGTTAGCTGCACAAAGGTTGAGAGATTATACAATCGCGTATGGTAACTTGGATAAAGTCGCTGTCTCAGTACTTACTTTGGGAGAAAAGAAATCTCGAGGTAGGTTTGGATCTAATGCATTGTACAGCAATCTTGGGAGCAATAGCGATGTCTTTGCTAAGAAGAGAAGAGATCGTACTCTAGCTATAACTGGGGATAGTTCCTTGAGAAGATTAGATGATGAAATTGAGCCACCCGTTGGCGAATTGGCCTTAGTATTCACAGATATCAAGAACTCTACTTGGTTGTGGGATACATTCCCAGCACCAATGAGATCGGCTATTAAGATTCACAATTCGATTATGCGTCGTCAATTAAGAATAGTTGGTGGGTACGAAGTGAAAACGGAAGGTGATGCTTTTATGGTTTCGTTCCCATCTCCAACATCTGCATTATTATGGTGTTTCAACGTTCAACAGGCATTGATTGCTGCAGACTGGCCAAGTGAGATCTTGGAAACAGATCAATGTTGCGAGGTCACTGACATAAATAACAATATAATTTTCCGTGGTTTGAGTGTGCGTATGGGTACTCATTGGGGTTCTCCAGTGTGTGAACCTGATATAGTTACTGGGCGAATGGATTATTTCGGCCCCATGGTGAATCGTGCATCTCGTATCAGTGCTACAGCTGATGGAGGCCAAATTGCCGTGAGTGAAGACTTCTTGGAAGAAATGGAGACATTGACAAAGATCCAAGAGAGCGTTGACGATGGAAAGATGACCTTAGATGAAGCTTATCAAGGAAACGTTCACATAGGTGAAATCATTGGCAAGGAGATCAAGGCTGTTGAGGAAATTGGAGTTGAGTATTTCTACATTGGTGAAAAGAAATTGAAAGGATTGGAGACACCTGAACGAATAACCCTTGTTTATCCAGCGGGCTTGAAATTGCGTATGGAGTTGTTTGAAAAGCGCATGCAAATGGCAGGCGACGAATCTAACTCGACAAGAATCGTTGGTGCTTTACCGGTCCAATCCATATACAGCTTGCGTACCTTAAGTTTGAGGTTAGAAAACATCTGCTCCACTCTCGATGCTGGTAATCTTGTTCAGGAGACAACGTCAAATACAACCGACACTTTACAGGATCAAATGAGTACAGTATACAAAGATGCTGAATTACTCGGCTTGTTGAACCATCTTGTAGTGAGAGTCGAAAACTGCATTACAACATTGGCCTTACGTCAACAGTTGGAGAAAATAAACAACAATGGCGGCTTCATCGATTTCATGAGGGCCAAACCAGCTAGCGAAATGCTCAATGAATTGCATGAACTAACAACTATTTTCCAGCAATTGAAGTTGCAGTTGCCAAGTCACGAAAATAGAAAAATACAATAGGTAGAGTGCCCCTTCTCTAGACATAGACTTTATTCTACAATACACATACCGTCTTCTGACCGATCTAATCTTTAGAACGTTTGAAGCTTAAATCATTTCGTGTCTGCATATAAAAATTTCAACCCGATTTATACTGAAAGTTAAACACCAGCGATTACCACTTGAACAGTAAGAGCTCTATGAGTGGGTTATACAATTCACAGAGGGGGAAACTGAAGCTGTTCTCCCTGCTTCCGTTTACACATTCGCCACAGGCTTCATTGGGATCCACACCGTCTTTCACCAATTATAGCGATTCAAAGTTGCAACCGCACATCTTTCCAGAAATACGAGAGACTTATTATGGTGAAACATTAGGATTTAGGTCACAAATCAAAGACATTGGTGGCGGTGGTGGCGATTCTGTTGTTGGGCCACCAGACTTGGTGCATTGGGCACGGTATTCGGGAATTCGATCTGCGCTATACACGAATAATGATTTTACAGTGGAGCCAACGCACGACGATAGTCACAAGGACGATGATGGTTACGTGGGATTCTATCATTATGTTAATGGTATTGGACTTACAGGATTCGTGGAAGAAATTGAAAGCTATATATTCGAAATCGTGGGTATATTCAAGGAAAACAGCGATCACTTTTTCACAAAAGAGATGATAAATTCAGACACATACACAACTTCAAAGCGGGAATTAGTGGTAACGTACTGCTCTTACAATATATTCAGTAAATCTGATTTCCGAGTTAGGTACGTGATACACATGAATGGTTCCACCAGGAAAGTCCCAGTTCAGGTTGACAAATCGTACCAAATCGTCTCATATTCGAGCGATAGAAAGAACTTGACATTTAATGCTACCACCATCAAAGACATATCTTCTGCCTATTGGGAAGAATTGAAGGCCTCACAAATAATTCGGTTATTCAATCACTTGGATAACCCTTCTCAACAGTTGAGTGGTCTAGTTTCGTATTCAAATTATGTTGATACTAAGCGATCGCTAATAGCGTCGGTCCAGATCTTGATTAAGTTCTTGAGTCGTGGGCATACTTGTGGGACGAAAATCGGGTATGGTGCTTCAACTAATTGTGGTACGAAGGGCGATATATCTAGTGGGAGCATGGGTAACCCGAACATCAACTACCGGAAAACCAACAGTTATAGAAATCAGTTGGTTGACACAATCGTCAGACTTTGCCAGTTAGACATATCTGGAGAAACTTGTACTTTTGCAGTGGATGAGATTCGAAAAAGATACTATACTACTGAGACTGTGGGGGAATGGGATTTTGTGATTTTGCAAATATACAAATTCACTCCCGGCTTGAACAGGGAACAAGATTTTTTGAACTTAGTTCGTGATCATCTTCGAGGTAGCGACCTTTTCACCACCCAACTGGGGTTGATACTATTGGAACAAGTCAAGTTCTTGATCTCCAAACAACACAATGCAATCGCATTGAATATGGCTCAAAAATGTGTGTCTGTGCTACCACTAGACTTTGAGTGTTGGTATACTCTAGCGCTTGCTTATTGTTTGAACAACGAATACGAAAATGCCATACTAACGTTGAACTCAATGCCGATAATTATCAACAACCGAGATAGGACTTTCGAACTTGAAATTGTCTCTAATGTGAAGGACTTCTACTTGTCAATGTTTTTGAAGCGATCCTCGAGTAACTCTGAAGAAGTGATTTCTGAAAAAACATTTTACAATTACTTCCCCAATCCAAAGACCTCGGTCGAGACGCTGAAGAAAACTGTGGAAGTCGAGGAAGGATCAATCAAAAAAATATGGAAAGATATGTTTCTTTTCAACCCACAACTTCGTCACCCAATCTGTGGAAACCATTGGTATCAATCTCCAATTATGAATTGCTCAGTAGTGGAATTAGGTTCAGTGGACCCATCGTTGATTAAGTTGTTCACGTCTTCCACGAAGATGATGTATTCGAAACAGTCCTCAGGTTCGCCCAGCTCTTCGATTCTAGATTTCAACAAAAAGTCAACCTGGGGAAGATGTTATGATTTACTAGCATCAATAATTGCAATGGTCGGGTGGGATAATATCCTTCAGGTGAAGAATGATATTTTTACCGATAAGCAATCTAGCGGCGACAAACCGTTTGTGGTCAACAATGATAAGAAGTCTGTCATTCATTGTGAAGGTTGGTTGGACCAATTATTCTTAGTCATATTTGACGATTTAAGAACTATGATCAATTTGACCAGCTCTGAGGTGCGTGAGCACTCTGCAATTGAGTGGGGCATGATTGGACTATTAGGATGGTCGGTGAAGTATAATTTGCGCGAATCCATAAGCTCATTGATCACAAGTGTAATGGGTACTTCCCACCAAGGCGGCTTTGATTACTTTGGCACAGTTCAGCTACTTGAAATATACAACGAGTTTGTGTTGAGTGAAGTCGTCGATACTAATATTGATTTGTTAAATGATGATTACGATTTGCGATTCTTCAGCAATAAGCTAATTCTTGGCCAAACCGGGTATTCTGAAGGCTTCTTGAAGTCGTTGGAAGAGGACTATTTGACAGTTGATTTCATACTACTCATTTTGCTCAAGTTGATTAGTTGGAATGTAAGATGGTATCAATATACCCCTAATTATATCATTATGAGGACATTGACCAAGCTCTGTACAAAGTACGACCCGGTTTTCATACAGACCAGCTTCAGAATCATATTTGAGCACAACAAACGCAATGCACCCAACAAGAAGAAGTTCACTTTGGGGAAATTACTCGGAAGCTCAACCAGTAAGCCCAAATCGGAGGAAAAATACGAATTTGTTGATGACGATACTATTATTGATTATGTTGAGAGAATTATTTGCTGGATCGAAGATTTAAAGACCAAATTCTAGCACTGGAATGCTAGCAAGTCCACAATTATTTTTCCAATTGCATTATTGTAAATAAATCATTATAATGTCATGTATAAAGCATTATTGATAGAGGATAATACTTGAAGTATACACTCTTTATTGGACCTTCTTGGTCGATACCGATTTACCCAAGACCTTTTTTCTCTGTTTGATCATGTAAGTGTAGAGCATGTAGAATCCAGGACCGTAACTGTACAAGATGGCAATCAAGGCAGTTCTAGCCCAAGAGCCGTAGTGGAGAGCAGCAGAGTCCAAGGAAAGGTAGATCATGTACATTTCCGACGACACTCCTGTGGGATACAACACGTAGAAAGTGGTGTAGCGTAACCAGACTAACCAAGGGGGGATGCTGGTGGGGTTGGCCAAGTTAGCAGCATAGTACGAGTACCTGATGATTTCAGTAACAGACCAGCTCAAGCACAAGGTAATGTACACCCAGTGGTAATTAGCTGGGGATTCGGGCAATGCTTGCATGATACCCCAGACAATCAACAATCTCGACGACACCTGGGTGACGGTGGTGAACAATGGCGACTTGACGTACCCTGCAAACGAGTTGTACACTTCAATAACTGCCAACGATTGAATAATTGTCGTGATCATATTGGTCTTGATGAACAAGTAAGGTTGCCCCACGGTCAACCCCAAAAATACGGTATTGAACAAAACAATGGTCCATAACGACGCTGAAATCGAGTTGTATGCAATCAACCATTTCTTAGGAGCAGCAACAGCTGTGTTAGATCTATCTACTTGAGCCATCTTCCTCAAATATAATCGTGGTATAATCCAAGCAACCTTTGTAATGCTTTATAGCTTGAGTGAAAAATTACACAAAAAAAAAAAGAATCCCAGCCCATTGTGCAGGAAACAATCGCGGGCCGAATTTTGCAGCATACTGGCAACGAAAACTTAAACGCTACAAACAGATAAAAGTTGAGCTTTCCCAGCGGGCGGGGGGTTGGTAATTTTGCTATATAGCTAAAAGCCTAATTTACCTTTTGTTTTAGTTTACCCAACACTTTATTTCTTTGTTTGAACATGTATGAGTACAAGATCAAGAATCCAGGGATGTAGGCAAACATGGCCCAGATGAAGAAGTATCTGAACCCTTTATTGGGCGAGTAAGGGATGGTCTTGTAGACCACTTGTGGTTCTGTAAGTAAACCCAAGGGGTAGAGAACGATGAATGTACTGTAACGCAACCAGACAATGGGATAAGGAGGGTTAGCATTAAAGGTTTTGATGACATGGTACCCGTACCTAATAATCTCGGTGAGCGACCATGCCAAAGTCAAGCCCGAGAAACTGACAATGTCGTAGTTTCCAGGGGAGTTGGGTACGAGCATACACACCCCAATGGTGATTCCCAATCTCGCAAGCGACTGAAGCAACGTAGCACTCAAGGGAGCCTTGACCAAACCAACCAATATGTGCAAGATCTCCATACTCGAGTTAACCAACTGGATGTACACTAATGGTTTATGTGGGAACTGGTCGTACACATGGGTGATGTAGTAATTGCTCAACTTGGCCATCTCGAAATGGGGGTCATAGTATACCCGCAAGTCGTACAAACACTGGTAAAGCAAGTAGCTCCACGCAACAAGCGAAACCAAGTTGTACACAAACAAATACTGCTTCGACATTGGAAAGAACAACAACCAGCAATGTTGAACCCTGGCTTCACTCGTATTTTGTTACCAGTTCGGTTTCGCATGTGCAAACTGGCTGCAAAAAAAAATGCTGAAAGCATAATTTGAAAGTGAACAAGTTCAACTCGGCAGAGAATCCATATGCTGAAACAGGGGTTACAGGGTATATATACGCAATAATCGTACAAGAAAATGGTTTTTCTGCGTATTCGCCTCGTTGCTGTAGAGTTAACAAGTCAATAGTCTTTGCTGGAACGAGTTGTCCTGCTAGTTCTCGATAAAGAGCCAATGACCATTTGTACATATCTCAGACTTTGTCTCGAGATGTGAAACGGTTATTTATTGCTTCGAAGAATGATTTTGCAATTACTCGTGCTGGATAAGGTGCACTTTTACTGAACGATATCTATTTGCATTTAGCTACACAAAACTGGTCAAAAAGCGTTCTTGGGTTTAGCAGAAGTGCCAATACACAATCAAAAAACTAGCTACTCGCATCAACATTAGCTGCTTTCTCTCTTGCCCATCAGATTGTCTTGGGCTTTCCTCCCAACACCTTCTTTCTCTGCTTCAACATGTGCATGTACAATTGGGGGAATAACGGCAAGTACGACACCAACACAATGTACAACCATGTTCTATACGCGGTTGTAGGCGCTACAGGCACCGACTGGTAAATCGAGGCGAATTCACCATACAACCCAATCAGATACAACACCAAGAACGCCGAGTATCGCAACCACACGATAAACTGAGGTGGTTCGTTCTTGGAGCTGAGTTTGGCCACGTAGAAGGCATACCTGATAATCTCACCCAATGCCCACGAAAACGTCATTGGATTGAAAGTATGAATGTTGAAGTTGGCGGGCGAGTCGGGCAAGAACTTACACACTCCCACCGTGACCACCATTCGCGACAATGCCTGAATTAAAGTAATCGAAAGTGGAGCTCTGACGATCCCACCCAAGACGTGGATGATTTCAATCACCGTGTTGACCAATTGCACTCGACAAAGGAACTGGTGGGGGTAGTCGTCGTACTTGTGGGTGAAGTAGATATTGTTCACTTTTTCGGCAATCAAATTGGTGGAGGTTTCGCCATAGTAGGTGATCTCGTCCATCAAGGCCTTGTATAAAATGTAGGTCCAGATAACCGCCGAGATGCCATTGTAGTATAACAAGTAGGAGTTTTTATTCATTTCCAACAGATAATATGTAACTGGGTTAAAAAATGGGCCAGATTTATAGTTTGGTTTAGTGCCATTTATACTAATTCCCGTTTTCTGAAATAAACTTCCGACCCCTTAAAGCAATTTGTCGACCAAACTAGACCCAACTATATCATTTAGGTAGCGACGTTGGGCTAATTAGTATATCAAGACAAACACAATCGTGAGACACATGATTGAGTTTGGCCCTGGCCCTTGGTTTTGCATTATCGTCGTGGCCCATCATTCATTAAACCTCGACCGAGGTTAATTTCGCTGCCACGAAACGCCTAGCGTGCTACATCAACAAATATATTTGAGTCGTTTAAAATGCTAGATATATAAGTTATATGATAGAACTACGAACTAGTCTACTTTATAAATCGATAACAATTCGTGCAAGTCCTCTTCATTCACGGCCACTTTCTGTTGGTCCCAGTCTACGAGCAAGGGGGGTTTGAAAATGTCCAATGGGTCAATTGACTTATCGGGATGAGCCATCAACTCATTGAATGTTTCGTAAATGAGGGTATACTCACCTTGGTTGAATAAGTTGGGGGTGCCCTTGATGATTGTTTTCTTCGACAAATCGACCCTGTCCGATAACAATGGGTAGCACGACTTCACTTTTGACGAGTTCATCATGATCAACAGCTTGTACTGGTCAAACGTAGGCATCTTGTTTTCCATCAAGTCGATGATGAACTGGTCGGACTTCTTGGAGGCATCAATTTTGTCCAACTTCTTGGTCAATATGTGGTACAACGTAGTGGATGCTGCCACCTTGGGGTTGTGGAAGATGGAAATGGTCGCTGGTGACGACTGCAAGGACTTGAACATGGTGTAGGCGTAACAGTAGTGTGAAAGAGCGTTGGTTTTTATATAGTAGCAACTTTTCCACCCCTGATAACACGGTGGTTAACCCCCGGTGCACATGACCCAGCTATCAACTATGGTTTTAAAGTTAAACCATTGAGCAGGCACGAATGAGGTGTTAGTATGGAAGACCAAAGAAGGTTTGTATGCATGGAACTGTCGAGAATGATGTTGTTTTGTGGGTTAGCGGACTGGTAAACTCGAATTTATCAAATTGTGCCGATGATTCGCAGTCATCCCCATAAATTTGGCAAGCGAGATCGGAAACGAATAATGGGTGTAGATAAGAACTCATGGTGCGTAGACCACATAGGTAATCTCAGCAACTTTTTGTTACACCATTGACTCTGGCAATTAAGACATCTCAGTTTTACAGTTTTTGCGATAATCTTTGGAATGGCATGATAAGCTATCGGTGACCCATGTCAGGGTCAACCAGCGAGCACAAGTTCAGATAGAGTGGTGCATGGTGGTTTGCAATATGTGACAGGTGTGAAGGCTTTCAACCAATACCGCCCAAAGCATTAGTCAGCTTGAGTGGAATATTCCTTACATATTAATTCTATGATATTGATTGTTAAAAAAAAAAAGCTCTCAGGGAATTACGCTTAACAGAAGGGGTTATTGAGAATTATAAGTTCTGGTAGAGACAAACGAGTAAACTTAGAGTTGATGAGACTAGTGGCACTTTCTGTCCTGTTGAGATAAACGATGCATCCAAAATAAATCCAATTTAGGTTGCAAATTGTGAATTTTGGAACCCTTTCAAATTTGGTATCTTTTTCTGCAATAATCTGTTTGCTAATGAAATGGACCATGATAACTATATTTTCCCAGTTACCACGGTGAGTAGTCAGCTAGAGTTATTCTAGTTTGCTCCAAAATAGGAACCCAATATAGCATTTAGCAAGTCATGCTTGAAAATGATTAGGCACCAGAGTGTTGGCAAACAGATAAAGAAAGGAATGGGCCCAAAGAAAAAAAATAGTAATAAAAATGGGACATGGTTAAATTTGGGATGTAATTAGTGAAAACACATTGATAATGACAACATATTATTCAATCATCCTTTTTCTCTCTTTTTCTCTTACACACAAATCAAGAATTTTGATCAACTCAATTAATTTGCCAGTCTATTTTCTTCTTGTTATTAAACCTATTAAAACAACTTAATTTTCAGGCACATCAATTTCACCATCGTTAATAGCTTCGATGATATCGTGAGGGTTTTTACCATTGACTCTACAACCAACAGATTGTGCGGTACCCAAGATTTCTTTGGTAACGGAGGCTAAGTTCTTACCAAATGATTTGTCTTGCATTTTTCTGGCAATGTCAAAGATTTCTTCTAATGGAATATTACCGGAATGTTTGACGTTTTTCTCCTTCTTTCTATCTCTGACTGGTTCTTTCAAAGCGGTTATGACTAATGATGAGGCAGATGGGACGACGGAAGCAGTAGCTTGTCTGTTTTGGATTTTTAATTGAACAGTGACTTTGATACCTTTGAATTCTTTGGTGGCCTTGGCAATGTCTTCACCAACTTTCTTTGGTGAAAGACCTAAAGGACCAATCTTTGGGGCTAAAGCGGAAGAAGCACCTACTTCTCCACCTACGGCTCTTAAGTATAAGTATTTAACTTCAGATGGATCGAACTTTGGAGGCATGTTTGTTGGTTAGATAATTATTCACCTATGGAAAACTTTTCGATAGTGGGATGCACTTGAGAATTTACAGTGGGAGTGCAGATAAGTAGTTGATTCAAAATGGTCACGGTCACGTGGTTAGGGTAACAAGCACTACACACCAATGATATTGATACATTAAACAAGAGATGGGTTCGTTATAACTGATTATATTTGTTGGGCATATTCATGTCGTTTTACAGTATGCTGAGTTAACTATATACTTGTTCGTTCTTTTTCTTTTTTATAGTGTTCCACCAGGGATATCATCAACAATGCGACTGTCTTCATATCGAGTTACTTCTTCTGTCACTTCTGCTAGCTGGCGCAACATGATCGTGGGGTGTTTTCCCAACTCATGTAGTTCCTTGACTATGGTGACTGGCTTTTCGGCCAACTTCAATATTCGCTCTTTGTTACCGTAGCACACCACCAACACATACTTGCTCCAGTCGCTTCGGGGTATATGGTATCGTTTCATGGCTTGTTGTAAGATTTTCAAGCATGAATCATCAGTACTGGCGCGTAATTGCTTCAAAGGTTCGTTCTGGGGCGGTTGCTGGTGGTTGTACAAGTTGTGCGAGCTGGTTTTGATGGAGTTAGTCGATATCGCCTGCTTCAACTGAGGTTTGAGCTTGTTCTCCTCAAGATTAGACAACGACTTTGATGGGTTTATTGGGTTCGTGAGTTTGGGCTGCGACTTGGTTTCCAAGATCCGGGGTCGTTGTTCCGATAACGAACGATTGAGCGAACTGGTTGTCGGTTTCTGAAGCTTGAAATCGGGATTGGTTCGCGCCTCTGTTAGTTTGGGGATCGATTGCTGAATTATCTTGCCCGTTCCCATTGAAAGAAGACTGCCGCTCGAGAATCGGTTTGAGAATGTCGATGTTGGCGATGGGATCTGGGGTTGGCCATTGCTAGTGGCGTTGGCGTCTTCCTTTAAGCTCGAGCTTCGAGTCAAGGTCTTGCTCTCGTTGGCGTCGGACGTATCCGATCGAAACGAGAAGGTTGGAGAGTCTGAGCTCAAGATTGGGCCAGGATCGAGCGTGGGGGTCGGTAGCGGTTTCAGTTCTTTGATCAAGCGGACCACAGGGATCAAGTCGGTTTTCAATTTGGTGAAACTATCTTGCAAGCGTTTGAAGTCGCCCTGGGTCTCGGGCGATAGTGGCAACGTGTCGGAATTGATATTGCTCATCACCGATGCAATCAAGGGCGAGTTCTTCATGGTGGCGATTTTCTTCAACATGTCCTTGATCAAGATGGTCGACACCAACAAACTCTCGGTCGATATGTAGTTATTGTTCACATTGATGTTGTTTAGCTTGTACTCGGGATCGTTGAATGATTTAGGCGGGTTGGCCTGATAGTGTTTAATGATCAAGTCTGTGATCGCTCTTTTGACCACCAATCGACTACTGAGCTTGCGTATCCCTAACTCCAGCAAGTGTTGGGTTGTTATATATGGCAACAAGCTCCCTTCTATGTTTTGGTCAAGAAAACTCAGGGCAATGTATTTTTCATCGTCTGGCAACACCGATTGCACGTACAACGCAACCTGGGCAGGGTCCCATTTCATAAACACTTCTCCCATTATCAGATCCTACCCTGACAAACCTTCGACCTGCTCTTGTTCGTTCTGATCTATTGGTATTGTTGGCCCAAACCGAATCATTCTTTACATTACGACTTGAAACTTATCGGGCGCCATGCAGGAACACCATATCAGTTAGCCGGAACTTCTCGCGTCGCGTCGGCCTACATTCCCCGTGCGGTGTGGCTGCAATCGGCGAGTTTTGGCTAACGATTTGAGCCGAGCGAGTTTTGCTGGGGTAGTTAGAGAATGGCGGTTCTACAGGCACCACAACAGGGTATATTGCACCATTATGGTTACAACTTGACTGCGTTCGAGTTTACCACCCACCCACACAAGGTTGTGCCCAATGTGTTGATCGTGGTGGCGGGTTTGGGCGATGGGTTGATGAATGTGCCCTGGATCCCCCCATTGGCAGCTCAGTTGGAAGCGAGCAATGGCGATAAGAAACCAAGCGAAAGATGGTCGGTGGTACAAGCGGTGCTCAGATCGAGTTACGATGGCTGGGGCACTTCGTCGTTGGAGCAGGATATCAAGGATATCTCGAAATTAGTCGCCTACTTTCGTAGCCAACCAGGAAGAGCTAAAGTTGTGTTGGGAGGCCACTCTACAGGATGCCAGGACACGTTGAAGTACTTGTCGCTGGGGTTGACTGCCAATTGTGCCATAGATGGTGGTATTTTGCAAGCAGGCGTGTCTGACATTGAAGCCATGAACTTGCTGTTGGCCGAAGGCAAGTTACAAAGCTTGTGCAACCAAATTGAACAAGACTACTTAACCAAGGGTCGCGAGCAAGAGATCTTGCCTCCCAAATTCCGGAAAATCGCTTTCAACACCCCCATCACTGCGGCCAGATTCCACTCAATCGCCAAAGCCGGGGGCATTGAAGATTTCTTTTCACCCAACTTGACACCAGAAGACCATTCGAGAACTTGGGGCAACGTAACCAAACCAATATTAGTATTGCCAGGTGAGAAGGACGAGTTTGTTGTTGCTACAACAGACCAGAACAAATTGTTGCAAGATTGGAAAACGGCAACAAAACCAGAGTGCTGGACGAACTTGAGCCATGTGGTAAAAGGTGCCAACCACAAGATTGATGACAAGGCTGACGCTGGCGCAGTCGAAGATTTGGTGGCTACAATAATCAAGTTTTTAGATAAGTTGAGTTGATGTCTATTGCCAAACTATGGATCATATTCCTTAACTTTTGTAAGTATCCCCTCATAGTACCCCTGTAAAGTGATATCTTCCGTCATCAAAAGACGATCCAACCGGGGCCTAGCTTGCTTGAAGATCCGAAATAACCTAGACCCTTCTTTTGTAGTTAACGCATTAAAGTCGTTTACTAAATCATTCTCTACTGGGTTCAATCTCGAGTTCAAAAACCGTGCTTGCGAATGGTTGGTTTTTGTGATAATGATTTTGGGTAGAGGTTGTCTCTCACCAATTAGCTCCCGGGTTAGGTTAATTGGATCTTTAACCACCGGAGAATCAATCATATCATCATTGTTCGATGGATGCAATTGTAATCTCATGCAGTCGTCATCGCCTATCAGATAATATACAATTATGTGGAACACCGAGTCAAGAATCAACCAGAACCCACCTGCTTTAGTCAAACAAGATGAGTCTAACGATATGAGTGTAGTGTTCTCGTTATCAGTCATCTTGTACAATTTAGGCTGTATAATAGTAAGCGAACTCGGTAAATCTTCACGAACGAACCAATTGTAGTAGTATGTAGACTCATCTGGGCTGTTGTTGAACAGCTTCACTAACAGTGGGTTTTTTCGCAAGTTGTACAACAACGATGGTAACAAATGGAAACTTTCATTAATTCTGTGAATTTGATTTAATTTGGAGTACGGATTGGTCGAGTATTCGGCTATGTTGTTGATTTTGAACGAAACATTTCCGAATTGATACAAAAGTCGAATTAGAGATTTGTCGATAAGCTCAACTGTCTTTGCTGTTTCAGTAAAGTCCAAAGACTGCTTGTTGATCAATAATCGGCTCATTAGTACTGTCCAGCACTGCTGATCGAGCCCAAGTAGCAATTCATTCTCTCTCAAGTTATCACCAACTTTACCCTTTGGGAATGAGAACGAGAATGTAGTCGGTCTTTTTATGGTCGTCACTCGTAACTTCCAGCTTGCGGCTTTCAAATCAAAATACTTTAGCTGGAACTGAATGTATGCTTCTTTTGTTGACTTCGCTGGAATGTTTTCGGAACTCTTGCAAGTGTTAACCCCAAAGTATATCGCCAAACAATTACTACTTGGTAACACGGGTAATCTCCATCTATTAGTGAATGCTTTTTTGGTGGCCGAGGAATCATACTCACTCAAGTGATCAGCTATATTATCGTGATGTTTATGATACCTGTTTTCGGCTGAAGCGAACGATGATCGTAAGGGGATACCAGCTCCTATTAAATGAGATACTTTCAAATGTTTCGAAGTGCAAATTGTAAGAGTGTGACTGACCGTCGTTATTTGTAAAGATATTAAAAGTGACTTTGCAAACGTGGTGTTGTTCCAATTCTCATACATGTACGCATTCCCCATTGTTGAATAAAGAATTGATTGCATGTCTTTCAACCCAACTTGCTCTATAGACCCCACAAAAATATCTACTTTAATCGTCGTTGCGTCACCAGAGATGTTGTGTTCAGTCGTCCGCTTCGAAATGTTCTTTGCTAAATCCCATGCAACCTCATAGGTAAAACCAGCAGCACTGAATGCCAAAGCATCATAAAACTGTTTGGAATCTTTGAAGTGATTCGATTTCGATTCAATGAGGTCAGCATGAGATCGCATTGACTCTCTCAAGTCAGTTATCTTCCCAGGGAACAAGGTCGACGGTCCTGAAGTGAGAAGTTTGATATTGTGGAAGGAATCATTCATACTCTTGGCCAAAACAATACTTGTGTAAAGAGCCAAGCCAGTGCACCTTGGAGCTCTACAAGAGTCTATAATTTTTGGTTTCAACGCGCTGATAATGCCATTAAGCTTCGGTCTGTTTGAGTCGCTCAAATTGAATGTCAATTTTGGTGTCAATCTCTCTTTAATCTTATTGATTGTCGAAAGCTGAAATAAACTAGCATTATCAGACGGTAAGTATTCTGGCGACAACCTCACTACATCTTGATCCAATGCATGGATTCTTGCAACACTATCGTATGTTATCAAAGTGAAATAATTGTCATTAGGAATTGTGTCGATAGCTGCTATGATAGCGTTTCGCAAATTCTGAAAGTCGTCAACTTTTTCATGCTGGAATAAGTCAATAATGAAGACATGATTGACTTTGAAACTGTTAACAGTGGTTATATCTGGATCAAGCTTGTATTCTATCGTAGTTGAAGTGTCCCGAAGTTCGACAGGCCAATCATTCACCGAGTTTGCATTGGCAGGTATTGTCATACCTGGCGGTATCTTGTTGGTCGTCTCACAAAATGGACACCACCATATACCGCTGTCTCTACCAATTCTGATATGTGGACTAACGTAGTTGTCGCATGTGTGGCAAGTAATTGGGTTAGCAGTAGCTTGTGGTACTTTCGAACCGTCAAATGGCGTATACAAGCACCCCAATGGAGTAACTAACTTGGATGCCTCTAGTCTGGTCGTTGGAAACACATTCCAGTTGAACTTGACAGGATCATTCTCATTCTTTTGACTATCCATCTATCTCTTTACTAAACTCGAGCATCAACATTAGATTGCAATCAGATCTGATTTCTCGATTTCACTCAAAATCAAATTCGTTATCTCAACAGTGAAGTGTTTGAAATAACTCCCACGGGGCTTAACATACGATGACTATAGAGGACAAATGCTGGACCAGCTGTGTCCTCTGATATGAGAATGGATGATTTTCCATTAGACTGGTTTTTTATTCTGTGATAGCAAACACAATGGCAGAGATAGATTCAAAAAACAAAATGTGGCTAATCAGAGCCACTAGGGTCAGTAGAGATACAGTTCTATACCCAGCAACTATCTGGCTGTGTTGCTAAAGTCTCTTGTCGTCAGTCAGATTTATTGATGGCTCTGATCGCAAGATTTATAAGCAATTGATCGAATACTCCATTGTTGATTCAGATACATTACTGGGAATCACATGTTGCCTTGCATATCATCTTAGTTTGCATCTCGATAGCATTGTCTTCTTGTTATAAAATTAAGAAATGTGGCATTTGCAACCACATCCACAGTTATAGAGTAGGGAGCAAAACCACCATAAATACACACTGCCGCCCCCCGAGGTATGAAACTTGGACATTAAACTAATAATTATCGATATGTCAACTAAAACCTTACTCCATGGGGTCAAGATCTCTAACAAGGTTGAAGAGAATGGCTATGTAACCATTCCAAACGCTTCGTTCAAACCAGAAAATTCAACTTTTCTTCCTAGCTGGAGAGCGGATGAGACTTATAAACCCTTGGAGTACTTTGAACACATTGATCCTGGAAGCAGAGCCGATCCTGAGTTATCGAATCTATTCCCAAAATCGGGCAACCTGGTTTTGAAGAAAATTACCCCCAAATTCGGAACCGAAGTCCAAAATGTTCAATTGTCAGAACTCTCTGAAGAGGGTAAAGATGACTTGGCATTGTTTGTTGCTCAACGAGGTGTAGTTGTTTTCCGGGATCAAGATTTCACCTCCAAGGGCCCTGAGTTCATCACTAATTATGTCAAATATTTTGGTCGTTTGCATATTCACCCAACTACGGGAGCAATCAAGGGATACCCCGAGTTCCATGTTGTTTACCGTGCTGCTAGCGAGGTTGAATTTGCACCAAACAGGACAAACTTGGTTCAATTCCATTCCGATGTTTCTTACGAATTGCAACCACCAGGAACCACTTTTTTCTCAGTGATTGAATCACCAGAAGCTGGAGGTGACACTTTATTTGCAAATACGGTTGAAGCGTACGAGAGGTTGTCTCCGGCATTTCAGAAAAGGTTAGAGGGGTTACATGTATTGCACAGTGCCAAAGAACAAGCTGAAAGTTCGCTCAAACTGAATGGGTATGTCAAACGTCAACCAGTGGCTAACATTCACCCTTTGGTTCGAGTTCATCCAGTAACAGGGAAGAAAGCTCTTTATGTCAATGCTCAGTTCTCGAGAAAAGTCGTTGAATTGAAGGATGAGGAATCGGAGTATTTATTGAACTTCTTGTACGAACATATTGCTTCGTCTCATGATTTACAATTGAGAGCTAGATGGGAACCCAATACAGTGGTGCTTTGGGACAACCGTGTCACTTCCCACTCTGCGATATTTGATTATACACAAGAGAACAGGTTGGCTTACCGTGTGACTCCTCAAGCTGAACGAGTTATTGATGATGTTGCAGACTTGAACAAACCTGATGTGAATCGTGTCTTATGATTGACTTATATACGAGTATAACTAGACACTATTGTTTTTTGATTTCGTATTTCCATTCAATACTAGGGAGGCCTTTGACCGTCAACCTTGTTTCAAAATCAGGCACTTTCGACATGCCTGCTGCTTGTAATACCTTGATCGAGCCAATGTTTTCCGAGTCTGTGATGCCCGAAATCACAACCATGTCTTTTGAGAACAAGTAACTCACAAGCGCGTTGGCAACCTCTGTAGCAAGCCCATTATTTTGATACTGGGGAGAGATGTTGAATCCAATTTCCGCTTCCGATCCGTTGATGAAATAGCAGCAGTCGCCTATAACTGTATCTTTCTCACTTAAGACTACAACTAGACTGACGTATTCGTCGACTTTGTCAAACCCTGTGAATGGGTTATTGTTGATGTAGTTTAACGCATCTTGCTTAGTGAACGGCTCGAACAATTGAAAACGGGCGACTTCAGGTAGGCTTCGATAGGAGTATATGCTATCCTCGTCTGACTTTCGAAGTCCACGAATCAACACCCTTTGGGTCGAAACCAAATGATCGGACATGTTTAGTAGTTGTCCGACCTATTTTTCAACTTTTAAGAGGCGTATTTGTGCAAAAAGATGAATATGGGCTGAACTTGTAACGTTCGGCGACTGCTCAAATCAATACCGATTGAAAGTCAGCGAATTGCAACTATGCAACTGGACGATCTACACTTTCAATAATTTCAAGTCAAATTTTCATTCAACATTTAATATACTCTAACTAATTTAACAGTAATATTGAAAATTCTGATATTCTCTAACTGGTTTAACACATTCTGTGTGTCAACCTACACAATGGTACAGGTCAATTGGAACTTACCATTCTTGTATGGTGAGTTTTCAACCCAGTTGACGTTGTCTTTACCGGCGTTGGAAGATTTTGTAACTTTGGTGTTGTTCTGGGCGGCCATTATATGAGTGAGGATGATATTTCAAGATGTTGTACTGATCTTGAGTATTTATATGACTTTATGATTCCTTACAAGCTGGGCAAATATATGCTAAGTCTAATTGTGATGAACTTATGATAGCGTAGTAATTACCGGTTTAGTCGATTGCAATGGGAAAGAGATAATGCATGAAACATGAGCTACCGATAGGTCTCTCATCAACTTCGGAACCTTGATGCCTTAATTTCCTAATTAGTCGATGACAATTGTAGATGAGTTGATGGTCTGATAATAAATCTTACAAAAATCAAGAAGCCAGGGTAATACCATACTGTATCAGCCAGAGTTGATAAGCGATCAATACTCACAATGTTTCGATCAATATTAAAGGCCAATACTACTCATCCATATCTACCTAAATAACCGATATCGTCACCTGAAATATCAATTTTCAACTTTTTTTGTCTGAAAACTTGTCAATACAGTGAAATCTGAGCTCTCATGCTTTACTCACTCATGCCCAGCCCACTGTAGCCATCAAATCAAGTTTTAGTTGTCATTGTTAAACTGGTTGCAAAAAAACGTGAAAGTCGCGTGATTGAGATGCCATCGCCATTTTCGAGATTGAAGGTACCAACGACCACAGACTCAATCTAGCATACTCTAAAATGGCCCCTAGACAATCAAAAACCGCCAAGCGAAGCAAAACACAAAACAAAACCAGGCAGGTGGAGTCCGAAGTGTTCACAGACTCGAGAGCCAGAAATCAGCTTGAGAACCCATCCAAATTAACGCCAAAATCATTGAAACCAAAGGTCTCTAAACAGAAAGTAAAGAAACAACAAGCCAAGGCACGATTATACGGGGCAAAAAATGGTAAAGAATACAGCGAAACTCAATTAAACATACCCACATTAAACACAGCTATAATACCTGGAGTCAAGGCTAAACGAGGGAAGAAAGGTAAGGTGTTTGTGGGCGATAATGATAGTTTGATGTTGAATAGATTGGTACAATCAATCAATGATAAACACGACTTGGTGAACGAGTCGAAGTTAGAGAAGTCGAGAAGACTAGAGGAATTGAGAGACTTGAAACGTCAAGAAATGGAAAGAAAAGAGCAGGAAAAGATCTCTAAATTGGAAGGTAAAAAGGGAGAATTGAAATCAAAGGCTGCCACAGCTAGAATAAATAGAAGAAAGAATGCTAAGGCCAGAAAAGCTGATGAAGACGAGGAATCAACTCCCAGAAAGAAAGTTTCATTTGCGTGAGAAAACAACCACTTTTGTATGATAGCATAATATAACGACAGTTACTACACATGATTAGAACCATGACGCGAAATAGCTACAATGTGACTTCTTGTAATACTACCTATGTTCAAAAGTTCAAGTCCTCTATATACAATTCTCATCAACCTCAAACTTTAACCCCATCTGAGTTGTCTATTTCTTCTTGCCTCCTTGATCTTCTTAGTGTAGAACCACCCGTAGGCAACACCAATAGCAGAACCTCCTAAATGAGCTGCATAATCAAAACGGCCCCATTTCAAAAATGCACCAGCTATGTTCCAACCAACAGTACCCAAGAATGCTAACCAAGCTCCACCTGGAATTGGAATGAAGAAAAACGCAATAGGAGCGTTTGGTATCAAGTATGAGAAAGCAGCAACCACGGCAAAAACAGCACCCGAAGCACCTAAACTAGCGACACCCAACGAGGATCGCATTAATGTAGGGATTAATAAAGACACAAACGATGAGAATACTGCCGAGTTTAGGTACATAATCAAGAAGTTAGCAGGTCCAATCATGGCGCTAAGTGTAGTTCCGAACGATGATAACACAAACATATTCACAAAAATGTGGCCAATTTCTTGATGAGAGAACGCACACCCCAACAATGACCAGTTGGAGTAAATGTTGTCCTTCATCAACAATCCGTATCTAGTTAAAACCTTCGAGAATTGTGGCGCTCTCCACATCAAAAACACTGCACCATTGATGGCAATTATTCCATACACCAACGCCTTTGGATTCTTTTTGATATATGATAATGGAGTGTAGTCAAATAGGTATGGTACTATCACAGTAGTACCAATACAAAATGCCACTGTAAACAACGCCGGACTTTTTAATTTGTCCCAACTAGATTTTCCATAATGTTTGTTATAATTGGACCAAGTGTTCGATCTGAATCTCACCATTGCTTTAGCTGCACCATTTAACTTGGTCCCTCGATGGAAACTAGGCAAAATTGAAGACTTTAAGATGGAAACATTAGATTTGAGGAACTTAGTTTGGGCTGGTGGGGTTTTCGATTTCAACCCACCTTTAGTCAAAGATATTATATTGTTATTGTTGAAGAAATGTGACTTGGACAACCCTGACACTAGTGGTTTGAATATTGGAAGTCGAAACATACTTCTAATACACGAATCCTGGGGGTTGGTTGACTGCAAATTGATTTGACGTTTTTGGTGTATATTGAAATTTCTCACTGGTTTTGTGCGAGGTTCAGCTTACGCAAAAGTCAAATCTATGTGATGAGAAGTTAAATCTATAGATCTACATTAGTATGCTAGATAAGTGTGTGACTCTGAGCTTCGCAGATTCACAACCCTGCAAAGTCATCCTCGGTTTCTTCTAGGTCGATTTTACCTTTACCTGCCAACCTGGCAGCCGCTAATTGTTGGGTAGCGACCTGTTTCTTCACCTTGTTGGTCATCTTTGCAATCTCTTCTTCTGCATTTTCAGAGTCTTGTTCTGCAAATTGCATTACCAATCTTCTACCTAACAAATGAACTCCGTGTAATTGGTTCATGGCGTTTTCAGCTTCTTTCAAGATTGTGAATTCGACGAATGCAAACCCTCTTGCAGACTTGTCGAATTTCTTGGGCACTCTGACCGATTTCAAGTTACCAAAAGCACCAAACAACTCCAAAATATCTTTTCTTGAAGCCTCGAATGGTAAATTCTTGATGATAATCTTGCTTGATTTTTTTGATTTCTCGGTCTTAGTATTGGAGTTGGTACCCGTACCTTGTCTGTGCGATAATTTCAATTGTAACTTGTGTCCTTCGAGAACATAACCATCTAAGGTAGAGATGGCCACTTCTGCCTGCTCTTTTGTATGGAACTCGACAAACCCAAACCCCATGCTCAATACAGAGTCTTTGTTTTTTGGATCAGGTTTTGTTTTGACGGTGGCAATGACAAATCCAGGTATAGCTTTGAATAATTCAGTCAAGTCTTTCGATACCGTCCCAAAATTAAGGTTCTTGACGAAAACAGACACAGTTGGTCCTTCAATGATATGTTCACTTTCGGCATTATCTGCTGTAGATGACTCTCCAAGTATATCATTCGCGGTGACTTTTGCCCTTACCACGCTTGGATCGTTTTCGGTTGATTTTTCCTCGAGAATCTCATCGTTGGTGGGTTCTTTAGTGAATAAGTCTTTGGGTCCTTTTTCTAGATAAAGGATAGACTTTTTGAATCTTCTGTATGCTAATTTGTTGAATGCAGTTCTTGCACTGGGTACGTCTCTGAACTCGACAATCGCAATAGTTCCTGCGGGGGGCATTAGCATACGTTTTAGTTGACCATATTGCGAGAATAGTTCACCTATCTCATCTATGCTAGTACCATGTGTGAAATTTTTAACCAATATTATCTTATCGTCTCTCTCTTTTTTATTGAATAACGTCAAATCGACACCTTTTTGTTCAAAGTACTTTCGTACGTCACCAATAACATGAGCTTCAGCTAAGGCTTGCTTAACGGCAGAATTGGAATTCTCGGGGTCAATCAATTGTGATTTTGCGATTCCCATCTTTGCAGCCACAGACTCTAAGACAGCGTCGGTGTTCATGAATAATGAGTTCCAGCTGAATTGACTCTTCGTTGCCTGGTCCTTTTTTTTCAATTCTCTTTGTTTCTTCAATGGTAGATTCTTCAAATCAAACTCATCCATTCTGTGATCTTTCTTCTTTTGTCCTGGTAAAATATGTAACAACCTGCCTTGGAAAATTTGCTTATCCAAAGATTTGTAAGCTCTGTAGGCATCTTCGTTGTTCTTGAATTGTATGTACACAAATCCCTTTGATTTACCAGTTCTGGTGTCAATCGCTATGTGAACTTCTTCTAGAGACCCGTATGGCTCGAACAACTCTCGAAATTCTTGTTCGTTTGATTCGTACAAAATATTTCGTATGAATAGACGACCTGTTTGTTTTATCTGTTGCTCGTGTTGCTCATCTTGGGTCTGTTCCGGTTGACGAGCTTGAGTTTGTGTCTTGTTTGATCTTTTAGGGTTTTCAGGCGCCTCTACTTCCTCTGAAGCTGCTTGTACAGCTGAGTCTATTGCGGGTTTATCGATTTCATCACCGTTATCCTTTATACGCACTCTTCTGGCCTTCAACCAGTCAAGATCACTGACGTTTTCATCAGCCGCTACTGCTTCATCGGCTCCAGCTATTGGAGTGGTGTCATCTTGATCTAGCGTATCGGCAGGTTTTCTGAAAGTGTCAAAACTTATCATTTCTTCATCCTCGTCCTCATTTTTATTACTAGTTTTGTTAAACTCGTCATATTCGTCATCACTTGCATTGTCAACTACTGGTGGCATATCAACTTCTGTGGACGTTGTTGTATTATTTGTACCCCTTTCTTGTCTTTCAATTTCATCTGCCAAATCCTTGACTGATGGTCCTCCAGAACCATCAGCAATTTCATCGTTGGCCCACGACTTAACTTGGTGTGATGGCTTCATGACTTCCATATACTCTCGAAACTTGGGGTTCTTTTGTATTTCCTCATCGATGGTGGAAGCAAACTTTTTTTGCTTCTTGTGGTTTCGGTAATTGTCTTCTTCCAATAAACGTTGCTCTTGTTCCTCCAATCTATCTCTTGCATCCCGTTGCTTCTGTTTGAAAGATAATGGCACATCAGGATCAGAGAAAGTCTTGGCCAACTCCACCAGAATTCTGGATGTGTCGATATATGAGTTATTGAAGTATCTAACTGCATTCTCAGCATCTTGTACTGATTTGTATCCAACAAAGGCATATTTCCTCGACTTACCATGTCTAGTTTTCATTAGTTTGACATCGGTGACATTTCCCTGTTTAGCAAAGTGTGACTTCAATTTGTCCTCAGTGTAGTACTCAGGAATCTGTTTTACAATCAAACGAGACATAATGGCAGGTAGTTTGTATGTGATTGTTGTAATATTCCAAATCAGTAACTAACATTTTCTAGATGAGATGGTTGTGAGCGCGCATAATTTGAGGTGCAGCAAATTTGCAACCAAATCTGAACAATTAAATTGAACATCGATGTAGTCGACCATTGCTGAAAGGGTTGATGGGTTTGAGTGTATTCATAGTTGAAAACTACTGGAAATAATTTTTTTTATGTACCTCAGTGTTAACCCAACTATTATTCGCCAGCTCAATTAAACCACTCAATTCAATCAAATTCTGCCATGGATTTGATCATGAGAAGAGGCAGTCTCATGTATTGTTAACTGTACTTGAGCTGTTGTTTCCACTTGAGTTAATAAATCTGTTAAAGGGTTGAAATTTTTTTTGCAGCCATGGCGCGTAAATTTTTGTCTTAACTATTCTTTATCATGGAGCTTTTATACCACTTAGGGATCCGCTTTGAGAACGAGTTTACTGTGAACAACATATGGACCAAGGTCAAGGCACTTGCAGTTGTGTATATGCTCTTTTCATTGGTTCTTATGCTCAATGGGTTGGCTTTGAAATTTTACCTTTTGTCAAAGCTATTCCCAGATTCAACGGTAAACTTTCAGCGGTTGTTGCAAACGTTGTTCTGGGACTGTTGTTTATACTTGGTAGTATGTATATCTATGCCATTTTGATACAACCCGTCATATTAACAGCTATCTAGAGTGATAACTTACATGTAAGTTTATTGGGTGACAAACTAGAGTTGGAAAGCGCTGTGGTGATTTCGAACCATCAATCGTTGGGCGATCATATATTGATGGCTTATTTGGCAAGGCACACTAACAATGCTGAGTTCAAGCACAATAAAGAAGTTAACGCTAGCTATTTCTTGACGTTGCCTCGAGTCAATTTCTTCTCGTGGTTTTCGATATGGCAAATTCCAAATGTCAATACTTGGTTCAACATGAGTAAAAGCGATGAGAATTGGGAAATCGAATCCAACTTAACCCCCGGTCTAGTTGATAGGGTTATAAAAAGTAAATACATCGAATGGGTTGTGGTATTTCCTGAAGTCAACATATATACTGATAAAAATTTAAACATTCAGAATCATAACGGCAAGAAATACTTCTTGCCGCCGTTCAACCATGTGCTTTACCCAAGGTTTTCTGCACTTTCAAACATAGTCCAAGGGTTGGCCTCTAATAAAAGTCAAAAGTTCACTCGGTTATATGATATCACAATATCTTATAAGGTCCAGCCATCGTTATTAGACTTCTTCACTAAAGAGCGTTCGATTGAAGTGAACATTTACGTCAAAAAAAGAATGATTACCAAGATACCTGTGTCGAGATTCAAATTAGAAAAATACTTGGAATACACTTGGGTTGAAAAGGATAAGTTGTTGTCAAGGATGAGGACGTTGCCCGAAGTCTCCAATGTTAACGATTATACTGCATTGCTTGAAAAGCTCAAATCCCCCAAAACTCCCAAAACGCCAAAAACCGCGAGAACAGCAAAGACGTCCAAGACAATGAAACCTGATGTACTACCAGTTACCGAACCAAGACCCAAGTCACCTTTGAAGAAACCGATTGAAATGCTCAAACAAGGAAGCCCTATTAGTCAGTTAATTCTGCATTATCCGGTTGAAGGTCCAAAAAAGCTTCAGCAGATTGGTCGCGGGAAAGTTGATGCCAACAAATAAGTTGCAGTTATGTGTATAGTCTGTCGAGTTGGTATAGGCTGCTCCCTATCATCTACCTGATCTTACTAATAGGCAATCTGTAGATTCTTGACAGCTGAGATTCATCTCTTTGTATTCTGTAGAAATGATCAGTGAAGTTTCCGCCATTGATGTGTGTCAAAAATGTTTCGTCGTGAGTGATAACAATTAGTTGGAAATTCGCTTGTGCCTTTCTAAATTCAATTATTTGGTTCAACGCTTCGGCTAATGATTCTGTGTTCTCTTGATCCAAGTTGGTGGTTGGCTCGTCCAAGGCAATTATCCCACAATTGATACCAAAACTTTCAGCTAACGCGAGTCTAATCAATATACTGGTTAAAACTTTCTGACCCGCTGAACATCTTCCACGCATATCTAGTTCATTACCTGTCTTGTACATAACAACACGATAGTTGTACGATCTGTTTCCTTTCGCCTGTACATTCACATCACTTTTAATCGCAATTGTTTCAATGTCAGACCCTTTGTAGGTCTGGGACCAAAGCTCGTGTAGGATTTTGTTGATCTCCTCCATTTTCATACTATGGTATTTCATGATAGCGTTATCGAGCGCCTTCGAGTAGGTTTGAATATCATTGGAGATCAACAGGTTTGTTTGCAACCTGATCCATTCTTCGTGGTATGTTCGGTCAATGTTTTTGTAATCTGTATCTAACTCCTTCTGCATAGCATTGATTTGGTCTTTTATCTGTTTCACCTCACCAATTTTTCCAGCATGGGATGCGTTCAATTCTGAAATCTGCTCCCGCAATTCACGAGATTTCAGTTGATATTCTTCTTTCCGAACATGTGCGTTAGTCATATCAAGATCTTGTATCTTCTCGTTGACATCTTCCAATTGATGTTGAAGTCCTCTGTAATCAATGTTATGAATGATATTCTGCTCGATTTTAGATGCGTCAGCATTCTCCCTTTCTAATTGTCGGATCACAGTCAAGTTTTGTGAAACTTGGCCATTCTTTGCTTCACGCGATTCCATGGCTTCCTTCACCTGAAGATAGTTTTCCTCGATTTTCTGCACCTCCTCATTTTCGAAATGTTTTATCGAGGTGTATAAATACTGAAAGCGCTCAACTATAACCTCAGCATTATTACAGGCTCTTCTGAACTCGTCCATCACTTTCAAATTTTCCTTTTGAATTTCCTCCAAACTATCCGAGTTTGTCTTTTTCTCAGCCTGTAATGAAGTCAAAATTTCAGTTGACTGACTCTTCTGTATTTCTAGCTCTTTGATTTTATTCTCAACGTCTTTCAATGAGCTTTTGATATTGTTCACATCCGCCAATGTCTTCTCCATATTACTGATTGACAATTTGCTGTCTTTGACTTTATTTTCCAATCTCGATATCTCTCGTTGGATTGCATATTTCGCATCTGAATCGTCGGATATCTGTTGGCGTAACCCCTTGATCTCCAGGTTTTTATTATTTTGCAACAGTTGAAGTTCTGTCATAGACAATGAAATTGTTCCAAAATCACCTAGCTCCTCAGATAAATCGTCTATATTTATCTCCACTTCGAATATTTCCAGCTTTAGTCTTGCTATGTCGCTTAGAGGTCTCCTGAGATCGTTGAGTGATTGCAAAGTCTTTTTGGTTGTTGAAACCTCTAAACTTTGAGCTTCCACTTCCTTTTGGAGCTTCGCAAATTTGTCAGTTAGCTTTTTGTGGCTCTCCTTCAAAGAGTCCACGGCTTTTGTCGCCGACCGGAAAGTTAAAACATCATTCATGACTGCTTTGACTGAATCCAAATCCTTCTTGATTTCCGAGGCGGTTTCCTCGGTTTGTTTGATAGCGTCCACATTTATGCTAACTTTCAATGCCAGAATGAATTTCGCCAAACCAGGCGCATCAAAATCTCTTTTACATAGTACGCAATTGTGATCGCGTTCTGCTATATCGATCGCTTTCGCATTGAATTCTTTGGTTGCTGCCGATGTATTGACATCTTCCATTACATTTGCGTAACTCTCTTCGAGTTCCGCTAAAGTTGACTCGTATTGAGGTATTTCTTCTTCATCGATGGCAGTGAGAATATTGCTCTTGGCTTGCTCCCTTGCCTTCACATTCATATCAATGGATTTCTCAACTGATTCAATATCTGCTTTCAATCCATTAGCTTCAGCAGTTTGTTTTGCAAACGATTCCTCGAGGTTATCAAGTTCTACTGACAACGTGGAAATCTTCTCGTTCAATTTCGACTCACAGTCTTTGTCAAAGTCTAGTTCAACATATTTTTCAAACGAGTCTTTGTTGATATTCGTCACTCTATCCAACAGCTTTTGTTTTGAAGTGATAGAATCTCTCATAAAGGCAATTTTCGTTTGCACTTCGGATTGTTTACTAGAGACGGCCAATTTTTTGGAAATTTCTTCAACTTCAGCTTCCAATTGAATGATCTCTGATTTGTTTCGATCAAGATTGATGTCCAATGCTTTGACCTCATCTAAGGACCGTTTGCTATTCAATTTCACAACCAACGTTTCCAACTCTCCTCTTTTATCATCCAATTCACTACCAACGTCTGCTAACTGTAATTTCTTCTCCAATATAGCTTTTTGATTTTTGGAGATAGTCAAATCGTTAGAAATATAAAGTTGATGTTGAGATTCCCTATTCTCCTTGTCAATCACATCTTGCAATAACTTTGTGCTCTTCAGCTCCTTTTCTTTCGATGTGGAAACAGTGTTCTCGTATGACTTCTTTGCTCCTTCCAAGTAGGCAAGGCATACGGGTTTGAATCTATCGTAGGTTTCTGAAACATCCCCTTCTATCACAAATTCTAATTCAGCTGCATTTTCCTTTATCAAATCATCGAGCTTTTGAGCATTTTCTTGATATGTTGATTGTTTCGATTTCAAAACAGCTTCTTGCCCTATGAGATCGTCAAGAGCAGTTTGAATTTGCGAGATCTCCTTAGCCAACTTATCATTCAGGTCCACCAACTCATCTCTTTTTGCATTCTTCTCAGATACAATCGAGGCAAAATTATTTCGTTGATGCATCAAGTCTTCATCAGAATCAGCAAGGATGGAAATATTGTTTTCTAGTCGTTGCAATTGTTCTTGTAACGAGGTTTTGTTGTAATTATACTTGTCAAAGTCACTCAACGTCTTCTGGAACTCCTGATTGGAAGCGAATAATTGCTCTGCTTGATGTTCAAGTTGCTCAATCTGAATGTTGATATCAGCAATCTCGGTGGAGAGTGCCTCCATTTGACTGTTCGACTTCATGACTCGCTCTCTGATTTTGGCTGCTCTCGACTTATCTGTTTGTAAATGAGACACTGATTGTTCAATTAATTTTATATCAACCATCATATCTTTCTTGATAACCTTTAAGTTATCTATAACTTTAGTGAATTTCGAGGCTTCAAAAATATCATCGAACCGCTTCTTCAACACACTGGCTTCTGACAACGGCCATAGCGCATCCTCCTGATGGCAGAATATCACATACTCCAAAATTGCTGGAGAGGCACCCAAATATATTGGAGTTTGCAAATCCAATTCCGCGTTTTTACTACTGATGGATGTCTTCTCCTTGTTCTCTATTATAGCCAACTGCCCTTCGAGGGTCTTGAATGTATTTGTGAATCCTCCTGTTCGTCCCTTTTTACGACTCAATTGAACCGTTCTCGTTAACAACATACTCTTCCCATTGGCGTTCTGGAAGGCCAATTTAACTTGACCCGTAACATTGTTCCGACCTGACAACACTGGATCATTGACAAAGGCTCCTCCTTTACTATTTGGTGGTAAGAACCCGGTTGTGGCATATTTCAAGCATTCAATGATTGTGGTTTTACCAGTACCATTTTGACCACAAATCAACGTCAATGGGAATCCAAACTGGATGGTTTCATCTTCTTCTGGAGCAAACAGTCGAATTCCCTTAATTGCCAACTTAAACACGGATGACATGAGTTTGTGATGGGCTCTCGATCCCACTAAAATGTTTGAATTTCCAGTTGGTGCGGTCTTTACAAGAAAAATCGATACTGGCTATAAATTATCCATTAATGTTATAAACAGTTCTATTGTGTGGGTTCGTGTGTAGCAGTCTATTTGATGTGGGCACCTGCTAATTCACTGGCAAGATCATCAACGTCGGTACTCTTATCAGCGATGGTCAATTTACCGCTTAACTCTATTTCTAATTCATCCAAATCTAAATCCTCATCCAATTTGTCAGCTTCACCTTCTTCTTCATCTTCGGAATCGCTCTCTTCGTCGGAATCAATCTCCTCCAACTCGTCCAACTCGTCAATCTCGCCAAATCCACGAGCCTCAAATATAGCATTGATTGAGTCGATAAACTCCGAGTCTTCGGTGAATCGGTTACCATTCAATTCTAAAAACTTCAAATTGGGCAATTTTGTGTCGATGACCTCGATCAATTTCTGCAAGCTATCTTGTTCCAATTCGTTATATTGCAATTTGATGGTGGTCAACTTTGGTTTCACATCACCTGCCGCCAAAGCATCGACTAACAATTTGGAACCTTTTGATTTGAGGAGGGCATCGTTCAAGTTTAATTCCTGCAATTGTTCCCACGAGCCCACGGCTTTGGCTAATTCAGTCGCACCCCTGGTGGTAATAGTATTGTCTTGTAAATCCACCACTTGTAAACCTTGGTTGCGACTCAAGCCAAACTCGATCAATTTCGAGATCCCTGCTGGTCTTATCCCGTTTTGGTACAATCTCACTTCGGCCAAATCGGCGTGGTTTCGCAACCCCACCGCCAAATGGTTGATGGATCCATTCTCCAATCTGTTCCTGCCACATACAAACGTCTTTAACGACGGTTTTTTGGCTGCTTGTTTGGCTTTGGCCAATTTGTACAATGCTTCGCCAATTCTAGCACCGGCAAAAGGACCCATACCATTATTCGATAATATCAAGTGTTCTATGGTAATGGCTTTTGTCAAGTAGTCTTCAATGGGATCTATGGTTTGTAAACCAAATGCATTATCGGAAAGATTGATATATGTCAAGTTGGTACACGCTAATAACGCAGGCAAAAGGTGTTGCAACGACTGAGGGATCTCGGTGTTCAATCTCCCCGTGTACAAGTCTGAGAAGTTCACTTCTTCCAACGTGTCTTTATGGTATCTAATTGCCTCTGCCAATGCTTGTGACGCATCGATACCAATGGTGTTCCCCGAGAAGTCCAATTTGGTCAAATTTTGTAGCTGTTTGATTTCATCAACATATTGTTTGATATCGTCTGCTGAGTTGAACTTGAGCTGCTTGCCTGCTAACGAATATTCACCCATTGGTCTGACTGGTCTTGTAAGTCACCAGGTTATTTGTGGTAACCCAATTTTATCGAGATCGCCATCCACGTGATTGAATTCGAAGTTGAAAATTTTAACCCAAAAACTCGATTGCAACCACCATAAACCAAAAGCAAACACATACAATGGCAGGAAGATTCCAACAACAGCAACCAGAGAAGTTAAGCAAGTTCCAGGAGATCAGAAAGACTCCAGCTTGGACTGTGGGAGTGAATGCCAGTTTATTCATTGCCGGGGTTGCGTTCATCAACTCCCCCTTGATGGAAATGTTAGTTCCCCAATTATAGTTGCAAATGAGGTCGAGGTGGCTGGTTGTTCATAGGGTTAATGTCTGTATATATGAATTTAATGTATAATTAAGAGAAGGGCTGTAGTGAAGGGGAACCGTGAACAAAACTGACAAGAACTGTGGGTCGGCAACTGACCCAAAATGGTAGTGCCATGAAATGAACCTGGTGCCAGGCTGACCACGACATGGGTGCAAATATAATCGATGGTCTCGGTCGGAGGTTGACAAACCCGTCAGCATGTACTTGATGTCAGATCAATCTTTCGATTTGCAATCATGGCACGATTGTTGCACTGAGTAGGAAATAAAGAGCGGCAAACTTCTTGAAAGTACGCGCGTTTCACAAGACTCTTTGCGTGTAAACCAAGTAGACTATCCACAATCTCAAACACTTTTTTTATCGCAGTGAAAACAAAATGGCGGTTGTATTGAAAACTAGCACCCTATTCTGGGTGCACCTATTGGGTCAACATATACCAATAATCAACCACGCATGTACCACAACCACTTTGAGAGACATCTTACTCACACTTGCGGCCCATGTCGATGGAGTGAGGCAACTTTTAGTTTATTACAATACACCACTGCACGGCAGCTACTTTATTGTGAATGTTTACTGACCTGTGTTACTTATCCACTAACCCATTTCTGCTCTAACTACACCCAGGTGAAGCTGTAGGCACAATATCAAAGTAATATTTAACCATTTCACGATCACTAGCACCTCCAACGAACCAACTACAGTATATGGCCCTAGTACCTAGTACCTAGCCAGGTCTAACAAATCCACCACATCTACAACCACTACCTCTAGTACTACTCAAAGTTCTATTCCCCAGTATACCTTACCCTCACTTTTTAGTAGATCATCAAAAACCATTCTGGGCGCCCAGACTCACCGCGGGTGGTACTTGTACCAGGGACTATCAGTGTACCACACCCTAGTACTACTACTACAAAGTATTCAATATTGGTTAGCATTACCATTTACAATATCAGATGCATATTATCACTGACCAGTATGTATTGTGGTCAGGTGGAACTAGCAACCCTAACCCCAGGTATGGTTCTAACATGTGTCATTGTCTACATCGACCCATGGTTTTTGTATCTACAAGCTATTCATTCTGCCCACCCCTCTCTATTTATCCGCTGGACGAGATACGTTGTTTACAAATGACACATGAGGAGGTGATGTTATATCCTCCAATGGAGTCGCCCACCCACGGCTGGGGCCGTTGTATTGTCCATGTGAAGAATCGCGGAGATAGTACCCAGAACCAACCGAGCACCTGCACTTGGGGGGGAGGGTGGAGTAGTGCTGGGGGCATCATATGCTAATCTGCGCTCCGGTGGTACTATCACCACCACCACCACCACCACCACCGGTATAAATTTCAGAGGCGATTTTTTCCCCCACACAAACTGATGCCAATATTTTCTGGCTCCTGATTCCCTCGGTTGAAAATTGTCATGTGGCAAAATAACCGATTGCCAAACCTATATAATACCACCCGCCAGGGGCCCATTCTTCCAGGTTTGATTTTTTTTGTTTCCCAGTTATGTCTTCTATTGCTCGTAACACCATCTCCTTCGAGGAAGGGCCCAACCCCCAACACTTGATCCAGTCGGAAAGACAGGCTCAAACCATCGACCCTGTCAAGATGCACTACTTCTTGGAAGGTTCCCAACAACGTTCCGAAGCCATCAAGCGCTTACAGTCGCAGATGGAAAGAGACCCCATCTTGCACACTGGTCCTGGTTACTACGACACCACCAAACAGGACGAACGAGCAATCACCGCTGCTAAAATTGCCAGAATTGCCCAATACTTGGAATCGGAATCGTTTGACGATTTCCAATTGAGATTATCATTGTTGCACGTGTTTGACCCTCAAGTAGGGACCAGAATCGGGGTCAACTTGGGTTTGTTCCTCTCGTGTATCAGAGGTAACGGTACCGCCGACCAATTGGGCTACTGGGCCTTGAATAAGGAAACTTGCTACTTGAAAAATATATATGGTTGTTTTGGGATGACCGAGTTGGCCCATGGGTCCAATGTCATTGCATTGCAAACTACAGCCACTTTTGATCAGGAAAATGACGAGTTTGTCATTAACACCCCCCACATTGGTGCCACCAAATGGTGGATTGGTGGTGCCGCCCACTCGGCCACTCACTGTACCGTGTATGCCCGTTTGATTGTCAAAGGTGAAGACTATGGTGTCAAGACTTTTGTCGTGCCTTTGAGAGACTCAAACCACGAACTCATGCCCGGTGTCACTGTGGGTGATATCGGAGCCAAAATGGGCCGTGGTGGTATCGATAACGGTTGGATCCAGTTCTCCCACGTTCGTATCCCCCGTTACTACATGTTGCAAAAATTTGCTCGTGTGTCCGCCGACGGTGAAGTCACCTTGCCTCCTTTGGAACAATTGGCCTACTCAGCCCTTTTGGGTGGCCGTGTCATGATGGTGTTGGACTCGTACCGTATCATTGCCAAAGTGGTTACCATCTCCTTGAGATATGCCATTGGTAGAAGACAATTCCACAAGAATGGTAACTTGCAAGGTGAAGAAGATGACTCGTTAGAACAACAAATTATCAACTACCCATTGCATCAACGAAGATTATTCCCTTACTTGGCCGCCGCCTACGTGGTGTCCTCGGGTGCCTTGAAATTGGAACACACCATCCAAGATACCTTGGCTGCATTGGATGACGCCGTCGACAATGACAATGAAGAAGAATTATTCAAAGGTATCGAAGCCATGAAGTCGTTGTTTATCGACTCGGGTGCCTTGAAGGCTACCTTGACCTGGATGGGTTCGGCTGCTATCGATGAATGTAGACAAGCCTGTGGTGGTCACGGTTACTCGGCCTACAATAGTTTTGGTAAAACTTATGATGACTGGGTTGTCCAATGTACTTGGGAAGGTGATAACAACATCTTGGGTGTCTTTACAGGTAAACCAATTGTTAAACACGTATACAATATCGTTGATAACGGGAAAGTGGTTAAAGGCTCATGTGCTTACTTGAACAATGTCCACAAATACATTGGTAAACACTGGGACGCTCCAGTCATCACTTCCGAAGATGACGTTTCTACTTCAGCAAAATTCTTGACTGCTATTGAAGTTGCCATCACCAGAGCTTCGTTCTCGGTCGTGGAAACCTTGAAGAAGAATGGTGACGATTTCGATGCCGTGGGTTCAGAATTGAAGATTATCTCCAAATTACACGCCCACAGATACTTGTTGGATGAATACGCCAGAAGAGTCAACGAAGTCACCGATGTCGAATTGGTTCCATACTTGCAGACATTGGGTGTCTTCCACGCCGCCGCCAATGTCTTGTCGGAATTCTCATCCACCTTTTTACAATTCAACGTGTTGACCTCAGCCGTCTTCTCCAAATTGAATGTTGAATTGATTCCAAAATTATGTAAACAAATCAGACCTAATGTTGTTGGTTTAACTGATTCTTTCCAACAGTCAGACATGTTGTTGAATGCTCCAATCGGTAACTACGATGGTAACATTTACGAAAACTACTTTGCTGTTGTCAAAGCTCAAAATCCACCAGTCAACACTAAAGCTCCTTACACTCCAGCTTTGGCTGCTATGTTGAACAGAGGCTCCTTGGATGCTAGATTACGTGAAGAAAAATCGTACGACGCTGAACAAATCTTATCTAAAGGAATTGCTTGAATTTAGATTGATGAATTTTTAGAGATGAATAAATGAATGATAAGTTTTTATTCCTGTTGTTGATTGGGTTGATTCCTGGTTTGCATGATATATATTGATATATATTAATTGTTTATATGATAAAAAGTGAATGAATATATTAAGATGATTAAAAGCAATGCAAAAGTAATCATGAAAATAATTAGATCCTCGGTGACTCGTTCGGCAATTGAATAACCTTATTTTCAGCAATTTCCGTGATCCGCCAATGTCGTCGATATCTTACCCCATCTTGGGCGGATATTAGAAGAACTCAGCAAAAATATAGCCGCTGTTCTGACTCTTCTCGTTGTCTACATTGATAAAGCTTACTAGAATTTATATTTCATACTAACCATAATTATTGATCACTGATCACACTTTACTATTGACACGCTTATTTCGACAACACACTTGCGGTTGCGTCGGATCTCTCATTTCTCAATCTCTCACTCATGGAACCTCTGTTCAACATCGATTCCAAGGTACCAGAGTATGGAGCCTTGGTGTTGAAAGGGTTGTTAAGAACCTTGGTACCATTGTGGATGTTTTCGTACACATTACCATCAAACTTACCAATGAACGAATTCAATAAGTTATCGGATTGTTGGAACGAATCAGTCAAACCAATGACATATGGTCTGATCTTAACATCTAATTCATCGATTAACTCGTTTTCGATAACAGAGGCAACCTCACTGTTGAATACATTGTAAATCAAAAATTCTGATGAGAATTTACTCAAGATACTGTTAACACAGTACAACTGGATCAATTGAGTTAATTGGAATTTCATATTCATATCAGAAACATTTGCCAATTTTTCAATGAAGGTTTCCAACAAGTAGTGGTGACATCTCAATTTGGATAATTTGACTCTTTGAGCGGAAATCTTGTCTAAATCGTTACCGTTGGCTTTCAAGATCTTACCTAAAGCGATGGAGTATTTGACAATCATAGCTTCAAAAGCATATTTCACCTTGACCAAGTCCAAACAGTCATTCTTGTTAGTCAATACATTGGATTGATTTGATAACTCTTCGGAGTTATTTAACCAAGCTAAGGTTGAACCAGAATCGATCTTCTTGCCTTTCAAAACTTGATGAACGTTTTGGATGACTGATTTACCAACAGCAATACCCAAAACGTTATTATCACCTTCCCAAGTACATTGGACAACCCAGTCCTCGTAAGTTTTCCCAAAACCATTGTAGGCAGAGTAACCTTGACCACCACAGGCTTGTCTGGTTTCGTCGATAAGATCGGCAGTCAACCAAGTCAAGGTAGATTTCAAAGAACCAGAATCAATAAATAATGATTTAATATCCATAATACATTTCAAGATCAATTTCTTGTCATCCTTACCAATGGCAACATCCAAGTTCTTCAAAATGGTGTTGTATTGTTCATCCAATCTCACAGTACCTTGAGACATGGCGTATGTAAGAGCTAACAATGGAATTAATCTCTTTTGATGTAATGGGTAGTCCAATAACTGACATTCTTGAGCATCCCCTTTGGCGTATTTGAATTGTCTTCTGGCAATAGCATATCTCAAGGCAATGGTGGTAAATTTAGCAGACATTCTGTACGAATCAACGGCCATACCAACTCTACCATGCAATAATGAGATATAAGATAACTGTTCTAATGGAGGTAAAGTGACAGTACCATCGGCATCAACCTTACACCATTTTTGCAACATATTGTATCTTGGGATTCTGACATCGGTGAATTGGATCCAACCGTTATCAACACCTGATCTACCCATTTTAGCTCCAATGTCACCAATTGCTACACCTGGCATCAACTCGTGATTGGAATCTCTTAAAGGTACAATGAAGGTCTTGACACCATAGTCTTTACCTTTGACTAAAAGTCTGGCGTAACAAACAGTGTGAGTAGCAGAGTGGGCAGCACCACCAATCCACCATTTGGTGGCACCAATGTGTGGGGTGCTAATGACGAATTCGTCGGTGTTTTGGTCTAAAGTAGCAGTGGTTTCACAACCGGCGACATTAGAACCATGGCCTAATTCGGTCATACCGAAACAACCATAGATTTGCTTCAAGATACCATCTTCCTTGGTTTTGATCCAATAATTGTATTGTTCGGCGGTACCGTTACCACGAATACAGTTGACGAAAAGCGATAAATTGATACCAATTCTGATACCCAAAGAAGGGTCAATAACGTTGACAAGGTTCAATCTTTTGAAAAATTGTTGGTCACCTTCCAATTCCAAGTATTTTGACATTTGTTTGATCTTGATCCCGACGATTTCACGTTCTTCGTGGGTGGAGTATTCATATTGTTCAGGGGTCGTTTGCAAGATTGGGTCTCTTTCCAAAGATTGGTAGAGGTGTAATACTTGTTTTGAGTTAGCGGCGCCACCTTCTAAGAACTGGTGCATTTGTAAGGTGTCCCAGTTGGTGCGAGTTCTTTCAGTTCTGAGCGATTCAGCAGGGTTGGGCGCTGGCAACCCATTGATTAAGTTTGTTCCTCTTAATTCAGACATTATGTGTTTGACTGATGGTGAATAAAAAAGTTTGGAATTCAACCAGGCTTGGAGTCAACTTATATATAACAACCGTGGTTTCCCACGGAATTAAATTTTTGGGCTGGACACGTCACTGAAAAATGTGGGGCAGACGCCGAGCTTCCAAACCAAATTTAACTTGATCCATGGGAACCAGGCAAAGCGGTTCCGATAATCCATACAGAAAAACAAGGGGAGGGGGGCGCTTGTGCCCATAGTGTAAGCGCTAAGATAAGCTTACGTAGGAGCAACAGGTCGTTCAGTTTACAGCTTTCTCAGAACACTTACACTAGCTAATTTTAGTGGGGACGCGAACGGTTAATCCATAATTTTTTCCCATTCGGTTATTGATGGATGGTATGATTGACATCCAAGAAAGTCACACAACTATATTTTTGGGGTCTAGTGAGATATAGTGTGAATCTTCTGGTTGCGCTTGAGTCTGGTTAGCTAGACTTGTGGATCGGGGTGGGATATCGAAGATGCGCATGCTGATAGTTGATAGTCTTTGGTTTGTCGTGTGAACCAATTGAGTGATATGATTGATGAACTTAATATAGGTCAAGTTCATGTGTAGGTGGTAGTGGTGCAAGATTTCGTTCATTTCTTCGTCGTCTATTGCTCTACACAAGAACGACGATAGCATTGACTTGTACATTTGATACTTATCTTCCCACACCAACTCGAGTTGGTTGTGATTGATCTCGAATGTAGGGAACGCTTCATCCAAGTAATTGAAGCGAGCATTATCGTATTTGAACTTCAAGTCGTACAAATACCAGTGGGGCGGAACCAAGTCAACCATGGTTGTATTTTCGTTCAATATTCGGTGCACCATTTCCATCAACGTGTATCCTCGTTTGCACTGCAAACGTACCTGCAACTCCTCTTCCTCTTCGATTAAGTATTGACTCAAACATGGCTTCAAAGGTTGTTCTGCAGAGTGTATTGTGTATAACCCTTGATTCTCGATAGATTGCACTATATCTCTAGCCACAAACATTGTGGTTCTTGGTAATCGTTATCTATTATGATCATGGCTGTAAAATCACTCACCACATTTTGTTACACATCGTACGTCGTCTAAATCTGTACAAAAGGATCACGTGTCACTGGTGCCTGAAAATCTTGCTGCAAAATCAAACCACATCAAACCAGTATAGATAAACTTGATTGTATACGATTTAGATGCCAAATACTGTGATTGCTTGTATTCAAACATACTATTTGCGCTTTCTGCCACTATAGCTTAATTGTCGAAGCGCGTTCTAACTTGTTGATTGTATGTCTATTCTCGGCCTGGATTGGGGTTCTTTGGGTATAATCACGATTCGTCTTGGGATCGAATTTGACCAGAAGACAGGTGAACACGAAGCAATGGGTTGAATGTTGACGACTTTGTTCTCGTAATTGCATCGTGTCTATATGATAGTCGAATCGATCGATTTGAGTTTTTACTGCGAAGAATACATCTTGCTTGATAAACTGGAATGGTGGTGAAACAATATAATTCATTGGAGTAAGGTGGAGACTACCGACTTAAAGCACGTACCACCAAGGTCAAAGTGTAGTTCGAGAAGAGTTAGGTCTCGCCACTTGACGTCCAGGTCGTGCAACTATCTTGGAGACGTACGATACTACCATAAATCCATTGCACTTGTACACTACGCCTTGTGTCATCGTGCTTCTCAGTCATGACTAACAAATTTTGTGCCTACTAGCTTGTCAATGTTATGGAGAAAATACTTAAGTAACGTTGAGTTTAGACACTTCAGGTAAGTAGTGTAAAAGGTTTTTCTTGGGGACTCCGCGGTGTATAATAGCAATGTGGCCCAGGTGAATTCTTCTAACCAATGCGGCCATTTATCCTCCAGTTAAAGTTTTGGGGGGTTTTTCGCAAAACGAACATTTCGTTTTCTTGATCAGATTAGAAATATTACCTATGACGCCATAGGTGAATTTTGACAAGCAATGCTAAGAGTTGTTTCAAAATATACGAAAAACAAAGCTAGTGCCTGCCTATGTTGGTACATTTGTACCTCAACCCCTAACCTAAAACAATCACACGGTGTAGACTACCTGCCAGTTCTTGACTGCAAATTATTTCTGGGCTACTTAGTGTATGTTTAAAGCTTAATCTAAAACTTTAAAGTTCGACATTCCACATCACGTCAGCAAATCGTGCAATATCTCCCATACACGATCACTTTACGATTGTCGTCATTGAGTTGGTGGCAAGAGTGGTAGTGCTCAAGCCGAGTTTGTTTAGGTTTATCTAGGTCCTCTGTTCATCGAGTTATAAAATGGATTCCCACTCAGATAGATCATCTGTGGGTTGGTAGGTTGTCACGAGCAAAGAAACTTTACTCCTAATAATTTAACTTCAAGCGCAATGTCGGTAGGTTCCCCATGGTTTTTCATACAACCCTTAAGGAATGATAGTGGTAGTCGGACAAGTAAAGTACAATGCTAAGATGTTCATGATACTATAGTTGCAACACTAGTCAACCGAAGTTGGCTTAGCAGCTCGCTCGTAAAATATTGCACTACTGACATTAAACTAATCAATTCGTAAATTTTGTTTTACCCTGGCACTCGATTTGAAACTGGATGGTGTAATCGATCCAATCGACTGCGGTGTACTGGAAAAACATTCTCTTGCGGTAGTACCTACGCATGCACAATATACGAGGTTCGCCATGAGGCTCATGTCAATTGGCTATAAATACCAAGGCCAATATTGAATCAATTTTTTGAAAAATTTTACAGCAACATATGTTACCAATCTTATTCTTGATAACATTGGCGACTGCTTTTGTTAAGTTAGATTTCGGAGTTCATCATGGTGACACGATATCCGATATCCGTAATGCTAACAGCAAAATCCCTGGTTTTGCCAAACGGGATACTATGGAAATGATCTTGCACAATCAGCTTACTTGGTATTTATCTGACTTATACATTGGCTCCAATCAAGATAAAATCAGTGTTCTAGTTGACACTGGTTCGTCAGATTTATGGGTTCACTCGCATGAGGTGTTTTGCCACATAAACTACCACATTAAAAGAGACGAAAAGAAACGTCCCACCAGAAGTGAACATCGCGAACAAGACATTGAGAAGCGCAAAGAGCGCGCTGTGGCCAACAAAGCGACATTTGGCACCTATGCTACCTCTTATTCAGAAAGTAACACAGATCTCGACCTATTTACCAAAACCGCAGCCTCACTGAATACTTGTTCAAGTTATGGCACTTTCAATACTGGCTCATCGGACTCTTTCAAAAGGAACGAAACCGATGGGTACTTTTATATCCACTACGCTGATGATAGTTACGCTGTGGGAATTTATGGAACTGATTCAATCACGTTTGACCCCGATAACAGTGAAGCTACCCTCAACGACTTTAGTTTTGCCGTTGCCAACGTTACCAATTCCGAAATGGGAGTTTTTGGTATTGGTTTGATGCCATTAGAGAATTCAATCAATATGTATGAAAACTATCCAGAAAAGATGAAAAGTGAAGGATTGATCCAGAAAAGCGCATACTCTTTGTTCTTGAATCTGTTTGAGGAAAAGTCGGGTTCAGTTTTGTTTGGCGGGGTGGACCATGCCAAGTATGAAGGTCAATTGACCACAATTCCATTAGTGGCAACTGACCTTACTACTGCGGTCAATCCAATCCATTATCGAATGACTGTTGCCATGAGCGGCATGACTTTCCATACCCCTGACGACGAGTTCAATCTTTTCAAAGGTCAGAACAATATTGTTTTATTAGATTCGGGATCTACTTGGTCGCATGTAAGACGTGCACTCTTGACTCCCATTGTTAGCATGTTGGGTGGGGAATACGATAGCTATTTTGGTGGTTACAAAGTGCCTTGTACTTCGAACCCTGATGTTTACTTTGACTTGGATTTCAATGGAGTCACACTCAAAGTACCATTGGTTGATTTGTTGTACGCTTATGGCGGCGAGTGTTTTTTGACTCTCATGCCACAAACTTCCCTGACTAGATATGACTCATTTGGTGACAACATTTTGCGGAATGGATACTTTGTGTATGACTTAGATGACAAGGAGATCTCAATTGCTCAAGCCAAGTATACCGATGAAAGCAATATTGAAGAGATTGTTTCCGCCGTTCCATCAGCTGTGAAAGCTAAGGATTACAGCTCGACAGATTATTCGGTACTCACTGTTGCATCCACCAGTGGTATGGCTTATCCTACCAATTCGGTATCGGACGCGCCCACTTCTAATTTGCCATTGGTATCGGAAAGTGCATTCTTGAGCAGTTTAGAGTCTGAAGCTGCATCAAGGTCCGAAGACGACTCCGACTCATCTGCCACAGGTGAGTCAAGTGAAGATGATGACGAGAGTACTACCAGAAGTTCTGCAACTGGCGGATTCGACTCTGAAACTAGTGGAGTCGACTCTGAAACTTCAACCACCAGAGGTATTGCCATTGGCACTCTGGAGAATACTGGCACTGGAACTACTGGTACTGTGGGTAATACTGGCGCAAACACCCCAACTGGTGGTAGTGGATCTGGATCCATGGGTACAGCTGGAGTTGAAGTGGGCACTCTCAATACAAATATGGGATCCAACACCCCCAGTTTCCTTTCTTTCACCGTGTTGATGATATCGTTGGTGACATATGGAATCTTTGCCTGATTTTGTCAAAACGTTATACCCTGTAAATGACTAGAATGTAATAATACATGTCGACGATTGTCAGTTATTTTACCCTATAGTGTTGTTGATGTTGTAATTTTTTGTACTTGGACCAAAGTTGTTTTGAGTAATTCCATAATATTGTTCAATGTTGGGACTAAAAAACCTTAATTTGCAGCATTTTAACAAACCCCACGAGAATCGTTGATTTTTAAAGCCCATCAGTGTTAACTACTGATGCAGACTTTGATCCAAAGCCGTACCTGTGTTTCTATTGTTCGCATACACAATACTATACATGCACAGATGAAGTCAGCTCATTTAAAACATTCTTTGCTTAGAGTACCACATTAGATTACATAATCATGTTCACCAGAATTGATCAAAAGTGTCTGAGCCATAACAGCACAGTTGGACATGGATAAGCAGATCAAAGTGGTTAATATTCGACGCCAACGGGGCCGACTGTTTGATCTCATTGTTCGCATTGAGTTAGTTCAAATTTTTCACGACTCCTCAAATGCTATTACCAAAGCTGAAGTTAACTGTGCGAATGTTGTTGTAGACGACGGCAACAACATGTTGCATATCTGCTAAATTTAACTTCAAATCCCCTGAAATGGTCCCAGTGAAATATTTTCTGACATCTTGACAAAATAATATGTATGTTAACGTATTTCCATATGGATTTCCCAATTTTTCAATTTCTATTGCTTATCCAGTTGTGATGAAATTGCCCATCTTCCAGTTTATATCTGTTGCCACCGCATTAGTTAAACTTGATTTTGACATTTACTATGGAGACTCAGTCAGCGACATCAATCACAAACGAAATCAGGCGCCAGGATATATAGGGAAACGAGATGACACTGCGGAGATGACTTTGCTCAACCAAAAGACTTGGTATCTTGCCGAATTGTATTTCGGATCCAACCAAGACAAAATCAGCGTCTTGGTCGACACAGGCTCATCTGATTTGTGGGTGCATTCGCACGATGTCGTATGCCAGGTTTTAGGACAAGGACCTGACACCAAGGACCCAAAAGTAACCAACACATGCACCAGTTATGGCAGTTTCAATACCAAGGAGTCGGACTCGTTCACTAGAAACGCAACTGAAGAGTTTATGATCAGCTATGCTGACAATACTTTTGCTTCTGGAGTATGGGGGCATGATACTGTGGGATTCGAAGATACTGACGATGACAAGACCAAGATAAAGGACTTGTCGTTTGCAGTTGCTAACGCTACCGATTCAGAAATGGGAGTGTTGGGAATTGGCTTATATCAGTTGGAAAGTGTCGATGAATACTATGAGAACTTGCCACTAAAGATGAAAAATCAAGGTTTGATTAAGAAAAATGCTTACTCGCTCTACTTGAATAAACCCGATGCTAAATCGGGCTCGGTGTTGTTTGGTGGTGTTGACCATGCCAAGTATGCTGGTGATTTATTAACGGTTCCCATGATTTCAACTGCAGGTACCGACACCCAGTACCGGACAACAGTCGCCTTGAGTGGAATGTCGTTCAAGATTCCCACCTTGAATACAACCATTTTTGAAGATCAAAACATTGCCGTTTTGTTGGATTCAGGCACAACATTCTCCTATTTCAGAAGCGCCGTTTTAGATCCAATCATTTCAACTTTGGGGGGCACATACAGTAGCTCCATTGGCGGCTACACCGTTCCATGCACCACAGATTCCAATGTGTATTTCGAATTGAACTTCAATGGGGTTTTCATAAAAGTCCCATTGCCCGATTTATTGTTGCCATATGGCAATCAATGTATTTTGGCCATCTTGAAAGAAGACGACTCCAGTGACTACGATACCATTGGTGACAACATCTTGAGAAATGGATACTTTGTGTTTGATTTAGACGAGCTTGAAGTATCGATTGCGCAAGTGAAATTCAACGACGATAGTGATATCGAAGAGATCCAGTCGACTATACCGTCTGCAATCAAGGCAGATGGGTACAGTGCAACCGATATTTCGTCAGCCGTGGTATCGTCGGCGAGCTCATTATCATACCCAACTGAGTCTTCGTCATTGGAACAATCTTCCAGCGCTAAATCAAGGAGCCAGAGCGATTCCGAAAGCAATAGTGAATCAGAATCTTCCGCTTCAGCGGAACCATCCAGTAGCGACAAACGTTCAAGCGAGGATGCTTCTTCATCCGACGAGTCGTCTGCTTCATCCGCATCAAAAACATCTACAGACTCATCTGCTACTGAACAATCATCAACTACAGACGAACCTACCAACAATGCAACCAAGACCAATGAGACCAACTCCCCATCTGCCACATCCAGCGCCTCCTCCACAAGTGACAACCAAGCCACCTCCCCTAGTTTTGTCTCGTTCACCATGTTGGTGATGTCGTTGATCATGTACGGCACATTTGTTTGAATAGCTAATTCACATAGAGCACAGTAGATATAGACTCAATAAACTTTATAGAACCCAACCGATGTAAAGAGTGTAGATTATTTTCAAGACCTTCTCGGTATTATTTTAGTCCAAATTCAACCTGAACCGCTCTGGGGTATGATAATCCCCTTTTGGTGGATCACTGAAATACAAATGCTATTAATTGATGGAGCTGCCTTGAGTAGTAGGATGGTCTATGATGAAAGGGTTGAAATGTTGTGAACATCAAAATGTAGTGATCCTAAGAGAAAGGCTATCACCTTTTATGACACGAGGTGTAATTTTGTAGGTGCACTATAATCGTCTCACAATATAAAGCCGTTTAAAATACTGCTTGGTTGATGATTATTATGGGCGCGAAATGAAAATATATTTGAGAGTAAAATCTACGACGGTTTCAAGTACGAAACATAAACATATTACAATGCCTGTATCAAGACTGAAGGAACAATTGCAATAGTGCAGTTAATTATTCATAAAATCAGTCATGTACTACGGGAAATCTTTGTGCACATTACCATCAATGGCTAAATTGGAAGTAACCCCATTTGTCTGGGCTTATTATTTTCTTAAATGATCATGGGTTCTATCGAGGCATATATAGATGATTGGTTTCTTGACTTCCAATTCATCAAATAATGAGGTTGCGGATATTACCATTTTTATCGCTTGCAAACGCAATTGTCCATCTTGATTTTGATGTTTACTATGGGGACACGGTTGCTGACGTCCGTCATAGGAGAAGCCAAGAACAGGGCTATATTAGCAAGCGTGATGATACTGCTGAGTTAACACTCCACAACCAACAAACATGGTACTTATCTGATTTATATTTTGGGTCAAACCAGGACAAAATCAGCGTTTTGGTCGACACTGGTTCTTCCGACTTGTGGGTCCATTCTCACGACGTTGTTTGCAAAGTCAAAGACGAGGATGCTCCTGATGTTGACTCCGACGCTGATTTGTCGATCGAGCAAATAACCAGCGCTGGGGCGGTGACAAACACTTGCACAAGTCACGGTAGTTTCAACACAGAAGAGTCTGACACTTTCCATAGAAACGACACTGAATCCGACTTCTTCTTGAGCTACGGCGATAAGACTTATGCTTTGGGTATTTGGGGCTACGATACTGTCGGATTCAAAGACGATAACAATAATGACGACAACACCAAAATCGAAAACTTGTCATTTGCAGTAGCTAACGTCACCGATTCAGAGATGGGGGTGTTGGGCATTGGTTTGGTGGGTTTGGAATCTTCTTCGGAGACTTACGATAATTTCCCTTTGAAAATGAAGTCGCAAGGAATAATCAAGAAAAATGCGTATTCGTTGTATTTAAATGACAAAACCGCCAACTCGGGGTCGATCTTGTTTGGTGCTATTGATCACGATAAATTCCATGGACCACTACAGACTGTCAAGTTGGTTTCTACGTATCCAAGTGGTGCGTATATTCGGTTGACAGTGGCGTTGAGCGGGATGAACTTTATCAATGGTGACTCGAATATGACATTGTTTCGAAATACCAACTATGCGGCGTTGCTTGACTCAGGGACCACATTTTCGTATTTTGGGAAGGACGTATTAAACGCGATCACCACAACCTTGAATGCGACTTTCTCCGCTGCCGATGGAGTTTATTACGTCCCCTGTACCACTGACCCTGAGCTCATGTTTGAGTTTGATTTCAATGGAGTCACAATTGCGGTTCCCTTGGTTGATTTGATATTACCCGAGTCGGGCAAGTGTGTGTTGACGATTTTGCCTGAGCTGGGTGGAATCGACCAGTATCCGTTGATCATTCTTGGTAACAACGTGTTGAGAAGTGGCTATTTCGTGTTTGATTTGGATGACCACGAAGTGTCGATGGCGCAAGTTAAATATAACAATGACTCTAACGTTGAAGCGATTGTGTCGCTGGTGCCGTCGGCAGTCAGAGCTGCTGGATTCTCGTCGACAAGGTTGTTTAATGGTTCTACCAGTTACGAAGTCACTGCTGTCTCGTACCCAGCAACAGGAAGCGTAGCGACTACGAGTGACGGAAAGTCATCGGCGCAAGCAACGTCCTCCAGCGCCAGTGATGCGTCGGAGACATCTACTGCCAACATTGGTGCGACAATGCAATGGCATTCGCTTTCGATTCTTGTCGCCGTTGTGGTCGCGGGCACACTCTGTATTTAACGTCAAGGGATTTTTTGTCTTTCAATTATTTAGAGCTTTATAAACATCACTAGACTATAATAGTAAACCAAAGGCAACTGCCAACAAGGTACCAGATACACCGGTGATAGCGCCAACGCCTTCGATGCTCGACGCAGAAGGTGCGGCACTGGCGCTCGAGGAGCTTTCGTCGTCGGTCGAGTCGACGGTGATGTTGGCACAGGCCAAGCGCGAGTTATCGGCGGCGTGGATAACCACCGACACATTACCGATGAACGCAACATTATCGGGGTTCAACGAGAGGTATTCGTCGACGTAGTTGGTCTGGTACGAGGTGCCGTTGATGGCGCCGTGTTTGCCTGACAAGTCGCCCACTTCGTGGGTGGCTATAGTCGAGGCATTGGCCACACCCCCATAAGGGTTCAAGTGAGCCAAAGTGCCAGTACAGTTACCATCTGCAGGAACTGGCTTTTGATGGATATGGTACATGAAGGGACCGCCAGTAGCGGGCAAGTTGTGCAAGTCAATGGAGACGTGAACTTTGCCATCGTCGTCCGATTCAAACTCAAACTGACCAGTGATGCTGCTATTGGCAAAGTTTGGAGTTTTGAAGGTAGCAATGTAATTGGGTTCATCAGCGGAATCGGTGGCCACAGGAGCGGCGTCGGCGTAAACCTGGGCAAGCACGGCGGAGGCGAAGACAAGTTTATTCAATCTAACCATATGAGCAAAATTGGTATCTAAAATAGTTTCCTGAATTGAGCAAATTAATTCAGTTATAAATACCTGGGACCATTTCCCCCAAAATAGTCCTTGATTCTTTTTTTTAGGCATGTATTATCTCAAAAATCATAAAACCGAAATTCGCATTAATCGGGATGGATTGGTTGTGGTTGTAGGTGGAGTGATGTAACCTTCATACTTGCACACCTCTTAAAGTCACCATATCAAAGGAATGCTGCAGGTACCCTTATATTTCACCAATACTTTGGTTGGCATTGACAGGTTTGACGCATACACCTGGGAAATTTTCAGCAATTCTGGCACACTTATAAACAATGAAATATTGCTATATTCACTGGCTCTGCGTTCATCGACAATAGGTATCTGTGTCCATATGTCGACCTTTGTAGGTGCATAGCCAACAATACTTAGGCCGTGATCGGGAAATATGCACTAGTGGTAAAAAAGTAAATTGCAACTATATTCTAAGGGGTAACTCTATTGGCGGTTGAGTTGGCCAGATTGTTTTTTCAATTGTCAGGTATGGCGGAACATGCATGTATCGTGCAAGGCTAATCTATAGTGAAAAAGGCACGCCGATTGATCAAACTGATAAACCTGGAGTGTGAACGATGAATGTCTCTTGGTTATGGTAGAATAATTAATTTCCGACTTGCGCTCGGGTAGTAGTCGTAAATTGGTTTTGCATAAACATGGTGCCTTGGGTACGCTGCTGGTAAATTGTAGCGTGAAATCGAGTAATTGGATTGCCAAAGAGTAAAGATGTTATGGAAGAGCGTATAAGCTGACCTTGAGTTCAACTGCTTTGTATAGATCGATGCAGAAGAAAATAGCATCGAGTCTCAAGTATAAAGGTCTGGATTAGCTTATAGTATTCGAACTTGTGTGATTTCGAGTCAATTCCCACCAATATCTTCCTTGTAGGGGCCCAGCACTTGGTTTTCGAACGTCACAGAAACCAATAATCCTTGAAGACTCTCCATGTCTCATAAATGTCCATCCAGCTTCCAGATCAAATCAGTCATTAAGTATTTAGCTGCTGCTGATTGAATGGTGGGCTTACCTATGTCTAAACTTCATATCGTTCAGCTCAAACCAACGGTTATACATATGAATATGCGCTCATAACCATCATCTTTCGGTCTATTTCACTCAGGGTAACAATGATGAAAAATCTTTCAAGAAATCGCTCCCGGTGGCCAAGCTGGCTAAGGCGCGAGACTGTAATTTGTTACCTCAAAAGTTATCTTGAGATCGGGTGTTCGACTCACCCCCGGGAGATTTTTATTTTTATTATTTTGCCAGTGACTTTCACTTCTCACTAATTTTTAATTTGGGGTGTTACGATTACAAAATTTCCAAATAGTATCAATCTTTTTACCCTAGAGTTAGTTATTGTTAATCATGGACTCAGATAAGATTGTTGCCATCATCTTGGCCATCTTTTTGCCCCCATTGGCTGTGTTTATGAGAGAAGGGATCTCGTCTACCTTCTGGTTGAATTGTGTGCTTTGTATCTTCTTTTGGTTCCCAGGTATCTTACACGCATTATACGTGGTGTTGAAAACTTAAACTGTTGAGCTTGGTCATACCGATGGTACCGATGGTATGTGGCGCTAGGGCAATTGTCAAGTTTTGCACATCCCATTGGCTTATCAGTGGTTGTTTTGTTGGTAATTTCATTTTGTTGAGGTTGTCAAACCAGTTTCCACATTAAGGGTAGAGTGGCGAGTTTTGAAAGAAGAGCTGTCGGTGTACGATATGATCCAACTGACTATGTTTAGTTGAATCTATCACGCCCGTGGTCATACATATCGTGTGTTTTTTTTAATTGATATCTGTAATTGTTTAGATAAATGTATGAGTTTCAGAGATCAATCAGAAAATGCTCCTCGTTGAACCTGGTTACCCCCGTTTACTATAGTTTATTGTCGACTGGTATAACGTGGCTAGTCAATCACGTGTGTGGCGGATATTGACACAAACGGTATGATTAATAGGGGAAACAATTGATAAGACTAATCAAGCATAGCTGATAATAAGTCAGCCATTTGATGTAAATATTGCGAGCACTCTCTTAACTTCAAGTTCCTCAAAAACCAAAGTTCTGTTGGTCGGCGTGCTATATAGCCGATTTTGGTAATAATCTCGATTCGTTCAATTGAAATTGGTTGTCTTTCGTCGCAAGCGCCAGATTGCAATATTTACCCGTTGTATCAAGCATGTAATATGCTTATTTGCTACTACATTTCTGACTCAAACACCATTAAAAATGGTTGGGGTTGACACTTGACATAGCCGATATTGGGAATATCTAAATGTGTCGGAGCTCATGATTTCAGTTGTTCTAGTGGCCATCTTTACAACTTTGGTACTCCCAAAATGAAATCATCCTCGCGCAACGTACTGTCAGAGGATCTAAATGTGTCTTGCAATTAGCTTGATATCGAGGTTGAATTGATTACCAGTTTTGATCGTCCCTTGATACGTTGAAAGACATTTAGTCCGACCTCGTAGAGATGTATATAGACTTTGTGATAAATGTGATTTCTCTTCAATGAGTGTATACTAGACTTTGAACGTTCCGTTACAATCAAAAATAGACAACCAGTTTGCTACTCATCGAATATTTACTATCTCATTATCAATATGATTTTCATTTCAATCGAGATATATCGGAAATATTTTGCAGCAATTCATCAAATGTTGCAAAAGACATAAAACCGGCTACATCGAGGTTCGAAAGGAGGGTCATGATTATACAATTCCTTTCAACTTATGGCAGGCATGAACAAAGAACTACAGAGCTATAGATCCAACAGTTACTCCAAACATTCCCGTGTTGGTCGTTTCAGGAACCATGTGTGGGGCAATCGACTAATTCATCAACACCTAAATGAAATTGAGTTTTTTTTTGACGGACTTCTAGATGAACTTAATCGATCAGAATGCGGACGCCAGGATAATAACCTTAAGTTTCGGTTCTTCCAAACTCCATAGTCGACCCCACCAACACTTTGGTGGTGGTGCATTAGCCAAGGGCTATTTTATACTCCATTTGGGTAGGTTTAAGCATCAACACTTAAGTAAACCATACAGATTGAGGTTTAAGGTAGTGATCATGAATATCCGCCAGTTACGGTTGCCTTTCAAGTATGTTCGTTTTCCCAAAGGTACACGGCTGAACTAAAGTTTACCCGACGTATTCCATATATCCGGGCCCGCAACTGGTTGATGTATCGAACAAAGACAGAAGCGGTGGAAATGGCCTACATGGTCAAAAAGCTCGGCTAGCATAACACGGCGATGGAGCGACGTGTTCAGCCTGTATCGGCCACTGCTAGTGATGGTGGCTGATCTTGACATGAAATTTTCGGGCCACGGCGTGTCCAACTCGTCGAGTAGTCGATTTCGATCTGGCGCCAGGTCAGCCCATTTTCATCGATTGATTCACCTCTTGCTTTATTCTCGATTCGTATCGATACATCAATGCCCTATTGCAGATCTTTATGAAACCCAAAATAATTAAAAAAAAAAAGGTTTGCCCTTTAGACAATACATAAAAAACGAAATTGAATGTTCCTCGACAACAAGAGCGCTTGCCAACTACAGTTTGCACTAATGTTCACAACTCAACAAAGCGGTGGGCTCACTAGTGGAAATCGACATTTTCTTGGTAAATGTAGAGCGTGTTTATGAAACCTTAAACATTGATTTCCACCAGGAAAACAACAAGCCACTTATCGCCAATACGATGTACTCCACCTATTTAGCATGTTGGAGTAAGCCTTGTGTCAAGCCTATGGAACTATAAGAAACTTTGTTGAAAATAAACGGCGGTGGGGGCATTGTTGAGTAGTGATGAGGTAGCAGAAAAAGTGGGTTGTCGCTTGTGGCCAATAACATATCCCCAAGACTTAGATACCTCCTCCTCCAGGCGATTGAAACATGGGGTATGGGGGTACAAGCGCATTGATTATCGTGATCGTTGCTTGCTGGGACTTGTTCTAGCTGGTGATGCAATTGCGATAATCATTGCGACGAAATTTACATGTTGTTGATTTTTCCGACCGCAGAAAATATTTCTTGTTGCAAAATATTTATCGTGTGGCCTGCATTCCCCCACAATCAATTGCCATGTTATATAAACCCAGATGATTTCTTAGCAAACTAAGACCAGCAAGTATTTCTTTACCATGTCTACTGATTACATTGAAGACAACAAAAAGGGTGATGTCACTGTGGGTCTCAACAAGAAAGACTCCAATGATTCCATCATTAATGCCGAAATGGACGAGTATATCGCCAAGTTTCTCGATATGTCCAACGAAGCTAAAGACAGTGACCACAAAGAGAGAACCATGGGTATCAAAGAAGGTTTGAGATCGTTCCCCAAAGCCATTGGATGGTCGATTCTTTTGTCGACCGCCTTGGTTATGGAAGGTTACGACACCAACTTGTTAACCAATTTGTATGCTTTGCCCGCTTTCAAGGAAAAATTCGGTCACAACTACGGTACCGAACAAAGTCCATCTTACGAAGTGCCCGCCAAATGGCAAACAAGTTTGTCGGTCGGGTACCAGTGTGGTCAATTGATTGGTTTGTTCATTGCAGGTTTCACTGCCGATATTGTCGGTTACAGAAAAACCTTGATGGTGGCTTTGGCATTGTCAGTGGGGTTAATCTTCATCCAGTTCTTTGCTCCAAATGTCGAAGTGTTATTAGTGTCTTATATCTTGTTGGGGGTTAATTGGGGTTCGTACCAAACCATTACTGTTACTTACGCTGCCGAAGTTTCTCCGGCGCCCTTGCGTATTTACTTAACCACCTATGTCAATTTATGTTGGGTCTTTGGTCAATTGATCTCCTCGGGGGTGTTGAAAGCGGTGAGTGGTACCGAAGGTGCTAACTCTTATAGAATTCCGTATGCGGTGCAGTGGATTTGGCCTATTCCTTTGCTCATTGGTGTTTACTTAGCGCCAGAATCGCCTTGGTTCTTGGTTAAGAAGGGAAGAAATGTCGAAGCCAAACACTCTTTGAAACGTTTGTTATCCACCAACCCCAAAGTGCCTGATAAGGATGTTGTCGCTCATGCCATGTTGACCAAGATTCAAATGGCATTGAAAGAAGAATCGGCTCACACCGATGGTAACATGTTGGATTGTTTCAAAGGTGCCAATTTCCGCAGAACGAGAATTGCCGGTTTGACTTGGTTATTCCAATCGATCACTGGTTCGGCCTTGATGGGTTACTCGACTTATTTCTACATCCAAGCTGGTTTATCTGCTTCGAACTCGTTCACCATGTCGATTGTGCAATACTGTTTGGGTATTTTAGGTACTTTGACTTCGTGGGTTGCCACGCAAAAGTTTGGAAGATTTGACTTGTACTTTGGCGGTTTGTGTACTCAGACTTTGTTATTGGTGATTGTTGGTGGGTTAGGTTGTGCCACTCAAAGTTCGGGTGTTGGTTGGGCCATTGGTTCCATGTTGTTGATTTTCACATTTGTTTACGATGCCACTGTGGGACCAATTTGTTACTGTATTGTTGCTGAGATGCCATCAGCGAGATTGAGAGCCAAGACTGTCATGTTGGCCAGAAACTTGTATAACATTGCTAACATTATTGTTGGTATTATCATGCCTTATATGTTGAATCCCGAAGAATGGAACTGGAAGGCCAAGACTGGGTTCTTATTTGCTGGGTTCGCTATCATTGGTAGTGTTTGGACCTACCTTGAATTACCTGAAACCAAGAACAGAACTTATGCTGAATTGGATGTCTTGTTCCAAACCGGAGTCAACGCCAGAAAATTTAAGACCACCGAAGTTGAAGTTTTCGATGCTGGTGCAATGATGGAGAAGTTTGGTGAAGATGGTATCAGAGAATTCGTGAGACAAGAAAAGCAAGATGACTTGATCATTGTCACCACCCACGATAAAGGATCAGTTTGAAGTAACCCCCCCATGTTTGTGCCTTCAATCTTAACTTATCAATCATTAACGATTTCAATTCTTCAAAATAATTTACCTTTATCTTTACATATTTTAGATCACTGTTTGCCTTACCCAGATTATAAAACACATTGAGTTATAATTTAATATATTACTTTGGCTATAGTTTCCCCAGTAGCAATGCGTTTTCTTTTTTTGTTTTTGTTTGTGGTTCAAATTTTATGCGAGTGAAGCGATGATGCGCCGAAATCGCAGCCTTGCGATTTGGGTTTAGTGAGAAAGTTGTGGGGGACGATAAAAGCATTATCGGCAAATAACAACCCCGAATTAAAGTTTTTCTCTGTCACTAAGGTTGGAAAATAGCAATACCAATTGGAAAAACCTTAACCCAAATTGAGGAGTGTTTGGAATGCCGTACATGGGGAACCAGAAAAAAAAAAGCTAACTCTAAGGAAAAATAACATCCCCATCGTCATTCATGGTGGTATGCATGGACAATGATTTATCAAGTATATCGCGTATTACCTCCACCAATATCCTCGGACTTAACCCATTAGTAACCATTACCAACCCCCAGCTGGGTCTTATCTCAACAAGATTGAACCATTGGCGAAAATGACCAAAGTTCATAAACAGCCCATAATAAAAATCTGGACAATTTTAAACACTAAAGTATACCAAGCAATAGCCAACTATCAATCATTACACTGTAGTGGTAATATAAGTAGTATCAGTTAGTATTGATCATACAATTGGACATCACATGTAACATCATTGATGATATTTGCAGGATCATCATCCTGGTTTCACCGTTGGTTTTTTGGTTGACGGCGATCCCCCCATTCTATACGAGCTTATCGCAACGACAATGACCAACGAGGTGGGTGAAAATGCTAGTAGTCATATAAAAGTTATGTGTATATATATGTTCATTACTACTTGCCTCGTACACTTGGCAGAGCCATGGTTTGTCAATCACGCTATCTACAACCACTGTCAACCGTTTTTTTTTTTGCAGCCACTCGGTTTAGAATGTGTTCACGATGCAAACTTTTCGAAAACTGGCTAGTGTTGTGTCAGTAGTGTGCACCAACTTCTGTAACTACTAATACTCCCCTTTACATCTTCCCCTACACCCTTTACTACTAGATTTACTTTTGGGAGCGTAAAATTTCAGTCACTCATTAAATTTTTACCCACGAGAAAAACCTGATCAAAAAAAAAACCTGGTGCAATTTGATATTTTACCAACAGAAAATCGGTTGTAAAATCAAACACCACCACCCAATACTCGTTTGTATACTTGCTGTGAACTCGTTTTTGTTTTCTTAAAAGTCTGGCAAGGAGTGTGACCATGCACCATGAAGAATAGTTTACAATCAAGTAATATCGACCTGGATATTATTGATGACAACTTGAAAAACTACCGCCAACAACAACAACAAAATGATTCCTGCCACCTGGACGCGATACATGGCGCCAACACCTCAAACAAACTGAAACACAGCGTGGATCTCCGGAAACACGCCGCTGACCTCGTATCGACAATCGGGAACTACCACTTGCGCCATAATCAGAACCAAGAATCACCCCACGTCAAAGACAATGATCGCGATATACTACGAGACGATCAAGACGATAATGGATCGAAATACCATAGTTGCATCGACATGAATAACACCCTAGCACAAGCGAATCAGAAATCATTATTTGATAAGCGACCAGAACCAGGTACGTTATTCGATAGAAAAGATACCACGTCCTTATTCGACTCATCCAAAGCAACCACCACCAACGAATCAAATCAATCGCTATTCTCCAATAACAACATCTCGTCATCCAAAAATCATATGTTGGACACTCGAAGTACATCCTTCAACCAAGATAACTCATCAAACCAACTAAGCAAAAACTCACTATTTGCCAACGTCACTCACATAGATTCAAATAGACCGAGAAACACATCCAATGTTTCCTCAATCTCAGATAACACCAAAAACACTAATATCATCAATAATGGTGTCCACGACAATATCGCCGAACAACCATCGAAATCGTCATTATTTTCCCATAACTCAGCCAAAGACACCCACGAAGCAAACAATCTGAACCCACGAGATAACCTTGCAACCGTTCATGGTAAAGGGGTTTTTTACATTGCCAACTCCCCATCACCACCCCATGATTCAAAATTGTCAGTGCCGACAGACCTCACCAACAGCTCATTGTTGTCTCCCATAACCCAGATCAAGCGCCAAGACTCGCTATTCTCAAATTATCAGTTGATCAATAAAGCAGACAAGAACGATGATTACGAAGAGGACGACGACGACGATTTCACCGATAGCGATGATGACGACGACGAAATCGAGGACGATGAGGAGGGGGTTGAAATCGAAGAAGAAGAAGAAGAAGATGAAGATGAAGAAGATGAAGAGGAAGGATATACAAAAGTCGCCAAAGATGCCGACGAGGACGAGTACGACTACACGTCTACTGATATTAGTGAAGATGATGAAGAGTTTTTTTCATCCGAGGAAGAAAAAATCGAATTGAAAGATCAACCCATTGAAAAACCTCCCAGTAAAACCAAGACAAAAGCTTTGGATGATGATAGTGAATGGCTGTCGGTGACTTCAGAGGATGACGAAAGATCAGAATTGAAAATGAGCGAAACTTTACCGTTGCAATTCAAAAAGATCCAGCCGCGAGCGCACACTGACTCTACGGTTTTGTCACATTCAACACCCTTGCCAATGCAAAGACACCAAAAGCGAAACTCGACTCCTACCTTACAAAAACCACGTTCGCTCTTATCGGGGTTATTTCTCAATGAGTTACCAAACAGAAGAGATGTATCTCCAGCAATGTCAAAACCAATTGTGAAAACGTCGTCGCAAACAGGAATAATAACAGTCGAGCAATCGAGAATCAATCCTGCGACGACTACTCAAGTCAAACGCCCATCAATCTTGTTTCTGAAAAAGTTCAATTCATTCTCGGATATATCGAAAAACTACCCACACTATCATAATAACTTAGTCAAAGATAATATTTTGAACGACATACCGAATCCAGTTGACGCTGAGATTCTCGGTAAACAACGATCAATGGTTGGGATTTCTCAGTATAATGTGACTACTAAAAATGCGACCAACAAATTATCGGATTCTACAAAATCGTTAGGGGAGACAATCGTGTTCACGTCATCTAGTTACATTGAAACTTTATCGTCGAGTCTAAATAAATTTAGTGACGTGGTATCACACACTCCGAATGTCGCCAACACATCAATCAAGAACTTGCTATCGAAATCATCACTAAATTTATCAAAGATGTACAACACATCAATGGCCAGATTCAACAAGTCAGACACGTCATTTTCGGAAAAGTCGTCTGGCTCGACCGTTACCAACGGAGTCCTGCACCATACCAAGACCACAAGCCTTGATCAAACTCATCGACATGGTAAATCAGATAACAATGCTGACGACACACGTCATGACAATCAACATGATATTCATAATGACGCACATCACCATCGAACCCATCATCTTGATTCACAACATGTTCTGTCGCCTAAGTTGTTATCTCCACACTCGTTGTCTAATCCAATTGCCACTTCGTTCAATAGTAAAAAGTCAAGCCACAGTGAAGAGAGTAATTCAAAATTTACCCTTAGTCCAAAAACTACCAGGAGAGCTATGCTATCGACAGAACTAAGTGAGTCTTTGAAAGAGTCAATCATTATAGATTATAAGCTTGGGAAAATACCCTTACCTGCGAAGGTCATAAACGATAGAAACCTAATAGGGACCCAGCTAGTAGTAGACGATGATGATAATGGGTACGATGATTATCATTCCAAGGGTTGGTGAATGGTTCCAGCCAGGTGAAGTTCAGAAATCCAAATTCAAATGCAACAAGATTCACCATGGGTCAACACAAGAGTGTGTTGTGTATTACTATAAAATATATAAACAAAATTGTATATAAAAATCAACATATATTGGGAAGATATTATGGTAGTTTTCACTTTAAGTAATTTCGAAGAGTTGTGTCAATTTTGGAACCTGTACAAAATTTTTAGATAAACATAAACCTATTAACCTGAGGTTAGTTACTAATGAAAACCTGTTACTATGAATTGTTGGGAGTAGAGGCACTAGCTACCGACCAAGAACTCAAAAAGGCATATCGTAAAAAGGCGTTATTGCTACACCCAGATAAGAATCGAGATAATATCGATGAAGCAACTGCTCAGTTTGCAATAGTCAGAGCAGCTTACGAAGTGCTAAGTGATGCACAAGAAAGAGCCTGGTACGATTCACACAAGAACTCGATCTTGCGTGACGACGACGATTATACTAATGAAGTTTCGTCCGAAGATTTGATTATACCCAGTATTTCAGTCGATGAGCTTCTACGCTATTTCAATCCAGCACTATACACAAGGATCGATGATTCACAATACGGGTTTTATGTGGCTGTGACCAGAATCTTTGAAAGATTAGCAGCTGAGGAAGTTACGCATGGTAAGTCTCAGCAACTACCCAAATTTAAAAATTATAAGGACGACGATACTGCTAATGTAGCAGCCACTGATGCCGAATTCTTATTATACCCACGCTTTGGTACCAGCAACACTGATTATGCTAGCCAAATAAGACAGTTTTACAATTCGTGGTCAAGCTTTCAAACAGTTAAGACATTTAATTGGAAAGACGAATATCGTTATTCCACCGCTCCTGATAGAAAAACTAGAAGATTGATGGAAAGGGAGAATAAGAAGTTTCGAGACATGGCGAAGAAGGAGTTCAATGAAACGGTAAGAAGTTTTGTTCAATTCATAAAAAAGCGGGATCATAGGGTAAAGATCGGCTTGGAGAACTACGAGAAGGAAAAGAGGAGAAAGAAACAGCAATCTTTGGAGGAGCAGGCTACCACCGCAAAGAGACAGCAAAAATTGAGGAACATGATGGAACAGCGTGACGGTTATGTAGTTCAAGGCTGGCAAGAATTGTCTGCTGACGAGTTGCAAGAATTTGAGCAAATGCTCCAAGAAGAATATGATATTAGTACAGAATCTGACTCTGGAGATAGCGAATTTGAATACGAAATCCCGATGGATGACTTGACGAGTAATGAATTTGAGTGCATTATCTGCAACAAGTTCTTCAAAAACGAAAATCAATTTGAAACCCACGAGAACTCAAACAAACATAAGAAGGCGGTTAAGAAGTTGAAATGGGAAATGCAAAAAGAAGGAATCGAGTTGGGAATCGACAAGGAGGACGTTGATTTGGAAGAGTTTGAGACTGCAAGTAGCAAATTCAACTCGGACACAGACAGTCACCAATCAGATGATGTAGCTATTTCCGATGAAAACCTTGACGCCGATAAGTCATTCAATGAGGACGATCAAATTGAGGAGACACATACACATAATATCGAATTAAAGGAACTTAAGGTTGAGCCAGTGATACCGACAAGTGTCTATGAGGTTGATGACGACATAGGCGATGAGGGTTTGTCAGTCCTGAAACTGTCGAGTGACACAAATCTACTGTTGCAGGACAAGTTTTCCAATAAATCCTCACTTCCAGAGAGAGACGAGAAGCTAGCGAGTTTACTAAATGATCTCGCCTTAGAAAATGATGACGACAACTGGTCAATGCCGAACAAAAAGTCTGAGAAGAAGAATAAGAAAAAGAAGAAAAATGCCACAACAACGACACCAACACCAACACCCACTCCACAAAGTACGAAACAATCTACACCAGAGCCCAACAAAGCAAAAAAGAAAAGGAGTAAGAAATAAATCTGTCATATATACATATCTATCTTCTATTTCAAACCAACCTTTGATATTTTAATCGTAGCCTGAATTGGTGCGTTAATACCTTGACTATTGCATCCTAACCCTTCACCCGCCTTCCATCCCAATTTTACAAGCAACTGTCTACCAATGTTATCGTGACCTATTTCTGGTGCTTTATCTCCAACAATATCACCTTCTTTCATATGTGCCTTCGATGGTTTAGACTTATGACGCTCTTTCCGCATGTTACCGTCCGTTGCAGTTATTTCATCCTTTGGTCGTTTTTTGTCAGTTCTATGGAAAATCGGCCTTTGCTTGAGCATATGAGAAATCTCATTGTATTTTGGTAGATAGTGATAAGTTCCTTTATACTTCGCAACTTTGATGAACAGCTTTAACCCATTAGGTCCGCAACGCAATGATTTCATATTGTAACACTTGCTCATTTTCGTCAACGTTTTGCTACCGTGGGGGTCGAGTGGAGGAAAACTCATAGATTCTCGCAATGAATCATGAAGGAAAAGCTCAAACTCGTTTCGGATATCCTTGATGTGAAGAGTGTAGGGGTACTTGATTAACAAATCATGCTTTCGCATTGCTTCTGCTTGCTTGGCCTCATCTTTCGCATTTCTTTTCAGCTTCTTTCGTTCACGATGTATTTGGTATTGATTTTGAAGCGATTGAAAAATCTCAGTGTCCAAATCGTAGCTCTCAAGGTCTAAAGCTTTCTTCTTACCTTTCCCTTTCGTTTGTATTGATTCTGTCAGTACCATGTTGTCTGTTCCTAGGATACTTTTCGCCAGGCCCTTTGCAAACTCCAACAAGTCGTTCAAATTATCTTCGTCCTCATCCAAAATCACATCATCTACCTCATCATTATCTGAGCTATCTGAGACATAAACATCGGAGTAGTCATTAGCCTCTGGCTTATCCTCAATCAATCCACCCGTAGCATATTTCAAAAAACTGTGGACCCTGTGTTCTTTGACACCATTCAGAGTTATGTATTCTATAACTTCGCCCTCATCCATCCAGACAAAGTCGTCTGTCCCGGTTAGCTCAAAACTCTTGACGTAAAACTGGTTGCTGATACCAAACCTCACGTTGGTGATTGATACCTTTGTAACATCGAATTCAAAATCCTCAGGTAGAAATCCATATTCGGGTTCATCACTATGATCATCGTAACTTTCACCGTCATCTTCATCAGCGTTCTCTTGAACTTCCTCATCTGAGGATGCCATTACATCAAAGTTTGTATCACTCTCGTAACTGTCGCTATCGTTGAAATCGCTGTTTTCATTCATACCATTTATGATTTGTTGAACATAGTCCTGGTATCCCTGATTTTCTTCATCAAGTGAGATGTCAGAATCAGAGTTCATGTCGTGACGCTCATCAACAAAACCAGTTTTAGCTCGCATTTTGAGCGATTGATGAGGCATGAGGGTAGTCGTTGTGTTATTGTATTCATCCCTTGATGTGTTCAAAGAAACCTTCCCAATTGTCAACACTGGACTATACTCTACGCCATTTTGTTCAATTGGCTCTAGACGGTGAGACGAATCTAGAGAACATTCCAGTTCACTCCTGATGAACTTCTTACGCAACAAAGCAGCAATTGATTCCCGGGGATATTCCTCCAATTCATCATCTGCTTCATCATCTAAAATGAACGCTAGTGGGTCTGGCTCTCTCTGTTCCAGAATATTTAGCTCCTCGAGTGATATTTCACTAGGTACAATTGGTTTTACATTGTCATCCTCCTCTTGGTTCACCTCAAATTCAACCTGCAAAACTTCCTCACCCACATCAGCCTCATCATCTTGCGATATTTGACTCAAATCGCTTTCGTCTGTGCTCAATGACTCACCAGTATTGCCTTCTAGTATATCCAATAATTTCTGCTTATCTAGCTTCAACTCTGCCTGCTTATTCATTCTGTTCAGTAACTTTGCACTCGGGTCGTAGACCTCTTTTGCTTTGACAAACTCTAGTGGCCTCATTCGTAGTGGCTTGCTCATGGTTTCATCGTGATGAGCATCGGTGTACTCGATCTCATCTACCATCCTTCGACCTGGTCTTCTTGAATTGTATCTCATGCTGGCTGTACTCGGCACAAACAGATTCTCTTGTAAATCCATCAACTCAGGAACATCCACGTTGGGCAAGGCAGTAGTACCTGGATGCGATCTGTTTCTACCCTTTGATCTTGACTTTTTGCTAGGAAACCTTCCACCGTTAGAGGCTCCACCTCGTTTCCTAAACGTGCCACCTCTAGAACTTCCTCTAGATCCACGTTTCGGCATACCTCCTTTACAATTCTATATGACATTGACCATTGCTTACTAGTTTGAATTTAGTTAGCCCAGATGGTATGCAGGAACATAATTAAAGCTGCAACATTTAATCATCAAAATTGTTAACGGCAACTGATCAGCAACGAAGTGGCTGACCGTATACTAGGACCATGAACAATGACGGGGACATCTCGTTGAAAAGTGAAACCAGCAAGGGCGAAAACCTCGGAATTTCGTTCAGTTTGGCGCAAATTTGGAGGCAGATCACCTCATTCAATGATTTAGAAATGCTGGAACCGAACTTGATAGATACCACACCAATTATAATTATGGGGAAACAATATAGCACGGTCGAGGAGGCGGAGAAGCAGATAAACCTGAAACTATGTTTGACGTATAGGTTTGGATTCGAGCCTATACCCCGAAGTTTGGCTGGACCAAACCCGCTATCATTTTTAGGGTCGGTAATCTTTAGCAAGAACATGATCTTGCATCGCGGACACAATTTTCAAGAGTTGATTGACAAGAACAATTTCACTAGTGATGTTGGTTGGGGGTGCATGATTCGAACGTCGCAAAGTTTGTTAGCCAACACGTACTTGCGATTACTATTCTTCGAAGACGATAAGCGAGTGATTGATATGTTTCAGGATAAATACTCGAGTCCGTTTTCATTACACAATTTCATCCAGATTGCTGGAGAGCTGCCGCTCAAGGTGCAACCAGGCGAATGGTTCGGCCCCAACGCGGCGTCGTTGTCAATATCACGATTATGCGAACGCTACGACAGCGAGACTGATTTACCAAAATTGAAAGTGTTGATCAGCGACAATGGCGATTTATACGACGACCACATTCTCGAGTTGTTCACGCAAGAATTAAAAGGGTTGTTGATATTATTCCCGGTTAGATTGGGTATCGAGAAAATCAACACCTACTACCACAAGAGTTTGTTGCATTTCCTTTCGTTGAAACAATCAGTGGGTATTGCTGGCGGAAAACCATCGTCTAGTTTCTACTTTGTTGGTTACCACCATGACGACTTGTATTATCTTGATCCACATTTCTGCCAAAGCTATGAAGAAAACACCCAATACGACTCCTATCACTCCACCAACTACCAGAAACTCAACATTTCCAACCTAGATCCGTCAATGATGATTGGCATACTCGTGACCGATTACTCCGACTACCTCGATTTCCGAGACCAATGCAGCGAGAGTGGCAATATAGTGGTGCATTTCCACGAGTTCACTAAGAAAGATAAGAAAAGACGCAACTCGGAATATGTCAACATCAACGAGGAAGATACTCGCGATGATTTTGTTGATATCAAGTACGAAAAGTACGTGAAAACAGGCGAGGAAGATGATTTTATCGACGTTAACGAGGAGATCGATGAAGAGGTGATAGTGGATGAACCCATAGAGGAGTCTTACGAGGCTATTAGCCAGAATACCCCCCAGTAAATGCCCATTTCCATTTCTTTGCTGGTCGAAGGAAGTCACGTGCATAATTTATGAGGGCCAAAAAATTCTGGTTGAGCGTCAGTTTTTCTGAATTGGCCAAAAGATATACTAAGCATACTGATAGTCACGATAACAAGAGCCACCTAGAGCCTATAGAGCGACTGTGTGTATTCATAATAATCATGAGGGAGGATAGCCTAAAAATTTGTACTGTTTGTGCCTCTAATAATAATAGATCCATGGAATCACATAAACAACTACGTGATGCTGGATACAATGTAAAATCATACGGTACAGGTTCGTCGGTGAGGTTACCGGGCCCAAGCATTGAGAAGCCAAACGTGTATAGTTTCGGCACTCCATATGAAGATATATACCAAGATCTTCTTTCACAACCATGTCGTAAAATGTATGAGAATAATGGATTGATTGAAATGTTGGATAGAAATAGACATGTGAAGAAGGCTCCAGAAAAGTGGCAGGCAAATTCATATGCTGGGAAGTTTGATTTGGTGATAACGTGTGAAGAAAGATGCTATGATAGTGTGGTCGAAGATTTGCTACTAAGGTATTATACTGAGAACGACGATAATGACGTGAAACAAATTGTTCATATAGTCAATATCGATATCAAGGACGATAACGAGAATGCAATAATAGGTGGGAAAGGGATTTTGAAATTGGTTAACATGATCCATGATTTCAAACAAAAGAACAAAGACGATTACGAGGATGAGTCAGACATCATCTTGGAAGATCAGATGATGAATATCCTCACAGAATGGCAAAGAGACCACACACACTTGCAAAGTTTATATAGCATCGCCTATTACTAAAACTAAGCGATAATTTAGACACAATGGTTGATGAGTGAAAAAATTCACGTTTCCAGCCTCAATAAAGTAAATACATATCTGCATAGACTGGGTAACGTAGTAGTAGTTTTAGTCGTTGTATTTGTAGTACAAGCGCCAGGCTGAAATTGCTTTCTGCTCACAACTATATGAGTTTAACGACTCATTGAAAAATCAACTGCGTAGATTTTATAAAGGCTAACACTCGTCTTTTTATGCCGCCGAAACCCAACTTCAATGCTAAAAAGGCAAAGCTATACAATAGCAGACTCATAAAGACACAAACCAATGACCCCAGCATTATCAACAAAGAGAGATTGAGTATTCCCGAGTTTTTGGATGCTCGAGCATTTGAAATCAAGGCATTCGAATTATCCCAACTTAACTCAAAGTACGCTTCTGCTACAAGAGTGTTCCAAAGCTTACCACGATCAATGAGAAGACGAACTGCATCCCATAATGTGAAACGGATTCCAAAACGAATGAGAAATCGTGCTTTGAGGGAAATGAATAGTAGTAGCGGTGGAGTCGCTCCTACCCCAGCCAAAAAGATAAAAAGTACTGGCAGACAATTGTACCAGATCAGAATGACGAAGAAATTATTGAAACTTGGTAATCGTCTAAAATCCTTGAAAGCAATACCGAACCCTGAAATGTACAACAGGAAATTGAACCTACGATTGAAATTGGCACTATTGAACGAGCAAGCGAGGAAATTAGAGAAGGAGGCAGGAATCAAAAGATTGAATAACGTCCTCGGCTCGTACGACAATACGGGTATCAATAAATTGGCCCCCAAACCTTGTGGGAATATAAAATATTACAAACGTCAAAACCAATTTGTCTGGTTACCAACCCATATTTGGCATGCGAAAAGATTCCACATGATCAAGCAGTATGGCTATCAGATCCCACTAACTCCCACTCAAAAATGTTTCCGATTAATGCATAGGCAGTCTAAACAAGGGACGATATTATTTGATACCAGTTATTATAATAGTTTAGTGGTGGAGATAAAAGACGAGATGCAATTCAAAACCTTTCTCTTAAGCATCACGAAATACAAGGAGAAGGTTCCCGAAAGCATTATACGAGGAAAGAAATCTTACAATGGGTGGTTAAGATTGAATGAGAAAAACATTGGACTCACATTAATCTATGCAAATATCCAAACTAACAAAATTCTCATCAGAATGCATCCATCCATTTACAGGGATGTTTTTGAGAGCTTTAAGGAGAAGCTCGACGATGACTCCAGTATTCACGACTGTCGATATGCACTTGGAAGTTTAGATTTGAGTGGACCCAATGCCATTAGAAGTATCAGTAAAGTTCTTCATTTGGCCGAAGTATTTGAGCCAATAAAACAAACCTGGTGCGATATAATAGGCATAAACGATGCGGGCATTATACCTGTAGGTACAACATTGTCATTTGACATTCGAGACCCAAGATTTTGGAAAACTCAAGCAGATATTCCAATAAAAAAGAGAGGAAGTGAAGACGTGAATGTGCAAACGAATGATATAATAATGAAATTGGTTTCGCAAGACTTGATTGAGATGGACACAATTGAAAGATTGTTATCACCTATTGGGAGAACAGAATCATACAATAACCAGCTCTCTATTAAATCTATAAACCGAGAATTTAGTCGAACATTGTCTACAAGGAACTCACTTGACGAGAGGATAATATCATCGAGTAAGGTTCCCATTTTGATTACGAAAACATCAACATATACCTGGAGTTTGATATTGCCGTTTCATTGGGTATTACCAATGTGGATACACGCTGTCAAAGTGACTCAGATTAAAATAGGGGGTATAAAACAATTGAACCAAATGAATTTTGAGCATGAATTGGGCAGTTATCCCCAAGATTACCCGTGGTTGAGAGACGGTTGGCATTACAATGAAACCATCGGTAAAATCAATCAAGAAAAATACAGCAAGAAACCCAAGCAACACAAAACTGATCAAATGCAAGACTTTCAGGATGTCAATTACATGGGACCATTCAAATGCGACTGGATCAATTTACGAAACACATGTTTTACCAAGAAGTGGAAAAACTTGAATCGACAAACATTGATTGGTACAAAACCTGATTTCGCTCAGTACGACCCATTTACCTTGAACAGAAACATTGAAAGTATACACGATTTGAAACAATTCGTTAAGACAATTGGCCACATACCACAACAAATCCCTATCGATATCTTTGACAAAAACAATCAGTTTCATCAACAATTCATCGAAGGAACTTACGAGATTGAGACTCTACAAGATGTCGAAACAACGCCACTCCCAGTAATGCAAATCAGTGTGAGCATTGCCAAAACAGGCACAATCCACGACAATGCGAGAATATATCCATATGAACTCGTGAAAACCACTCCGCATGATTCAATCGATCTTTCTGATGTGATTGGGTTTGTTTCCACTGGAAATTTGAACTTGAACTCGGGCCATTATCAAGGTATCGGGTTGATAATAGCCCAGATTCCAAAATCACACAACTACCTATACATACGAAATGTTGGCGAGACTAAATACCACTTGGTAGAGTATAGAGTCATCTAACTTCATCGTATATAGCATTTATAGAATAAATTACCACATTTTCAGAAATTGGCATTTGCGGGTAACCCTACATTGGTATAAAAGTGAAAAATCTCGTCCACTGTAAATTTTTTTCTTCATACTTACCTGGAGATGTTATGGGAGATCAAGTAGTTTCATAACCATGATTGCTTAAGAGGCATTGCACAGCGCCATGAGTGATCATGCCAACTTTTCGTTGGTCCTATCAATGTTCTCTGAATGTTGGTAGGGTTGAGAAGTGTGGATCTTTAAATTTTTGATTTCTTCAAAATGTTTCTAAATACTTTGTATTGGAATGTTACAATCTAACGACTTATCCTTTTATCAAGTCTCAAGTCGGGTGATCTGAGTTCGATAAAATGATAAGTAGTTATAACTACAAATTCGTCTCTATGCCTTTGTGTGTGTAAACTATAAAGTAAGATGGATCATGGGATGAACTGAATGTATGATGATGGATTGTGGTCTTGACTGGGGTATATTAGTTGCAAGAGTGCGTATCTAGTGTGAGTGGTGTGTGTGTGTGTGTGTGTGTGTGTGTGTGTGTGTGTGTGTGTGTGTGTGTGTGTCTGCCCTTCTATGTGTGTGCAGACCCAACCGTTGCAATACCCAAATTTTCGTCTTGCTTCTGCTCATCTTCGTTAATGTATTTCGAGTTCTTCCACACTTTCATCAACGCGTTCTTGAATAAATTAACATTGTAATCTATGATTGTTAATGAGTTGTCAAGACTGGAATGTTTGGATTCACTCGATGATGATGAAGCGTTGTTGCTATTGCTGGCACCATTAGTATTCCCATTATTCCCATTACTTCTCATGTCGTCATTTCTGATCAACGCCACTAATGCTAATCCACGAATCATTTGTTTCAAATATAATATCGACCCATTGGACAAATGACTGATGGACCTTATATCTTCAGGCGATGTGAAAAATCGGTCGCTTTCATTATTGGAGTCATCTTGTCGATCTCTTTCAGCATAAAGCTCGTCCAAATCTATAGTAATATCAATAAATTCAGCGCATACTTCATAAGTTTGTATATCCACGGGCGAGGAATCGGTAGCAACATAGATCTTAGAGTTGACATCGAATAAAAATACCTTATCGATTGATGAATGTACCACCAAGTTATCCAACATATTTTCCAAACTTGGCAATTCAGGGATCAATTTTTGGACAATTCGTGAGAACGCTTCGTAGATGGAATGATCGAAAATGGAGGTTAGGTAGAAACTAACTTGGACACCATCCAAACCTAGATCCAATAATTCGTCTCCGGTTCTTTGCATGATATCTCTTTGAGCATCGATACGATAATCCTCCGATAATCCATCAATCTTGTGTATCAAAACCTCAATGTTAATTTTGGGGTTAACTTTGTAAGCAAACTCGATTATCATTGATAAATTTGTCAATGCATTGAGATATTCATCTTGACTATCGATCACATATACTAGCGCACCAACACTGGAGAACAATCGTTCGGAGTCGTAGTTAGGTTCGAAATAGTTCAACTGTCCTGGTAATTCCATCACTGAAAGGCCAATCAAGGACGAGAATTGTTCAGTTGTAGGTTTTGAGGTACTCTCGAGGTATAATGTATCCAACGGCTGCATGTTGTGAAACACCACTTTGCAAATGGATGACTTCCCGCCTCTTCGCAATCCCATTAGTAATATCGTGGCATTTGTATCGTTGGGATTGGGTAACAATGTCGCTTCCATTTTGTGCAATATGAATCAATATGAAGAATTGATTATGGATTCCTGTTTGCTCTGAATATGAACTTGTCAAATAAATCGATTTTTTGATATCAGTAATGCCTCAGTATGAAACAACAATCAAAAGTCAGTATTCTAGTAAGAGCTTATCTACTCGATAACTTTGCTTTCCTTGATATCCCAAAATTGAAAATATCAACACCTGCATATGGCAAAAGTATACCGCCAGAGACAAGAGTTCAATTGTACATTTGGGTTGAGTATATAGTAGACTAGATAAGGAGAAAACTCATGGTCTTATTCTTCTTGGATCTCTTGGAAACAAGGAAGCACGACGGATATTTTTCAAGTCCAAGAAGAACATGACAACTCTTTCTAACCCAATACCACCACCAGCATGAGGAGCACATCCGTAAGTAAAGGCATCAACGTATTCACGTAACCCAGGAACATTAGGATCAACTTCATGGGCTTCAATTCTTTGTTTCAAAAGTTCAGCATCGTGTACACGTTGGGCTCCAGACAAGATTTCTTCACCTCTCATGAAAAAATCGTAAGAGTTAGAGTATCTTGGATCTTCGGCGTCGGGCATGGTGTAAAATGGTCTGATTGCCAATGGGAACTTGTCCAAAATGTAGAAATCAGTGTCGTATTTTTCTTTGACCAACTTACCCAAGAATTTCTCATTCTCGGTGGACAAATCGTCAAAATCACCAACATCTTTACCAGCGTCTCTCAACATCTTAATACCTTCTTTGAAATGAAGCTTGACCATCTTACCATCAGCTGGTAATTTGAAATCTTCGACTGGGAATTGTTTTCGAACAGTATCGATTTCTTTCCCGAATCTAGATTTCAACTCACTAAAGATGAAAATGAACAATTCAGACAAAACATCCAAGACTTCATCATAGTGTTCTTCAAAGGCCATCTCCAAATCCAAACCAGTGAACTCTGTCATGTGTCTATGAGTGTTGGAGTTTTCAGCTCTGAAAACTGGTGCAACTTCAAAAACTTTCTCAAAATCAGCAGCAATCAATTGCTGTTTATACAATTGTGGAGATTGAGCCAAGTAAGCTTTGCCCTTGAAGTAAGATATCTCAAAAACGTTTGAGCCACCTTCCGAAGCAGCAGCGATGATCTTTGGAGAGTGAATTTCAGTGAAACCTTTGGTTGTCAAAAACTCTCTGAATAGCTGACAAACTCCCGATTGGATTTTAAAAATAGCTTGATTAGTTGGTGTTCTCAAATCGATCACTCTGGCGTCCAATCTAGTGTCAAGGTTGACAACTGGTAATCCCAATGCTTCGGCGTCAGCGTCAGATCTAGCAGCATCTTCAATCAACAAGGGTAATTGTTCTGGAGTTTCTTGGATAGTGTGGATCTGGGTAATGTGTATTTCAACATCTTGGACGGTAGTAGAAGTGATTAACTCATCGACTTTTTTGACAATACCTCTCACTAAGACAATAGATTCTAAGGAAATAGAAGAAGCCCATTTGACCATTTGCTTAGATATAGCTTGGTTATCGGTTTCTTTGTTTACTTTCAATAAGGATTGAATAGTGGCTGATTGTTGTCTGAATGTTAAAAATAAAAAGGCAGCACTTTGCTGTCTACTGGTATGAAGTCTGGCTCTGAATAATACCTCTTTCCCGTCATCAGCAGCACTTAATTGGCTAATGTTTGTTCTTGCTTCACCAGTTTTAGTGGATGAATTGATCAATGGTAATTTTCCATAATTCACCTTGGCTGGATCGTTAGCAGCAAGAGCCTCCTTTTCAGCTTTCTCTTTAGCTAATTGTGCTTCTTTCTCGGCCTTTTTCTTTGCTTTTTCCTTCTCTTTTTCCAATCTCTTCAAAGCTTTCTTAGATAATGGTTGACCATCTTCACCTAAGATAACTTCACCAGAACCTGCTTCAGTGGCTCCTTCTGGCTTTTTCTCAGTCTCCTGAATGTTTAATTGATCCAATTTCTCAGTTGGAGCTGCCATTACTATTCCTTTTGAGATGATTCTGTTGGTACTACAAAATTTTTCAGTCGCAATTGAATATTCATTCTGGTGATTCGATTCTACATATGAGTCAGCACCTAGCGAGATTGAAGATTGAAGAAGGATACATACAAGTGACTATGGTACAAGATGAGACGCAATTCTCATCACTCAATTTAATACGATGCTGCCCCAAGTCTTTCGAGAACCTCTATTTCGTTCATCGTCCACAATTCTGCCCCATTTTTGCTCAGTTTGCAGTTGGTTTCAGGTTGTTTTCCAATCTCCTTGCGTCCAATTCAGCCTTTTCTTTCTTCTTTTGGGCTTTCAATTCTCTTACTCCATCTTGTCTCGCCATTCCTTCTTTTATTTTTCGTTGTCGTCTCTGTTCTTTAGTTTCTTCTACCACTACCTGCTTCTGTCGATTTATAAGTCTCTCAACAGATTCATACAACTGGTTTAACTTTTTGAAATTTTCCGTAAATCGATTTAGCGACAAGTCAGTTATCAATCTGAGATACTGATTATCTACCACCGCCACGTATCGATCTCGATGTAAGAACCCTATCGGGATATCTAGTTTGATTGATATTCGAATGGCGACGTTGCCATTGCTTCCAATTCCCGACTCTCGAAACCCACATCCCATAGCACAATTGTATAGCGCCTGAGCTGTCAGGTCGTCTCGACACTTTACATGCAAGATCAATGGTTCAAACTTGTACAAGATATATCGAGTGTTACTATCGGTTTTGTAGTCATTGCGGTCAAATTCAAAATCTATCGAATCATACCAATTTTCCAAGTCTTGAGGTTGATGAGTTACAAATATCCATTTGCCATCATTGCCTTTGGAGCCAATCTTCATATCACCCTCGGCAAGATTCTTAATTCCTTCTAGGAACACAGAGACCCTTCCCGAGCACGACGACGTCGTCACCATATCGTTGTTTCTGTTGATCAAGTTCATGATGGGAATACACTCCTCGTCAATGCTTCCCTTTGGCGAAGCATCAGGTGAATCGGCCAATGTAGCAGCTATCTCATGTAGTATAGCCAGTTTCTTTTGATCGAAAGGATCTTGCATTAGAACGGAATTGGTTGATATGTACTCGAACTATAACTTTATACAATGGAAAAGTTCACGATGCGAACCAAAATCGTTAGGCGGCATTTATTTCAATGCAACAAGAAACTTCTTTTCGTCTTCAGGAGTGAAGCTGAATAGGGTCTTGATCACTGGTAGCAACTGGTCTCTCTGTTCCTTGTGCTCGAAGAACCCTAAAAGTACGTTCTTCAAGTATGCAACGTTAGCACTTTTATCTGAAGCTTGTTGTTTATCGAGAGAATCTCGTGGAGAATCGAACGAATTGTCTCTCGTGGTGTTTGCTGTTTGCGAAGGAGACTTCATTTGTCTATATTGTTGTGTTAAAATCTTGTAATTTTTCGAGAGTCTATCGAATTTCATGTTTGATTCATCATTCAATTTTTTCAATGTGTTGTTCAAACTTTCGTAGTCACGAACACGTTTGGAAGTTGCCTGTAAAGATTGACGTAATGTGTCTATGGTTTTTTGCACTTCATCATTCATCATAATGTCCCCGTTGGTCGATTTGGTTCGCAAAACGTCATTTTTGGCAGTTAACTCTTTCAAATTCTCTTCCAAATCTTTGATCTTCAATAAATAATTATCAGCTATTGATTTGTATTCATTGGTTTCACGCTGTTTCCGTTTCATTATCTTCTGGTTCTCTGATTCTAACTCATCTTTTTCTTCGTTGATTTTCTTTAGCTCCAACTTCAAGTTGAGTTCTTGTGATTTCGTATGCTCTTCAGCGTCGACCAATAGTCTTTTGATGGTTATGGTTTCTCTAGTTCGTTTTTGAAGTAGAGTTCTGGATTCATTTAGTTCGTCTTCTAAACTTTCGATTTTCATTGAAGTCTCCTTTGACTTCATCGATAACTCTTCATACTCTTGTCTGAAGGACTCGATATTATCATTGATTGACAATTTCTCTTTAACGATCGAGTCGTATTTAGTCTTCAACTTCTCCAACTCTGTTGCCACAGTTTGCCTTTCGATTTGCTTTTTACTTAGCTCGTTCGACAAGGTTGTATTTCTTTCAGCAGCAAGCTCTTGTTTGTTGATCAAATCTGATTTTTCTCGAGTCAATGTCTTGTTCTCGTACTCAAGATTGTTATTTCTGAGTTTCAAATTGGAAACTTGTTGATTCAAATCGTCCTTCTGTTTGTAAAACTCGACAGCCATGTCTTTGAAATCTCGAATTTGTTCGTCTTTATGATTTAAAGAGGTCGATAATGACGCGATTTCTAGTTTGAGGGAAGCATCGTTACCTTTGTGCTTATTCAAATCCTCAATCCGTGTGCTCATCTCCGATTTCTCTGTCTTCAAGACAACTATCTCTTTCTCAAGCGAAGTTATACTATCCAGTAGCGATTGCTGCTTTTTAACCAATTCCTCATTCTTCTTTTTGTAATTCAATTCAGCAGTTTTTGCAGTTTCAAGTTTTTCTGCCTGGGAAACTAAATCCTTCTCAAAGTTAGATACGGTGGTATTGTGTTCACTCAAAGAATCAGTCAATTGCTTGGAGATGTCAGCAAGCCTTTTCTCCAATGAATTCTTCTCCTTCTGTAGCGTTTTTAGTTCTTCGACTTTCCTCTTTATCTCATCATCCTTTCCTTTCATTTTCGTTTCAAGTTTTCCGTTTTGAAGTTTCAATTGATTGAGCTCTTTGGTTATCGTTTCCAATCGATCAGTTACATCGTGAACATCGTTGGTCTCTTTCGCATTCGAAACCTCGTTATTGTGGGATTTCAAGTCCTTAATTTCGTCCCTAGCTTGACATAAATCGTCACCAAGATCACGTAACAGGTCTCTCATATTGTCAAGCTCCTCCACTTTGATTTCTAACTCCTCTCTCAACTTCCGTCTCTCCGTGTTAGTGTCATCAAAATCTTTGCAAGTAATATCATGCTCTTCCCGAAGTTTGATAAGGTCCAGTTGTATCGAATTTCTTTCGTTTATTGCAACATCGAGTTTTTGTTGCAAGTCATCGAGACCGTCAAGTTTGCTTGTGGTGTCAACGTCAACATTTTGATTGTTATTACTGGCAGCACCTTTCTTTTTCTTATTCTTCTTCTTACCAGATGACGTAAAACTTGCATTCGCCTGGTTGTTAGTGTGACTTTGCACTTTAGTGGAAAGTCCTGTTTTTTGGGTTTTCAAGTTTTCAACTTGAGACTCGTAATCGTTTATAATTTGTGTTTGATTCAGTAATTGAGCTTCAGATTCGGTAGTTCTAGATAATAGGGAAGTGTTTTGCTGTACTATATCTTTATGCTTTGAGTTCAAGGCCTCTAGTTGTTTCGACAAATTGATTGCCTCTTCAGTTTGAGTTCTAAGCTGCGATTGAACTTCTTCGAATTTCTGTTGCAAGTCCAACGAATCAGAATTTGCAGCAGATGCCTCTAGATCAACGAGTTTGGTTTGCAAAACTTTATTTTCTTCCGATAACTTCTCAATCTCATGTTTTAAATCCGAATCATCATTCGATCTTTCCAATCTCTGCTTCAACTCGAAATTCGAATGTTCCAACATCTCGATTTCTGATTGTTTTGTTTTCAAATCTTCATTCAAATTTTTGATCAATCGTTCATCTGAGGTGTTGTCTTCTAGTGTTTTCACTTTATCGTTCAAAATCGTTATTTGATTGTTTAAATTCTTAGTGCTTTTCGTTAGATCGTTATTTTCTCGGTTATACCTTTTGATTTCCTGATTCAACATATTGGTCTTGTCGTTAATCTGATTCAAATACTCCACAAGCAAGCCAGCATCCGATATGGAAGAAATTGGTGTACATTCTCGCAACACTTTCTCGAACGACGTAATCAATTCAGATTTCCTCTTTTCAACTTTGAAAGCTTCTAGTAGGATGGGGTATTTTTCTTCATACTTGGCAAACTTTTTCATCTTTGAGCGTAATACTGGCGACAATTCTTCGATATTCACATCATTCACCTTCACTTCTGCGACTCTGACCTCTGGAATCACCTCTTCTGTGTTTCCATCTTTAGTTTCAATTTTCTTCTCCTCCTCAACAGGTTCATCTTCGGGTTGCACCAATTCATTCTCGTTAGGTGTCTTAGTCGCCAATACCCCTGCGTTGTTCTTCAATTCGTTGATCAATCCTTTCGATCTGACAGTTTGGGCTTGTTCCTCGTTGATGTTCAATTCACTGATGCTCTTCGCAACGTCTTCAGAGAAGTTCTTTAGCTTAGAGAACATGTTTGGTTCTGACTCCACACCAACCCTATACCACTATCTGTATTCAGCAAAGTGTTGATAGACTTCGTTGATTTAGTGAGCCAATATTTTATGGTGGTTGGAAACTCCACATGCGAACTCGAATTTAACGAGATAAGTTTTACAATTAGACAAGTCGACAATTACCATACGAAGATGCCTAGTATCAAGGAGATTCAGACGTCTATCAATAGAGCAAACATATACATTGACGAGTTGGAGTCCTCGATCGAAGAGAGAGAACGGTTGGTGCAAGTATTGAAGTTAACGCCTTCCAACAATGACAACTACGACTTGATAAACTTGTTACAACGGTTGGTAAAACATTTGAACTACTTGCAAGATGACCTTAACAATCTAACGAACAAAGGCGAAGATGTGGATAAGTTCGTACATCAATTCAAGAATTCAGTGAATCGTTATGATATATCAATTAGGAAGTTAAGGGAAGACACATTGAATGTCGACGAGTACACATTCAATATGAAGGAGTTTCAACAGAATCCAAGCGACTCAGACTTCAGGCGAGATACGAAATCAGTCAGATTCAAAGACGATTTAGAGGAGCAAGAAGAATTACAAGAGGATTTCGCAACCAATAGACACCAATTGATGGGCTCACGTCCTTATGAACCTTACAGTGATAATCCGACCGACAATACGGATACAGAATCTTTTGACGCTCTATCAAATCAACAAATGTACGCCCAACATCAACAACAATTGCTTCAACAAGACGAAAACCTTGACGTATTACACCAACTGATCAAAAACCAACACCAAATTGGCATTACAATCAACTCAGAGCTAGATGATCATATGATCATCTTGAACGATCTAGAGCAAGGAGTAGACAATTCTGTGTTCAGGTTGAACAACGCCAGGCACAAGTTAGCAGACTTCAGAAGAAGATGTCAGGAGAATGGGAGTTTAGTGACGATTGTGATATTGACAGTAATACTAATTTTATTGTTGGTGGTATTGAATTGACTGGGTAGTTGATTTTGTGGAGTATGGATATAATATAAATACATAGAGGGAGACAAGCCTGGGAAAGAGCTTAATACAGCATTAATTACAACATTTTAACTGACTCACTGTATTCGTAATTCTATCAATGGTTGGGCGTGTGATGCGTATCTCTGGTGATCATAATACGGCTACAGACGCATACCGAATAACCAGTCTCTGTGATTATCCCACAATTACATTCACGACGTCCAACTAATTATACATTATGCGATGGTAGCATACCAAACCTCAACTAAACATCCGCTCTCCATGCTATATCTCTATCAAAGAGCAACATCTCCAAAGTTCATCTAGAAATTGAAATCATCATTCTCCTCATCGTCTTCTGAGAAAAACCAGATAAACACTATGATATCTCCGTACACTATCAAACCTCCTATGATACTCATTATCATCGAACCGAACTCTATCATTTGACAATGGTAGAATGTCAAAGGTAATGCAATTCCGCTCACCACTAAAAACCCAGTCAACGAGCGGCAAAACTCCTGCAAGGAGCTCGCAGTGTTATTATCGTTGTTGAATGTGAGGAACGTATCTCGTCCATTATCCACCGATTGTGCCACTATGTTTGGTATTGGAGCCAATAAAAAGATCAAAATGACCCACAACGGTTTGTAATTATTGAACAATGCGCATGATAAAAGGATCAACAAGAAACCGGAAGCTAGGAATGCTGATAAGAAGATTATCTTATTCAATGGATTCATTGTTACTTCCACTTATCACTCTAAATCGTTTTTAAAACCAAATTGAAATTGAAATTCTACATGCATCACATGACTGCGTCATAAAGTTTGTCATAGATCCAAATCATAATATAGGACCATTCACTACATGATATGAATTTGCATGATATATTGAGAGTAGAACAATTAAATTATGTAGAACAAACCAAAAATATTCGAAACGGTCACAAGCAACCACTATCACCCAGTCCAAGGTATTCTCGAATTGGGTGTGAGATTGAAAATTTATATACAAACATCGTAAGAACCTCCCCCCGAAGCAACATCAAAGCATGAATCGATTGTTGCTGTAGCTTTTCTCTACTCACTTCCAGAACCAGCCTTTGGAAGTTGTGGGATCGCCCTTTTCCACAGTTTCATCAACTTTATCCCATTTATCAGCCCCATAGGGTTTTGATTTGACTACTTTAGTAGTCAACGAAGTGCCATCATTGAACACCTCTGTTTTGATCTCGTTCAACTCCACTAAATTGGAATCGGGGTTGGTGGAAAAGTTCGATTGTAACGACGACGAAATCACATGTTTTTCCGAGTCGACTTTATCTTTATTATCAAGAAGAAATTTATCCATCTTCTTCTTCTTGTCCAGCTTGACGTTTTCATACATGGTGTTTTTCCAGTTCAAGTAGTCGTCAAATTTGCGGAAATATAATCCATGTTTGTCCAAATCAATAGTCAGACTATTAGGGTCGATATTATTCGACTGGATAGCTGTGTGTAAGTCGTCTTTGGTCAAGATTTCGGAAGGTAACTTTTCCGATTTGTATTTCAAGAAATCGGCCGGAATTTCGCTATTGGGGAAAAGACATCTCCAGTAGCCTTGCGAGTCCCACACTGACTCACCGTTTTTGCTGAGACAGTCGTTGTAGAATTTGGTTGAAGGGGTGTTGTACGCATACAATCCAAATGGAGTTCTGCCACTCCCAGCCAAATAATCCTGCAAAGGGTTTAACAACCCCTCTTGATTGAAGCCACTAGGGGTGTGATTAGAGATTGTACTCCACCAATCGTTCTTCAGGTTGAACAATTTATCCTTGATCGTGTTGATCATGGGATAGAGATCACGCAAGTCTTGGTGATCTTCCTCGTTGAAAAATGTTTTGAACTGCTTGCGGAAATTCTTGTACGTTTCCTGCGACTCTTTATCCAACTGGTTGAACCAGTTCATACCCTGGTCCTTAGCTTTCTCGTTGAAATCAAAAATGACATCTCGAGCAATATTGACTACTGCACTGGCAACTTGATTTGAATTCGACAGGAGATCCTCTAAATTGGAGTATAAACTCTCAATGTCCTTCTGGCGATCCAAAGCATCAGTAACTTCCTTCTTGGACTTGCACATTGTTCAAATATAACTTATTATCTGTTCAAGGGTATAAATTGTAAAGACGTTTGCCTTCGACTCCTTTAAGTTTAAAATGATCATAGAAAACTGGGGTTGTATACAGGAAATATATACCGGCCGGTTCGATGGAATTCCTATGAAAAGTTAGCCGGAGGTTGCTGTTGTCAGAAGTATTTACATTGTTTGTTTCATGTGAATTGTCAGGGTTTAGCATGGTTCAACCTCTTCATCGATGCTGTATTGTTTGAAATACCCCTTATGCAGGTATTTTGCAGCTAAAAATGGCTGCAAAAACATTTTAGTTGGAGCTTTTGATCTGGGTACACAAGAGGTGTAAGTGATAAGTGATAATGTAGTTGAGCAAATTATCTAAACTATAAACTTTATGGGCTAATCACTATGCGCGTGATCCTTGACACACTACACATACTTTTGCCCTCTTTGATCGTTTGGTTCTTTTGGACGTGTTCCCACAAGTACAGTGGCGATTGACTTTTGACAGGTTCGATTGAGAGGTACCGCTGTCTCGAGTGGTTGAGGTTTCAGTTCCAGGTACTCCCATTTCACATGAATATTCTTTGGTGGGAAACATATTGTACGAAGTCAAACTCAACTCGGGAATCCGTAGTTGACCTAGTGTCTTGAGAAGCGGTGATTTTTGCATGTCGGTCACCGGCTCAGGCGAGTCAAGGATCTTCAATCTCGGCATGGATGTATAGATATCCAGAGAAGAATCGAGAATGGGTGATTGGATTGGCGAGTTTGGAGCAGGTGACAGGTCGCTACTCTGAGGCTGACTCTTGAATTGGAGATCCGGTATGTCAATCTGGCACAAGTTAGGAGTGGGCGAACTAGAACCAGGAGTCTTGGGAGGTGGTGATACTGAGGCGGTCGATCGACTCTTGATAGTTTGAGTCTTGAATAGGACTGGAAATTTTGTTTTCGGTTGCATGTGGTGTTGCAAAGCACTTGCCCTCGTACGCTGAAACACTCTCCATTCATCAGTCAAGAATAACTCCTCGAGCAGTTCCGTGGTCAAACATGGGTCGCTGGTGCAATCGAACAAGCTCCTGAAATCTGATTCTTGATACACTCGGTTTTTGGGTTTGCCAACAATTGTCCACCCCGAATTCGAATCTGTATCACCAGTGTTAAAACGCATTTTATTTGGTTGCTCTTGGTTTTCTTCACTTGGTTGAGTATGGGGTGTTTTTGTTGTAACAGCACAAGATTTGGAAACATGTATATCCTGACTTTTTGATCTGGCAATTCTCGGTTCTGGGTTTGGGCAATTGGAAACTAATTCCTCACGTTTGGGTTCATTCACTTGTTCTGCTTCTGGTTTCAAAGATGCTAGTTTGGAGTAATCCAATTTGGGAGCACTAGGGAGATGTGCGTCATCTTTCGTCAGCAGCGAACCTGGGACTCTGGGTTTCAAGAAGTCGGGTTTAGCAGGGAGGGTTGAGTTGCGAGTGAGGTGATCTGGGGGCCGAGGTGGTGTAGGTCTAACCCGTTCTAAAGTTGAATCCGAAGAACTTGATGCCGGCAAATGTGGTATTTCTGGATCCTGGGGTAAATATATTTGGACATTGTTGTATAATGGCAACGGTTGAATTGTTGCTCTTTGATTGCCATCGGGTGCTATGTCAGAGTAGTTGACCACGTTGTCGGGTATACTGGTCCTTCTAACCCCCTGAAGTGTCTTTGGTGCTTGTACAAATCGTTCATTGTGCAACCCATTCGCGTTTCCTTCTCCCCAAGCTTGGATTTCTTCTTGAGATCCACAAAAATTGTAGATTGTGTCTTGTTCATCATAAATTACCAAAAGTTCATCATCATCAAACAGTTTGTGACGATAAAATTGTTGGTACACCAATTCACGTTGTTGCAAACTCGGTACAAATCGTTGTGATATGTCTTCCCGCCCTCGATTCATGGGTTTTTGTCAGCAAATTTATAGCAAAGGATAGGTTAGCAATGGTTATATGTTTAGATAGTATATGATAGCTAATATTATGCAAAGGTTACAAAAATTCACTCAATATAACCCATGCAAATGTAGTTGCAAAATCCAATTTGGCTTTGTAAAAATTTCGCATCCAAAATCAGAATTGATATTTATCAACTTGGATATTGAGGATCAATGATACGGCCACTACTGTTCCCCAGATGGTATTCAACTAAGATAAACTTGAAAGGCGGATTGAGTCTTAGTAAGAAAACTGGGAATAAAAAGGGGTTGAGCAAGTCTGTTCATCCAGATATACCTACGAGAACCAGGTTTGCACCATCTCCAACTGGATACTTGCACTTGGGTTCTTTGAGAACGGCATTGTACAACTACTTGCTTGCGAAGAATACTGGAGGGCAATTCATACTACGCCTAGAAGATACTGATCGTACGAGATTGGTTCCAGATGCTGAACAGAATATCTACGACAGTTTGAAATGGTGTGGATTGCAAATTGATGAAGGACCGAAGGAAGGTGGCCCTTACGGACCTTATAGACAATCCGATAGAATGGAAGTATACAAAAAGTATGTTCAGATATTGCTCGACAAAGGATTGGCTTACCACTGCTCATGTTCAAAAGATCGACTTTTGAGCTTACGGGAGTCTGCTACCAAGTTAAAACCACCAACAACAGTAAGTTACGATAGAAAATGCTTGCATGATCCTTCCACACCGAGCGAGGGATCAACCATAAGATTCAAATCACCCGACGTGTATGAGGAGTTTTTCGATTTACTCCATGGAAAATTGAATCTACAACCTCAATATAACGCTCACGACAGAAGATACGATGATATAGTTATCATGAAGTCAGATGGCTTACCAACATACCATTTTGCTAATGTCGTAGACGATCATCTCATGAAAATAACTCACGTTATCCGCGGAGAAGAATGGTTACCATCAACTCCAAAACACATTGCATTATATCGAGCATTTTGTTGGGAACCTCCTGCTTTTGTACATATCCCACTATTAACTTCTTTGGAAGATAAAAAACTATCAAAACGATCGGGTGATATTGGTGTCTTTAGCATGAAGAAGCAGGGTATACTACCAGAAGCGATTGTCAATTTTGTTTCCTTGTTTGGTTGGTCACCCCCAAGAGATACCCCAGGCGTTCGTGTCGAGGAAACGATGAATTTGGATCAAATGATCAACCAATTTTCTTTAGATAATTTGACCAAGGGAAATGCTAAAGTTAACGATTCCAAACTATTCAACTTTAACAAGTTCCACTTGAGTGAGAGGTTGAAAGATCCAATCAAGGCAGATCAATTATTAGATGAATACTTTTCAACATTCAGCCAATTCACGGATCACAAATATGATAGACAATACTTGAGGAGACTCTTGCATTATATTGGCCCAAGCTTGTCCACCTTGAAAGAGATTGAAACAGCTTATTCTTATATTTTCACTGAAATCGATTATTCACGAGCTAAACCAGCTAAACCCTTTTATAACCAAATCCTTACATCTCTTGACGAACTACCGTTCGAAAATTTCGAAGCTAATGTCTCCCAGATCGCGGAGAGCGAGCACGAGATAACCAAGAAGGATGTTTTCCAGGCAATACGATTTGCCTTATCTGGTGGTGTTGCTGGGATCACAATTCCATTGTTGATGGAGTTGATTGGCGAAACCGAATATAGAAAACGGTTACAAGCCGCCATCAAATTTACAAGTTAGTTGCATCCATCTGTATATATTACACTATCCATTAGCACCAACAAAATTTAGAGATTCCATCGAATTGGCATTTATGTCCAAATGTGGTCCCGTGTATATACAATGAACTTTCATTTCTGGTGAGTAGTATAGCCCAGTTAATAGTTTTGGTGTGACCAAGAAGTATTGCGAACTACCTTTTCTGCTGGCACTGTGTACCAAGTATTTATGAGCCATTCTTTCGTTCTTGTTGTCCATACCTTGGTTGATTTCATCCACAACTCTAAACGGGGCATCAGTTAAGCCCTGCAAGGACATCACAAAGAAGATAGTTGACACTGCTCGCTCACCACCAGATTGTGCTTGACTATCCAATACTCTAAACTCAGACTCCTGTCGAAATTTCACTAAGATGTGTAATCTCCAATCTTTATATCGGTCATTGGTGACTAGTTCAACTTGACCGTCACTTGCAACTTTTGTGAATCTACTACTGAATGCTATAGATATTTTGCGTGTTAATTCTCTCAATTTCGGTTCCCATTGCATTTTGATATCGTTGATTTCTTTATCTTTTTGCTCCCTCTTCGACTTCAAGCCAGGCAAAGCTTTTTGGAAATATTCAATCTCATTGAGCTTCTGGTGAAGATTTTCGATAGAATTTTTGTCAGCAGTCGCTAATGTGTCTCTTTCTTGTTCTAGTAGTGAGATCTTCGATCGAAGACTGGACTCAGTAAAACTTCCTTCATCCATATACGCCTTTGCCATGGCCGAAAGTTCGGCTCGCTCTTCATCGGTGTAATTTTGACTTTGTTCTGTGATCTTTTTGGCAGCATCTCCTTTCTTTATTTCGTCATACTTTTGCTTGAGCTGTAAGTATTCTTGTTCTAGGTCTTTCCCGCGTTGAGCCAATTCTTCGCGCAACTTCACACCATAGACTTCTCTGTTTTTTGCTTGCAACTTCTTGAATTCGGAAACCTTCAAATCATAAGTAAGCTTTACAATCTCAGCAGTTTCCGAAGCAACTCTCTGCATTTTTTTTGCATTCTCCGAGTACTTCTCAAGAATCTTATTCTGAGTCTCACTGATTTTGTCCGTATAATCTTTACGTGACTCATACTCTAATTTTTGAATTCGTGAAGCCTTACTTTGCAACTGTGTTTCAATTGATGTAATTTCTTTCTTCCTTCTTATCAACTCATCTCGTCGATTCCCATAATCTCTCAATTCTGCATTTAGTTCATCCCGAGAATTCTCCAATTCTCTATTATTGGAATAAATGTTGCTTATAGTTTGCTTAATATTGGTTTCTTGTTGTGAAAGTTGCTCTAACTCAGATTGGAGATTTTGTCTAACCTGAGGTGATATGCCTGAGTGAGTGAAATATTTCGACTCACCAATTCTAAGAGTGGAGTATAGAATTTTTCGATTTCCATACGCAGATCGTTGAACAGTATATAATGTGTCTCTAGCCATAAATTTGGCAAACATAATACCCCCATTCTGAGTTGGCGCAGTTAAAGTTGACACCTGTGATTCAGTTAACTCTCCCAAACTTACTGGTGTAAGATGAATCTTCGCGGTGTCATATAACATAGATAGTACCTCTTTTGGTGCATCGATGAAATCTGAGAGGTAACCATCAAATCCGAGCGCCTTCAATTCTGCTGATGAACAAGGTTGACGAGGAATGCTTTTCACTGAAGTTTTTCTCAAAGGTATATTCAAGTTCTCTGACTTTAAATAATCTCGAATGAGACGACTGGAATCGTCGTCCACCACGGTGATTGATAGTAACGTATTGTTATCAATTGATTTTTCAATGAATTTGGCATACCTCCTGTCTTTGATAGTACAGGTTACAATCGGGCATTCGAAATACTTCATAGCAAATTCAGGTCTCTTTCTTAGCAACTTGTGGCCATTTAATGCATTTATTCGAGATCGATCGTAATTGTTCAACTCCAAAGAGCTTAATTTATCTGTGGACTTCAACCTCTGTTCAATTCGCTGTTTCCTGTCATGAATCTCATTTATTTCACCTTTGCGAGACTGAATCTCAAACCTGATATCTTCGAGCTTTTGGTTGACATTAATCAAATCGCTATTCTTGGCACTTCGCAACTCAGATAAATGTCTGATTTCGTCTTCATCTGGCAACTCGATAGTTTTGCGTTTGTCTGATAGTTTGTCTCGTTCAACTATTAACATCTCCAATTCTTGTTTCTTGGAACCAGACTTCTGCTTCAAAACTTCAATTCGGGTTTGCAATTGGTTGATCACCTCGGCGAGCTCGGGTGATTCCAGGTTGAGTTGCTTGGTTGACGCGGTTTTCATTCTCAATTGCTGATCCAATCGTTCAAATTCTCGAGTGTTTGACGCTGCATGCTGTTTCAACTCGTCAATTTGGTTCTGAACTGGAATTAGCTGGCTGTTGAAATGTCTCCATTTTAGTTTCGCTTGATTCCTTGCTTCCTTCAAATGGATTGTTTTATTCTTCAAGTCTAGTATTTGGGCATACGGAATCAATTTCTCATGCTTGGATACTTGTTGGCATTTAGTTTCGTATTCGTGGTATTTTTTCGCTTCAATCTCCAATTCTGATTTCTGCGATAGCAAATCAGTTAAGCTTGCTTCCATTTGGTTGATCAGATCTATCAATTTAACATTGTCAGCGTCTAGACTGATCAATCTTTCGTGCTGAGCCGCCAATTCCCCATTACCTAGGGTTCTTTCGGTTTCCAATAGTAATTTTTCTGGCGACAAACTAGCAAACTCGGCCACTCTTTCCTGGGGGAGAAAGTGACATAGATTATCCAACTGTATATTCAACAGTTTAACCATGGTTTTTATTTGCGCTTCCTTAACTTGCTTTTTATTGAGTTTCCAAACACTTTCCTTGTCACCAAAAGATCGATATATCGTGATCTTTTTGTCGTCGTTACCCATTAGCGTCACCTCTATAGTGGCGCGAGTGCATCCACTTTTGATCATGTCTTTTAAACTTTTCCGTTTGATCAAGTCCAACTTACCACCTAACCCCAAACATATAGCAGAGACCAACGTGCTTTTACCCGTACCGTTTGGACCAATGATCATATTCAAGTTGGAACTTAGATTGTACACCCCATGGGTGTATGTGGTGAAGTTGGTGACTTCAACCTTGATTATATTTCCAGGCTTAAACTGGCTCGAAGCATCGTTCAACTTTCGTTTCTTGACAAAACGACCAAAATCACCTAGATCGCTAACCTCCATCGGTCCACCGCCCCACACTCAATCGTTAATTGGCAGTATATAGCACCTGTTAACACCCGTAAGTTCAAAAAGATGATTTTACAACCAAATCGATCTACGCGTTTTCGATTGTAACGAATTGATCAATCATTAACGTGAGCGTACTTATACAAAAAAACAAGCACTGGAGCTGAATAGGAAAGGAATCAATTACATTTGCATCAACCGGACCATCTTGTTCCCCCATACAATCATTGATTTACCCTCTTCTCATGATATTGTTGTCATAGCCAGTGCTTACATAATCAAATCAAGAATGTTTACAATTTCACGAAAAGATTTGAATCAGTGTTCAAACCGTCAACAATCAACGATGGTATGTGAAACGATAGAGATAGAGAGCAGCAGTATACTAACAGACTAGTCAAATACCAAAACATACAAGGACGCATTTGCACTTTTCGACAAGAAGGGAACTGGGAAGATTCCCACCGAACACTTGGGCGACTTGTTACGAGCAGTTGGACAAAACCCAACATTAGCCGAGATCTCTGATTTGCAAGCCACTATCAAATCGTCGGAATTCGACTTTGATACTTACCAGAAAATCATTTCCAGACCCAATGGGTTCAAACCATTGGGTTTACCTGAAGATTACATCAAAGGGTTCCAAGTGTTTGACAAAGACAACACCGGTTACATTGGTGTGGGCGAATTACGTTACATTTTGACTTCTATCGGTGAGAAGTTGTCTGATTCTGAGGTTGACGAGTTGTTGAAAGGTGTCAATGTCACTAGCGATAACAATGTTGACTATGTCGAATTTGTCAAACTGATCTTGGATCAGTAAAGAAACAGGAAACAAACCTGATCGTAGGTTCTTTGATGACATAGTGGTGCCGCTGGCACGATAGACGTGTATACTTGGATTTAATATATGTTGGGAATAATCACAGTCTGCTGAAAGATAGAGTAGATTGATTTCTTTGTAATGAATTGAGGCAGGCGTTGACGTATGGGGCTGGAAACAACAACTCAGAGTCCACTTGTTTGTCTTTAACTTTTTATCATGTACAACATTTTGCAACTAAATATCGCACCAGATCAATTGAAGAAATCACTTACTCGCAGAGATCCAGCCAAATCTACCCACACCTGTACTCATTGACGACAATAGTCTCTTTTATATTGAGCGTGTGATATATCATGTCGAGTCTACAGCCGCTTACATTCAATCAAGTTGATTTGAAGAAAAACGAACGGTTTCACTTGTTTCCCCGAGAACGATTGGAAGCGTTTTCCTACACTGCTGGTATAATAGGAGCCTTTTCTGGGTTTTACGAGGGAGTTAAATACTCATCATTAAGATATCTAACCGAGAATGGACACCGGTTACCGAAAACTGTTGGCGGTTGGTATTTCTACCACAAAAAGAAGAATTATGTCATGATTATAAACGGTACTAAACTAGCAGTCAAAAATGGTCTGAAGTACTCAATAACCGTCGGAAGTTTCTTTGGCTTGGAATACCTCATTGACGAGTACGTCCGTCAAGGTACTATAGATTTCATGAGCACAACTGCAGCCACGATAATATACGCTGGGTTGTATGGGTTCTACAACGATTTGTCCCGAGTGCAAATCCGAAACTATATGAAGAAGGGCGCTGGATTTGGTCTAAGTCTTGGGATCACCCAGGATTTATTTCGTTATTCTCGTGGTGCCGACGTTTGGTATTTGAAAAAATTGGGGATAAGAACGCCAGATCGATACAAATTACAGGCATGAACCTGAGATGTGTAGAGATTCCGCAATGTAATTATCGTGCTGTATTATGCCCTATTTAATGTCCTATATGTCTATTTCATTCTGTATATACAATTTAATCGTCTTCATCATCAGTTTCATCCAAATCGGGAACTGGGTATTTCAATAATGCCGCTATACCAGTCAATTGATTCAACTGCACACCTGAATCGTGTAAACTTGAAAATATGAAAACTTTCACTCCAAGTAATTTGGCCCTTTCGGTCAAATCGATATAACTCTTTCGCTCTTGTACATCGTCACTCTTGAACAATTGATCAGACACCATCAAGTATCGCACTGCGTCCAAGTCAAGTGCTTTAGTCACTTCGTCAAGACCATACCACGCTCTCCCATCATCGTCGTTCAACGCTGTTTGGAAATCGGATAGTATATTTGATTCTTCGGCGAACTTAGTTTCACTCAATGCTTTTCTAGTAGCTGGTTCCAATAATGCTTCCTGCAATCCCTGTAGGTAACCAGTTGAAGAATGTGTCACCAAAAATTTTGACTTATTTTTCAAGACGTCCGAAAACTTGGGGTCTTTTGAGTTGTGTTGACCTTCCTGACAAATCAAAATAAGTTTATCATACAAAGATTGGGCTAAAAACCCCGGAGATGCTAACAATATCACTCTTAATCGATTGAAATTGAAATGTCTGATCATTGTGTTTGCCGTCATTGTCAAAAACGTGTTCATGGCCTTATCTAGATCTCGCGTACCATATTCATTATTCTTTCGTGGGATTGATTTCTCAACTTTAGCTTCTAGGGTCGTCATGGAGTCTGTTACGTAACAAATGTGGGCTACACCTTCTTGCAACACAACCGCACCCACGTCCGCTTTTTTCTCAACTGAACACAAATCGTTCATTATAGTGAGATCGTACTCGTCCCAGCTTTCTTTCAAGATAGTGAAATTCTTATCAAACTCTATCTCTGCCGTATGATAACTGTTCAAAGGGACGTAGTCATTGGGTTCAACGGACTTCCCACTCAATCGCATATCGTTTTCGCTAGCAATGTAGTCTATATCCTCCAAAACAAGTTTCAATTTCACGTTCACTTTCTCCATCTTGCTCTTGCCCTTTTGTATTTGGTTTATATTACCCTTTTTCACATTCCTTGTGGTTGAAACTACGACTGTGTCGCCAATTTGTAATAAATTGTAGATGTACCACAAATCTTCAGCATCCTGCGGCACAAGAGTTACTGCCACGTTCTTATCCTTGAGTTTTACTTTGTTCTTGACAATCATCTTAGTCTTGTGTATGTGTATTACGATTGCATTTGTAGCTATTGGTAATTTATTTATCTGCTACAGCCAAATTCTTTTTCAACTATACAGGATAAAATTTCAATACAAGATTACGGAACATCATCATGATGTAGACTTTGGTGAAGACAATCTATTTCACTTCGGCCTTGACAATGGAGGTGTTGTGACATAATTCGCCCTTTTCGTTCACCAACTTCTTTGGTTCTTTACCTTCTTCGGTGTAAGTAACTTCGAAGTTTTCGTTAGTGGAGAAGAGAGGTTGGATAGCTTCAAAGATCTTCTTTTTTGGGTTTAATTGTTTTTCTGGAACTTTGTTGTAATCTTGGAAGAAAATTTTCTCACCGGCCTTGGAACCTGGAGGAGGGTTAACAAATTCGACTTTGTCTGGGGTGGAGGCACATAAAACCATGGCAGTAGACTTGATACCTCTCATGGAAACTGGTTTCAAATTGGCAATAACGATGACATAACGTTCTTGCATCTCTTCCAAGGGGATGTACTTGACCAAACCCGAGCACACGGTTCTGGGACCATCTTCATCACCCATTTGGATTGTCGATACATATAAGGAATCAGCGTCGGGATGCTTGACAGCTTTTTCAATGAAACCAACTCTGAAATCAATCATACCTGGGTTTGGAGCTTCAACAACATTAGCAGCAGCATTCTTAGCATTGGCTTCGGCTTTGGCTTTGGCTCTAGCGGCTTTTTTAGCTTTGGCAGCTTCAGCTTTGATTTTCTTTTCCTCTTCCGAGATTGGAGCACCAGGAGCAGATTCTGGTGCTGCCTCTTTGGGTTTGGTTGTTTCCTTTGGTTGTTCTTTTGTTTGGTTGGCCTTATCAGCAGGTTTCTTCTTTTCTTTAACTTCCTTAGGCAATTCTTGGTTATAGTCAATGTTCAATTTCTTATCAATGTTGACGAAGCCAGATTGCATTAAATCTATCCATCTGATAACATGTCTAAATTTAGCTATATCCTCGACAGAGGTCCATTTGAATGCAGATGGGAATACCTTTTCAAACACGACAAAGTCCACTTTGGAAATCGTGTTACCGGTAACGAAAGTCTTGTTTCTCAAGTCATCGTTCAAATCAATTATCGACTGTTCTTCATCAAAACGAGATGACAAAGTAGTAAATTGTGCTGCAAGTGCAGATTCTTCCTGGTTCAAACTGGGGAAATCAGATTCTTTGATGGCTGAAATGTTATCAAGTGACAATTTCTTGAAGTCGTTAACAAAGTCCGACATTGTGCTCGATATTATACTTGCTACTGAGTTATCACCAGAATTTTTCATCTGGTTGAAAAATTGTGTGCGCCAAATCAAATTAGTAGGTACGAAGAATTGTGCTAGATGTACGGCTTGATTAGTACTCTGGCGCATACGCAAGCGTATATCAAGAAGAGACAACATTTAGCTCGTTAGTTATATGTGATTAGTTTCACCCTAAGTCGTCTTCTCGGACTACTTCTAGCTGGCAATTCGCAACAGCTGAATTGAAAAGTTGTTCCTCACTACTTTCAAATAAAGGATACATCTTCAAAACCTTCATAGACCTTAGCTTAATATCGTTTCCCCTCCTTTTCTCTTATCGTCGTATTTATCGTTGACATCATTGGTAAACCTTGTCTTCAGTACGGTAGCGCCGAATTTCTCCAGATTAGTTAGATCTAAACCATCATGAGCGTTAACAACTATCTTCAGTTCTAGGTGATATTGACAGGTCGTCAACATGAGTGGCATAGATTCCAGCGGTGTACTATCGCAGTCATCCAAGCCAGTATGTTTGTCCTATTCCGACATGAGAGTGATATGTATATTGAACTTAGTACTAACAACCCTAGAAACGGAAAAAAACAAGTCGAGCATGTAACCATTGCCACAAGGCCCATATGACATGTGACGCCAGTAGACCTTGCAAACGATGTGTCCTACGAGGTTTAGGTGATACCTGCGAAGATGCTCCCAGAAAGAGGAAGAAGTATCTTCTGGATGTACCAAACATTGCATTAGCCAATAGTAGATCGATCGTGAAGGAAGAGGGAACAATAGAAAAGAGTAAAAGTCTCGGAGATTTGGTAACTGACGATAACTCCCCCATAATAGAACATGCCAATCAAAATCAAATGCAAAACCAACCTAATTTCCCTTATCAACCTACCATCTTCCAGCATTCAAATACAGAGCCAATCTTTGAAACTCAAGACATGTACAACCTCAACACATATCAACCAATTGCAGAAACCGATTCAAATAAGAAGCGTGGCTCACAGTCTTCACAATCGGGGCAGTTACTCATGGGTGGGAACTCGACTCGAAGAACCAACTTCTTGAGTTCGGCCGCTGATTTGGAATATTCGATATTGTCGTCGATTCTACAAGACAACGTGAGTCATCCGAATCATTCTACGTCGAACGAAGGTACCCCGACCTCGATTAACTTATCTCCGGACATATCCCCAAATATAACTCATCGAAACAATTCCAATATTTCCAACAATTCTAATAACACCAGCATTTCAAATCCCAATCAGAATCACAACAACAATCCCTCGCCTATCGATATCTACGAAGCATCAACAAATAGCTTAAAACCGACAAAATCTGCAGGCTATAAGGTACCCCAACCAATACTAAGGAACAAGCCTCGAGTGTATGAGTCAAATCCTCGATATCCCAAGTGCGATGAATCAATCAACCAATACTTTTTAGGTCCTACAGAAACTGATTCAAATCAGCTGTTTCCCAATGTAATCACCGCGATCGAAACCATGAAACAAATTGATCCCAGTATCTATCACGAACGAAATGCAAAGCTGTCACTATCGTTCACGATAGGTATTGTTCCTGAAGACAATTACAATTATCGTACTACCCCCGACAATGGCCATTCTTCCACGAGTGGATATGAGGGCTTATACAAAGAGCCCGAAGAGATATATGCGCGTGTGACCAAACCGTTTAGTTACACACCCGGTTACCACAGTTTGATTGCGTATTTGCGAAAACGCTTCACCAAACCAATGTTGGTAAAAATGGCAGAGTCAATGGCTGCCTATCGACCATCGTTTATTGCATGTACAAACTCATTGAAAGAATGTGATTTGATTTTCATGGAACAGTGTTTCCAACGCACATTATTGACATATGACAACTTCATCAAAGTTAATGGTACTCCAACCATAGTCTGGCGCCGGACGGGAGAAATTGCATATGTGGGAATTGAATTCTGCATGTTGACTGGATGGAGTAAAGAAGATTTGATAGGCCACAACAATCGCAAATTTATTGTTGAACTTCTCGACGATAAGTCTGTGGTTGAGTATTTTCAACTATTCCTGAGAATTGCGTTTGGTGATTTCCTAGGTGCAACCATGACTGAGTGCACGCTATTAACCCCGAAACCTAATGTTAAAATACGAACCGGATGCATGTGGACCTTAAAACGAGACGTGTTTGGAATCCCCATGATGATCATTGGCAATTTTTTGCCAATATTGTAATTTTAAATTCAGCTCGATAGAATTTAGTTGAACTGGTTCTATCGAATTGGATAAATATATTTATTTCCATTTTATCGTTGTAGCGCCCGCCAAGTATCCAATTGATTGCATTTGAAAATGTGGTACTTTTGCTCCATGCACCATGTCCTATAATCGAGCCTCATAATTTCACTCATAGAGTATATGGCCGAGATGCCGATTCACCATAGTCCCCAAAACCTCTCAATAGGGGGTGACGTAGATCACACCACCCATATCTCGTATCTATAATCAATATTGCCAACGTGCTGATTGCGAAAATAAGCCCAATAAATATTCTTTTTTTAATTTGAAGTTTGCTACAGCCTACATAAGATTTAAGCGAGAGAACAGGGATAGAGTATAAAATGGCCCCTGGAGCCCCACAAACTTAATTGCTTAAACTTAGATTCAAGTGTACACTTAAAAGTAATAAATTGAAAATGAAAGCTATTGTGTACCACGATAAAGGTGATGTGAGATACCATGAAGATTTCAAGGAACCACAAATCAAACATCAAGATGATGTCAAAGTCAAAATCCACTACTGTGGGATCTGTGGGTCCGACTTAAAGGAATACACCGACGGACCCATCTTCTTCCCGAAATTGGGTGAGACTAATCCAATTAGCGATTTGCCATACCCTCAAGCCATGGGACACGAGATGTCAGGAGAGGTGGTCGAGGTTGGTGACAATGTCTCTGCCTTTAAAGTGGGCGACAAGGTTGTGGTGGAAGTTACTGGAACATGTCAGGATCGAGAACGATTCCCCGAAGCCAAGAACAAGTTCGATGGTAAATGCAGCGCTTGTCAAGATGGATTGTATAATGCCTGTGACAAACTTGCATTGCAAGGATTGGGAGTTGCTGATGGTGGTTTATCCGAATACTGTGTCACCTCGTACAAGAAATTGATCAAATTCGACGAGTCGATCATTCCCATGGACGTGGCTGCCTTGATCCAGCCCATTGCCGTTTCGTGGCATGCAGTGAGGGTCTCTCATTTCAAAGAAGGCCAATCTGCTTTAATTCTTGGTGGTGGGCCCATTGGATTAACTACTATTTTCGCGTTGAAAGGTCACAAAGTGAACAAAATTGTCGTTAGTGAACCAGCCAAGATCAGGCGTGATTTGGCAGAGAAGCTTGGAGCCACTGTATTCGACCCTACTGATAAGTCAAAGGAAGAGTGTGTTGCTGAGTTGAAGAAATTGTCGCCCGATGGGAATGGGTTCGAACATACGTACGATTGTTCAGGTGTGCCAATTACTTTTGACATTGCATTACAATGTTTGAAAGTCAGAGGCTGTTTCACCAACATTGCAATTTGGTCAAACAAATCGGTGCCAGTGTATCCTCAACAATTGACTTTCGGAGAGAAATTCATCACCGGTTCGATTTGTTTTGTCAAGAAAGATTTCGAAGAAGTCGTTGATGCATTCCACAAACGTCGAATTCCCATTGATGAAGTTAAGTTATTGATCACTTCAAAGGTCCATTTATCGAACGGAGTAGAGAATGGGTTTGATGAATTGATCAACCACAAAGAGAAACATGTGAAGATTTTATTCAGCCCTAAAAAGGAATACGAAGGGAAATAGTTTTACTAGCAGGTTGTGATTATAGTCGAAGCTAATATTAACTCGAAAAACATGTAGGCTACTCACACCTAGTGATATTGTAACACATTCATGACTTACTATGCAGAAGAACCTAACCCAAGAGATATCTGATCAATTGCACAAACAACTCTATAGATATCTGATTCGATTGCTTGAGCGCATGAAAGTAGATAGTACTCTAATTCGTATTAAAGATCCAGTGGTTCACAGTAAATGTATTGATTAGATCTGTCAATTTCGCAATATAAATTTGTGGGGGTTAAAATCTACCACCAGATTTATTTCAAGTTTGACAAACTCAATTAACCAGCAACTATGAGTAAGTTAACCCCCAATTTGCTTGTATCCATATCAGTTATATGTTTGGGTTCGCTTCAATTCGGGTACCACATGGCGGAATTGAACTCGCCTGAGGCCGTCATGACCTGTTCCAAGGATGTGGCCGGTAATGGTAGCTACAAGGACACTTGGTTTGGCAAACATGGGTACGAGCAGTGTATCCCTATGGAAAGTGATCAATTTGGAATGATCACCAGTATATTCTCAATTGGTGGTTTACTTGGTTCGTTCTACGTGGGCAAGATTGCTGATGCTTATGGTCGCAAGAAGACGAGTTTGATCCATGGTTTATTGTACTTGGTTGGTAGTGGAATCAATGGCACTGCTAACAGTTACGCACAATTGATTGTTGGTCGCTTTATTTGTGGATTGGGTGCTGGGTGTGCCTTAGTGGTCACCGCGTTACTCATTAACGAATTGTCACCCACTTCGACCAAAGGCCTTTTGGGGTCGATGAACCAAGTGAGTATCAATGTGGGTATATTATTCACCCAGGTATTATCGTTGTGGTGGGCTAACAATAACGATTGGAGGTGGTTGTTGCTAATGGGAAGTGTTTTAGGAGGCACCAATTTGATATTAGTGTTGCTCTATCTTGATGAATCGCCCATGTGGTTGGTGGCCAACAACCAATCTGACGAAGCGTTTACCATACTTCACAAGTTACGTGGTGGTCAATACAACGATCTGAGACAAGAAGTCAATGGGTGGAAGAGTACCTCGAACGAAGAGAGTGTGGGATTGATGGACAATGATAATGATAACGATAACGGCACTAACAATCACAACAACAACACTACACTCACGCAATACCTTACTGATCCACAATTCCGTCCTTCATTGATCGTGTCTACTGGTATTCTCATGTTTCAACAATTCGACGGTATCAATTCGATTATCTTTTACGGGGTTAATATTTTGATTGGAATATTCCCCAACCATTCTATAATCATTAACTGTTTGATATCGACGGTCAATGTGATTGTCACCTTCTTATCGGCGCAATATGTCGATAAGTTGGGAAGAAAACCATTATTGTTGACTAGTGTTACATTTTTGGGCATAGCCACTGTACTCATGGCCATTGGTATTATCAACACCAATGCTGTGCTTAGCATTGTGGGTACGTTCACCTATATCACCTTCTTTGCGGTGGGGTTGGGTCCCATCCCATTTTTGTTGGTAGGAGAGGTTACGCAACCGCGCGCCAAGGCTAGTGCGCAGTCGTGGGGTACGGCTATGAATTGGGTAGCTACGTTTATAGTGGGATACTTGTTCCCCATACTCAAAACCAAGTTGGGAGGTTATGTCTACTTCATCTTTCTGATAATGTGTGGATTGAGTTTTGTTTTCATCAAAACCCAGATCCCAGAAACAAAAGGCAAAAGCGATTACCAACAGGTTTGGGAATGAATGAAATGAAATGAGATGGTCATGCAATGGTGTATAGAAACGATTGATACAGTATGTGTATATATGTATATGTATATGACTACAGGTGTGTTAGTTAACCAATATGCAGGCACCAACAAACTTGTAATTTTTCACTCACTATTCTATTTTAGCCCTAACCACGTGCAAGTGTCACTGTTTTTTCTCACTCAGCATTTTCATTACCGTGAAAGAAAAATTTATCAGTTTAATATTTCATAATCTAACAAACATGCCTACTAGATTAACGAAAACCAGAAAACACAGAGGTCACGTCTCTGCCGGTAAAGGTAGAGTTGGTAAACATAGAAAAAACCCCGGTGGTAGAGGTATGGCTGGGGGTCAACATCATCACAGAACCAACATGGATAAATACCATCCAGGTTACTTTGGTAAAGTTGGTATGAGATACTTCCACAAACAACAAAACCATTTCTGGAGACCAGAATTAAACTTGGACAAATTATGGTCCTTGGTTGAAGATGACAAAAGAGACGAATACTTGAAATCAGCTTCTGCCTCAGCTGCCCCAGTCATCGACACCTTAGCCCACGGTTACGGTAAAGTTTTAGGTAAAGGTAGATTGCCAAACGTACCCGTCATTGTCAAAGCCAGATTCGTCAGTAAATTAGCTGAAGAAAAAATCAGAGCTGTTGGTGGTGTTGTCGAATTGGTTGCTTAAACTATAGTTTATGCCAACTTGTTTAAAATCAAAACTCGGTTATGTAATTATCAATCAAAAGAATAGGTTTGAGAATATTATCTGGACCTTTTAATGGTACATTATATAAGTAATAATAATAAATACTTTATTAAGACAAGTGATGAAAGAGGATTAGCATTGATTATAGATGTGATGAACGAGAGTTTGCACTCATTTTCAAAATGAATGGATGTAGCGAGAAAAGTGGATGAAATATTGGAACCGGCACCAACCTCGCGACACTCTGATTTGGAATAATCAGAATATCGCAGTAACTATCAAGAGTGATGTAGAAAATTTCCTAACAATTCAGTCCCAGTAAGCGTCAATCAACTTTGACAACAAAGTAACGAGGTTCAACTTCTGTTTTATGAGCTAGAAACCTAGTGATGTCGATGACATTTTGGTGGAACTTTTCTAGTTAAGTAGGTGTTGAAATTACTTTGAAAAGTGCCAATTTTGAACATTTTGGTTAATTTGCAACCGATTCACAGAAGCGCATTTTCAGGCAACTCAATTCAAATTGAAACGCAAGAGAAATGGCCGCTTACCAAATGCAATGTTATGTTATTAGGAACATGAACTTTAGTTTAAGAGATTGTACTTCAATCGTGATAGTAGTTGTTGCAACTGGGAGCGATTCTACATTGGTTTTTGCGCTTTTCTCGATTGGTGCAAATTTCTATGGGGCTTTTTTGAATTGCGATCGACCCCATTCGATATAAATACAAACGGCTTTCAATAAACTTTGATTAGAATAGGAACCAATAACACGAGAACATTCTATACTGTCTCTATGAGTCATTCAGTTGCCAATTGGTGAAGTCCGCTAGGAATTTGGCGAATTGATATTTGCGCTATTTTAGACTATTTATATTTCACCATATTTGCCAGTTTTTTCAATTGGCGAACATACCAATGACGGGACTCTCTACTAAAGCTATACATGGTGCTGACCATTTGTGTACTGTGAGTGATGTCATGCCTCCTATCAATGTGGCAACAACCTACAAATACGATAACGACAATTTGGTCAAAATGGCCGATATCACGGTGCAAGATTTCGAGACGCCAGTGTATGCTCGTGAATCTCATGCTAACTCGGCCCAAGTTGAGGCAGCTATGGGGGAGATCACCAACAGTCATGCAGTTGCGTACAACTCAGGATTAAGTGCATTTCATGCTGCGTTAGCTTACTACAACCCAAAAACGTTGGCAATTGGCGGTGGGTACCATGGTTGTCATGGTGTGGCCAATATTGTTTCCAGAAATTACGGTATGAAACAGGTGAAGCTTGACGATTTTGATCAATTGTCAAAGGGAGACGTGCTTCATTTGGAAACTCCTATCAATCCACTTGGTACTAATTCCGACATTCAATACTACGCCGACAAAGCCCACGAAAGAGGGGCATTCTTATTAGTCGATTCGACGTTTGCACCTCCTCCAATTCAAGATCCATTTGCTCATGGTGCTGATATGGTAATGCACTCAGCCACCAAGTATTTTGGGGGACATTCTGATTTGTTGGCGGGGTTGTTGTTGACCAAGGATAAAGATGTCAAATATGCATTGTTGCAAGATAAACAATATCTTGGTACCAACATTGCCAACTTGGAGAGTTATCTTTTGCTAAGATCGCTCCGTACATTTGAATTGCGAATTGAGAAGCAAGTGAAGAGTACCGAAACTTTGGTCAATTACCTTGTTGAGAAAAACTTCCCCATGATCAAAAAAATCTACCATGGATCGTTGCAAACTGATGATTACATCAAGAAGCAAATGAATGGCCATGCCCCAACATTTGCCATCTTGTTGGAGAACGAAGAAATGGCGAAAAGATTTCCCAAGGAATTGAAGTACTTCCATCATGCCACTAGTTTAGGAGGTGTCGAGTCTTTGGTGGAATGGCGAGCAATGAGTGACACCGAAGTCGACCCAAGTTTGATTAGGGTGTCTGTAGGTGTGGAGAACATTCAAGACTTGATTGATGATTTCACAAACGGGTTGAACAAACTCAAGTAAAAGTAGTTTACTGAGTGGGATTGCTATTCGCTGGACTGTTTTGAAGAGATCACTCAATCAGTTTGCGTATCAAAAGTCACAAGATTATAGACAGCTGTTTTTAATATAAAGTTATGGTATAGTGTGATTCTATGACTCAAGTAGTTACTATAAATTGTTGTGGAGACCACAATGTCTTCACATCAAAGATTTCGATTCATTCGCATGCTCTACGCAGTAATACATCTGTTGAACGTACCAGCAATCAAGATACTGGAAACTTGTCTGGTGTTACTTGTAATTTTGTCTAATCTCAACTCCCTAAGCCAAATGATTTTTGCAGCCAAGCAGTCTCATCGGGACTGTATATTAACTTTTGAATCAAAACATGTATGCAATAACAACAAACCAATAGCAAATCTACACAACACTCGCTAGGATAAGGCTGTAATCGAGGTTTAGTGTTGACGAGGTGTTGTTTGACTGCTTTTATTGTACTAGTTTCATATTTCACCATGTCTCCTAGAAATGCGACTGATACCACTGTGGATACTTGGATGCCACAAAGTGTGATTGATGAACACATTCGAGGTTTACTACAACCAGTCAATGGAACCAAGAGTCCTGTGAACTACATCCTTGCATTTATACAGATCATCAGTTATTTGAAAACGTCAAAGAGAACTGGGTGGATAGATAACGGGATTCCCCTCGACCAGGTCGAAAGCATTGCCGACCACATGTACAGAATGTCGATATTGACCATGATAATCCCCAACGACAAGATTGAAATTGATAAGTGTGTCAAGATTGCCATCATCCACGATATTGCTGAAGCCTTAGTGGGCGATATCACTCCATTTGGCGGCGTGAGTAAACAAGAGAAACACCGACGAGAATTGATTTCGATCCAGTATTTGTCATCAATCATTGAGCCTTATAACAAAGTCTTTTCCCACGATATTGTCGAATTGTGGTTAGACTACGAAGAGATCAGGTCAATCGAAGCCAGATACGTCAAGGATATCGATAAGCTCGAGATGATCCAACAAGCATGGGAGTACGAACAGAAGTTTGGCTTGAAGTACGACTTAGCAGAGTTCTACACCGCCAGACCTTCGATCGTGACTCCGGAAATTAGTGAATTGGCAGATGAGATCATCAAGCAGAGAAACGAATACGTCGCCTCCTTAAAATAGATGCAAGAGTGATCAACGCATCAGTGCAAAACACCGCCATGTAATAGCTAATAACATCACCCTATATACCCAAATAGATTAATAGATTCACCTACTGAATTGTCTCGGCCTAAAATCCTGGTATGCACTCCCTCTGGAATATTTCATTCGATTTGTGAAGGCACCAGAGTTGCAACCACTAATGCCTGAAGCTATAGCGACGGAAGACAAGCAGAATGTGCCGCCAACCGTGGGTGCGACTGGCAGGAAGATCATATATGACAAAGACGGTAATCCGTAAGTAATTGAAGGAGCTAGAGGCAAGATTTGTGTATGACAATTACTAACTATCTTTAGATGTCGTTCGTGTAACTCATTAACTGATTTCCAGATGGTGATGGGTGGGGGTAAGAAACCTATGAAGCAGGCAGTGCCAGCGAAGCATGTGCTACAAAATTACGAGCAGGTTGATCCACCCGATGTTGAAGTTTTGGGGAAGTCATCGTGGACCCTTCTACACTCGATAGCAGCCACATACCCTGAGATCCCCAACACCACGCAACAATCAGAGTTGAAGCAGTTTCTCCAATTATTCAGCAAACTATATCCATGCTGGTTTTGTGCTGACGATTTCAAGGACTACTTGAAGAGAAACGAACCCAAAGTCGACACTCAAGAAAAGTTTGGAAGATGGTTGTGCGATGCCCACAACGAAGTCAATGTCAAGCTCGGTAAACCCAAATTTGACTGCAATTTGTGGAAACAACGATGGAAAGATGGCTGGGACGAGGCAGGTAAATGAATATATAAAGCTAGACAGGCAGAACCAGATAATACTGCAACATTACCACTTGTAAATAGACCAATAGAATTGAATTATACATAGATTACCCGGTAACCAACACCCAACCACAATGGAAATCTATTAAGTCACTTACAATCGGCGGCACCCGTTAATGGGCTTTTTCTGCGCTACCACTCAACCGAATGGTCAAGTTTGCTATTTCATTCGACCGATACTGGGTTACTTTTGTTGCAATTGAACATGTTTACACTTATCAAACCCACATTAGCTCGGAGCCTGCCCATAATCACACACACGGCCACACGGACGTTTTTTTCAGGCTGGTTCAAGGCCTATCAAACCCAAAAATTAGTGTATCCCCCCAAACCCAATGATATCCAGACTAACAACCGACTTTTCGAAAGTTGGATTCAGCACGAGCAAGAGATTCACGACTATACTTTGTTCAAGCAGCCAACTATCTTGAATTTCACTTACGCCGACGAACCGTGTAACCGTGTTACCCAGAGTTTGTTTGATATATTGTCGCAAAAGGGTAAGTTCCCCAATGGCGACCAGCAGATCAACTTGGTGAATATACTTAGTGACGGCCCTGGCGGCCAAGAGTTGATGATCAACTACGCTATCTACCAAATCCCCACCTTGTTATTGTTGGAGAAGCAGATGGTTCAAGACAGGTATTTGCCTAATGTCAACAACTTCAACGAACAGGACTTAATAGAGTGGATCAAAACTATCAGAAGCTAGAGTAGTTGCATATACTAATTTGATGACACAATACAAAATTTTCACCTATGGTTTGTTCCTATCGCCAAAACTTGTTATCGGCACTGAAACTATGGAATTTTGACCAAGCAAATCATAACACTTCGCTCTAGCAAGTGTTTTCTATCTTTTAATCCTACCACACTCTCTCGACTACCCACAGTAAACCCATCATAACAGTGAAGATGATAATTCACCAAATTGAGCGTCTGCAGGATTTCACTTAGTAATTCCCAACCGGGTTTAACTGGACAGTTTTGTCATCCGAACCTGAGAGTATTAGGATATAACTAGTTAAATATCCTATCTTAGATTAATACCAACTGAAAATGTCATCCATAAAACAACCACAACCGAAAACTGTCAGCGATCTAGTTACAAACCACACTTTCCCATTGCACTCGCCCAGTATTACCCCATCAATGAAAACCGACAGCCCTTCGGCAGACGTTATTGACACCGAGGTGGAACAGAGGTTACGAGAACAACTACCCGCAGTGTTACCTTTGGTAACCTGCTTAGCACGAGCTAGAATCCCCACCACCCAGGGGCCCGAGATTTTTTTGCATTTGTACGAGAATAATATCGACAACAAGGAGCATTTGGCTATAGTGTTTGGCGAGGATATTCGATCCAAGAGTCTATATCGTCAACGAGAAGGCGAAACTCAACAAGATAGAATGACTAGAGGAGCATACATTGGGAAACTTTTCCCAGGGAGAAACGAAGCTGATAGAGATATAAACTTGAATCAAGAGTTGAAATTTGTGAGTGGAGAGTTAGTAAGGGAGAAAACCACTACATTTTGTGACCCGGTATTAGTACGAATCCATTCGGAATGTTATACTGGCGAGACCGCCTGGTCGGCACGATGCGACTGTGGCGAGCAGTTCGACGAGGCAGGCAGACAAATGGGGTTAGATGGACATGGGTGTATGGTCTACTTGCGACAAGAAGGACGTGGGATTGGTTTGGGTGAGAAATTGAAAGCGTACAACTTGCAAGATTTAGGCGCCGACACGGTGCAAGCCAATTTGATGTTGAGACACCCGGCTGACGCTCGGAATTTCTCGTTGGCCACGGCAATCTTGTTGGACTTGGGCTTGACTGAAATAGAGTTGTTGACTAATAATCCCGATAAAATCATTGCCGTGGAAGGCAAGGATCGCCAAGTTAAAGTGATCAAGCGCAAACCAATGGTACCTTTAGCTTGGAAAGAAGACGGCACTGGTATTGTCTCTAAAGAAATTGAGGGATACTTATCAACCAAGATTGAACGAATGGGCCACTTACTTGAAAAGCCGATAAAGATATGAACCCAAAACCACCAAACAAAATAGCCACGACAAAGACCAACGAGCATGAATACCAAATATACTCAAATGACAGCGGTATCAATATATTCGAAATTAGCTCTCCAAGATGTGCACACATCTTGCGTGCTATCAAAATGCCGGTGTTGGTTGGCATAGAGCTGTCAACATATCTTCAAGGTGTAGTGGAGTTACCACTGCTTGAGTCATCTGTTGCGTATGTAACTTCCAGATGTGTCGCCAATATTTTCTACCCCATGGCCAAACGTCGGCCGATGAATCATCGATGATTCACGTCAAGATTTGTGGTGCTCGTGATTGGCAGCCGTCGCTCGCGCCTGAACGAGTGGAGTATTGCTCGTCGTACCCCACGCCAACTACAGATATATAACCTCTATACATATATAAGAAATATTGCATTCACGTAGTATGAATAAAATATATCAAAAATTTTCCAGGTCTAACAAATAAGGTTGCATTCATTAGAAATATTGACTAGGTTGATTATTCAAGTATTTCTAAGGGAGACAATTGGATCTTAGCAGATGATGTCCACATGCTTAAGCTTCCTGTGGTACACCAACACTTTCACTCCTTGTACCTAGTAATATAGCCCCAACACCATTCGTACTACCTTTTTTAGTTGTATGCAAACTTCTCCATAATTATTTCTTTGGCTAAGATTTAATCTCTACAACCAATTGACCGCCAAATATTCAGGGTGGGATACGCTGGAACAGAGTGATACTAGGGTTTACTACAAGCATGATGATCAAGCGAGAAGGAGAGACAGACGACAGCCAGTCTAAAGCCACGTCGTCTACCAATACATCAACATCGACCCCCACAGCTAAACCAGAAACCAAGAGACGAAGAGTTACACGCGCCTGTGACAACTGTCGACAGAAGAAGGTCAAGTGTGATGGGAAACAACCGTGTATCCATTGTACGGTGTACTCGTACGTGTGTACTTATGATCAACCCAACATTCGAAATAAAAACTCCAACGTTCCTCCACAATCGCAGCCAATCCTAGCAGCAGCGCAGATCAAGAACCTGAAGTTACTGAAGAATATAAGTAATAACATAATCAATAACAATTTGATAATATGTCAAAATATTATCAATCTCTTGGTTCCTAGATTGAAAATCAATTGCTTGGATCTGATTGTGTTTGACTTTGACAAGTTCCAGAAGGCAGTCAACCATTCAGATAACAAGAATGGCGAAATCAACTTACAAGAGGTGCAAAATATATACAACGATGTCGACGATGTCACATCAATCGAATCATCAAGTCCAACTTACTTGGTCAAACGAGATTCGATCTTGAATGAGGACTTGGAGATCAAGTTGATCTTGCCGCCAAAAGCCACTACGCTACAATTGATCTACACGACTTGGGATAAAGCCTGTGTGCTATTTCGCTTCTACCATCGTCCTAGTTTGTTAGAAGAAGTTGACTTGATCTACGCGTTAGAACCAAACAATTATGGAGACAGACAACAAAAATTCTTGCCATTCTTGTACTCGATTTTAGCTTGTGGTTCGTTATTCTCCAAATCAAAGATTATCAGCCCTACTGAAAATACCAATTTGGAAGACGATGGTTTCAAATATTTCTTAGAAGCACGCAAATTGATCGATATACCCAATGTGGCAGATATTCCCTCAATTCAAACAATCGTCATGATGATCATGTACCTACAATGTTCAGCGAGATTGTCGACTTGTTATTCGTACATTGGTATCGCGTTAAGATCAGCATTAAAGGAGGGCTTACACCGAAATTTAGCCATATTTCAAAATTCACGAAGAAAACTAGACCCTATCGAAATCGATACCAGAAAAAGATTGTTCTACACCATATACAAAATGGATATCTATATCAACAGTTTACTAGGATTGCCAAGATCTATTAACGAAGATGAATTTGATCAAGACTTTCCACAAGAATTAGACGACGAGAATGTCACTAGAACCGAATACCTATTTAGTAATCAACAAGGTCGGTTATCAAGTTCAGGTTGCGCAAATCATCACACGAAACTAATGATTGTGTTGTCCCATATAATCAAAAAACTATATCCTATCAAAGTGAAAAAGTCAACTTTAACAGAGCCCTTAACCCCAGATCATATTCACTCCAACGTAACCGAGCTAGAATTGGAATTGAAAAACTGGCTAGATAAGTTGCCGCTCGAATTGAAACCCACTGACCCTTCGCAAGTTGGCATTTCACCGGACATCCCCGAAAAATTTGTGTTAGCCAATTATTATATGCATTTAGCATTCTTGAATTGTCAAATCATGTTGTATAGACCATTCATTCACTTTGTGTCAAACGGAAATATCAGAACGAGTGATCCAAGAAGTTTGATTAGAGGTCGAAATTGCATCAAAGTAGCAAGAACTGTTGTCAAGCTTGCCAATAAGATGATTGATCAAAATTTGTTGGTGGGTACATATTGGTTCTCCATGTACACAATTTTCTTTTCGATTGCATGTTTGATCTACTATTATCATTTTGCATCAAACAACCCAAATTCTCCTACAAATACTACCATGGGGGTCAACTATGCGGGTATACTATTCGATGATGATTTGAATATTGACATGATCAAAAACGATATTGCTATTGGGAAGAAGGTGTTAGATAACTTGAAAAACAATTCTAATAGCTCGTTGAGGATTTACAATATCTTGAACACATTATTCGAGCAATTGAACAGAAGAACTGCATCAACCACAAGAGTCAGAAATACTAATGGCTTTCAAGGTCAGGTACCTCCAGATTTACCGAACATTGATTTTGAGGACACCACAATTCCTCAACATGCCCGAGCAATTGATGTTTCTGTTCCAACGGAAGTTCCTACCAATACAAATATCCAAGATTTCCCCATCAACCTTGATGAGACCAACCATGAAAATTCACCAAATGATCATGGATACCAAGATCAGTATGTACCTGGGGTGTTTGATAAGTTAGATGCGCAGATTTTTGGTAAGATTCTACCTCCATATATGTTGGAAAAGAACTACTTGATTCAAAAGTCACAGATGAATAGTCCCAAGAATGAACTCGAAGATGATGATAACCAGCAACTTCCTTTGGATGCGAATGATATAAATACAAAAATCAAAAGCGAGAGCGAAAAAGACCATCATTTGACGAGCTCATTGGATAACGTGAAAATGGATGACTTTGATTTACTTGCATTTGGAGATCAGGACCTTGATTACTTAGATCCTTTCAATTCTGCTTTGGATATGAATTTCAACTCTGATCAAACCTGAATGACTTACATTGATTTCAGGCTCTTGAGATAGTAACTCGATTGCAATCCAAGATTTCTGCACATGATGGGATTAATGAGTGTATATGGTATATTTATAAATTGTATTATAAAGTATAAGTGTTGACGGTAGCGCTAAATTTTCATCATCTCACAATATTTGTATGGTGTACTACCGTAGTTGTTGATAAAGTGCTACAATGAGTGATAGAAGACGGTTATTAGGGCCAACTAATACGATTATACCGAGTGTGGGTATATCCTCTAACCCCGATTCGATAGAAGTCGAAAGAACTGATACACGAAGTAAAGATCAAATCAGAAAGTTCTTCTTGAAAACGAGCACGATAGAGAATGCCAATGGTTCCGCTTACTTGGAAGTAGGAAATACCATAATACAAGCCAGCATATTTGGACCAAGACCTATACACGGATCATTTGTGAATCGAGCTTCATTGTCTGTGGAATGCAAATTCTTACCTTATATCAGCCAACCTGGAGATTCCATTTACAACACACAAGATACATTCAATAACAACAGCAATGGGTTTGGTAAGACAGAGCTTACTAATGTCGAGCAGAAAATCTCATCATATATCGAAACTTGCTTGCTACCATCAGTCATACTCGAGAAATACCCAAAGTCTACAATTGATATTTTCATAAATATCATCTCGATTGATGAAACCGCAAACACAAACAATTTATTGTTGAACTTGATTAACTGGGTAGTGAACTGCTCCTCACTAGCGTTAGTAGACGCAGGTATTGAAGTGAAAGACATAGTCACTAGTGGTCAAGTTCGATTCTGCGATGGCGAGATCATTATGGATCCAATATCGTCAGGTCTTGGAGTCGATGCCTTAATAAGTTTCATGAATTTGAGGAACGACGAAATTGTGGGAGTATGGTTCGAGGGCGGCGACGACCTAAATGATGAATCCATAGCGAGGATTATTGACGGTTGCAACGAGATGTCTAAAAAAATTCGATCAAACATCAACTCATATTTGTTGAAGAGTGCACGAGAGATATAGCTACTCTAATATAAAAGCCTTTAGTATTTTGTATTTACATTCTATTTATTTATACTCTCTATAAGCAAGAACCAACTATGTTTAGTATGTTTTCGATTTTCGATCATTATATCTTCCAAGCAAATTCAAATATCTTTCTTCAAGATGTTTACATCCAAATCAGTTGAGTTCAACTCTTCTAATATTCTTTTGATGCCAATTAACTTCTTACTTAACGTTTTGATCGTGAATCCCTCGTCGTCATCATTGTTTAATAACACTTTGGAGTTGATTTTGATATCCGTCGATTTCAAAATGATGTAACCTAACTTTGTGTAAATGTCCAAGACATTAGGCGCAACGTTCGCGTATTTACTGATCAAATCATCAACTGTAGGGATGGTGATCAAATTATCAAACACCTTTTCCTTCAATTCTAACGCAAACGCATCCAAATCGTTCGAATTCGTTGGTACTTGAATCTTAGAACATTTGATTTCAAATGGTTCTGAAATATAAACAACTTCGTGTTTTCCGGATAAATGAAATCTAAATTCATATATTCCTTCTTCCCAAAATAATTTTTCTTTCTCGAAAACATATGAGCCATTGTTTGTCTTGCATGGTACCCATCTACCAGACGAACTGATCATTGTCTTGTTTCTGGCATACGCTGTTTGAGTAATCTTGTATAATCCAATCCAATCTTTATCAGAGTGAGAATCAGCGGGGGACTGCCAGTTGATTTTGATTGGAGATCCAATCGTCGTGAACTGTAAGTTATCGTCAGATTTTGTCAAGCCATCAATAATCAACTTATAATCCGAGTTTTCAAAATTCAACTTTTGAGTGAATTCAGTGATCTTTTGTTTAGAGATTTTTTGGTTTGAGTTCTTCAAATCACGAATCAAGTTATCAATAGTGTCGGTGATTGAAATAGATGGTTTCGACGAGTAGAGTGATTTTAAGTCATCATTACCCAAACGTTGTTTGATGACGTCAGGTATCAAATGTTTTTTGACTGTTTTGGTGACACCGGAATCCTGTAAAACTGATTTCTCACCATAAACCTTAATCATATGAGGTTTTTCAATAAAATTCAATCTAAAAAAGTTATTGGCAACCCATAACACACACAAAATCAAATTCTCCACTGATGGCATAACCAAGAAAATCCCCATGACCCCACAAACTCCGAAGATCTGTTCTGGGTTATTCAAGTAACGATAAACTCCAACCTTGGTCAAGTGGAATGCACTTTGAGATTTTGGTACAAAGAAATCACCATAGAACCAACCAAAATACCCAATCGTATCAATTATCGAGGCATTGATCCAGATTTGCGTGATAATCAACACAGCTCCAAAAAACACCCGCAAGTTGAAATAACTATCGAGTAAAAATACTGGGGTACCGTTCACCAAGTATGCCAAATTGAAACCAAACAACGCCGAGTAAGTCAAGTTGATCAACGTATTGTACAAGATGGCCCAGTTGTTGAGTGATTTTTCGACGGGGATATCCATTGAAAGATACCACTTTGTGTAATATTTGTTCCACGATTGCAAGACAAGTATTGTGTTTATAGTGAAAGATTCCAACAACTTCACGGCCACCGTCAAATAAAAGATCAATTTCAAGTTGACCCCAGCTGGCAAAAGCACGGCATAACTCACGACCATGATCAAGTTAATGATGTCGCTAGATCTTAACCAATTGAAATTGAACAAACCAATCATGGGTTTCAAGTTATCGAAATTTTTCAAATCTTTCAACTTGACAATCTTTTCGTAATTAACCATTTCGACCAGTGGTCCGTAAATTTTGTTGATGTGGGGGTTTTCAATATAGTGGAGAAAGATCATTTGCAAAAAGTGGCCAAAGATCGACACCAAGAGGACAATGTAGCTTTTACTAATCAAAGCGAATCCGTAGTAGCCAATGTAGCCAATGCTGTACATGGGGTGGGGGAACATTTCAAATACACCATCAAAGATCAATTCCTCATTATTGATTTGGCGAAAGAAGAAATCGCCCCAGTACCACGCGTAGTCCTTGATAATGGAGTGAGCGTTTACCTTGACCCAGAAATTGAACACAATGAACAAACTGCCCACTGAGAGCCTCAATGCCACCAACCACGCCGGTTGGTCTTGTAAGAACTTGGAGTCGATGGCACACGCGGCCACCATGCACACAAAAGTGGTGAAATCATTCATTAAGATCAAGTCGACGAATTTTCTAAAGATCAACCACGAGTTGAACTCGACGGGGTAGTCAGTGAGCACGTAGTCGTTACCTCGCTGCGACTTGATCTCCATATCGACCCAGCGTCCATAACGAGCGTATACCAGTTTGTACCAGGCGACGACCTGGTTGCGTTTACTCTGTTCTTGCAAGCAGTAGCCAATACCAAGGTTGTAGCTTAGTCTCCAGAATACGTACAAGCCAATGAAAGTGGTGATTCTATACTGCTGAGGCAACAAGTAGAACAACAATCCGTTGGAGAAGATTACCGACAAGATGATCACTTCCAACCAGCTTTTTTTGATCTGGGGATCAAAGAGTGTTTTCAACATGTCGTGCGTTTCAGGCACCACGAAGGTGGTGCCGTCAAAGGTAATGCCTGAGGGCGCCGTCGTGGTTTCTGTCATTGTCGACATGGTGGTCGAAAGCGTCAAAATTGTTTTCCAGCCTCAACAAAAATGTTGGTATGGGGCTGCATGTGACTTTGGGCGATATACGCAAAACAATCGATCCAAAGACAATGAATTACAGACAGTGAGAGGTGTAGATGGTCTACTGATTGTTCAGTAGATACAACAACTTACCCACCAACACTGCCAGTGGACCATTAACAAATGGTCCACTGGCAAAACACTACAGTGAAAATTTAGTACTCAGCGCGACAAACCTACAATCTGGGGTACAACTACAACTTTATTGACGAGGTAGATCGTGAACTACCAACTCAGAGAGAATTTGCTTTGCCAGTGGCTTTTCATGTGTCATGATGTAGGTTTAGATCGAGCAGATCGCGACGCATGCGCCGTGGCGACGAGGTGGCTGAAGCTGGGGTTGGGAGTGGCAGGTGCCACTGAAGAGTAAAACTGGTTTGTATTGAGTCTGTTGATATATAGATACTCCTTTGGTTGTACTTGGACCTCCATCGACCAATGAGGCTTGATGCGAGATGAGATTATTTTCTACCTAGCGTTGGGCAATGTCGATGCCAATGATGTCAACGATATTGAAATGTCGTCTGAGAGTAAAGTCAAGAGTGGGGTTGATTGGCTTACAATTCTGTATTGTAGATAATTCATTACCATTGTATTTGAATTACGTATACTCCATTGTTTGAAAAGAGTTATCCATTAGTGGATAATGGATATTGACAGGGTGAAATTTCCAGTGTATCATTTACGCTCCAACTGAGCTATCTTGTCAGACAAGCTGCTAATGGTTAGTTCCATCTGACTGAAGTTATCAATCATGAACCGCTTGGCAACACTAGCTTCAATCGCTATCTGGCGGTTGGCAGCAACCACTTGGCTCAACTCGAGCTGAGCCGCCCGCACCAAGTTGTCCAACTTGCGATTGTCATGCACCAACTGTCGTTGGTTGTTGCGGTATTTCCGATTCTCCACCAACAACAAGTTGATCTTGTTGTGGACAAGCTCCAACTGGTCCCTCACAGAATATCCCTTGAGCTTGGACGAACCTTTGCTGGACTTGGCGTTTGTAGGTGGTTTGATAATGGTCTCGCTCGTGATGCGATGAGGTACTCCCTTGGGTACCTTGAATGGAGTGTTCTCATTGTTAGTGGCGGCGGTCGCAACTTCTCCATTGGTGGGCAGGTGGAGACTGTTGCCACAATGGCTCATGTCAATCGCCAGGTAAAAAGAGACGCTCAGCAGTTGCTGCAGGTTGATATAGCTGTGCCCGTACATGTTGACCAGCATGGATCAGTTGTGATGTAGTTGTGGTTTCTATTTGTGGTATTGGCTGCAAAATTAGTCGCACTGGCTGCAAAAAAACAAGTAAGAACACAAAGGTTGTACAAGTGGGAAGCAGACACTCAGGCTTGATGGGAGTTTTCGACATAAACGATAAGTTTCATCCTCCTCTAGAACGTAAGATTACATTGGTACTTTTCTGGCAAGCTTGATTTCAAGGTAGTGTTGCCGATTGCTACTACTTTGAAATTGTCGCTTTTGTCTTGCTATAGGTCGAAACTGCTTTTAGGACTACACCTATTTCTCCATACTCCTTGTTTGAGTGGGAATCAACTTTTCTGGGGACAATATTGTAGCTATTTTGAGTTGCACCTTGATACATGAGCACACTTGTAATTAGTACTACTGTGGGATTTACATTGGTACTTGCTGCTACAAGCAAAGTGGACCCAGCCATGCATTGAATTGAATGGGACAAATATGCAAACCACCAGTTACATTGTCAGAGGTAGGTTCATTCAATAGAGCATCAATGATTGCATTGGAAGATGTTATCTGTCGACATTCAATGTGGAGTATTGGTGAAGTGGTTGTCATCTTTGGTAATCTCAAAAACTACTGTCTCCATGATGTGTTTTGAAGACGTCGATGCAACCAAAGTCTGGGTAACTCGAATGCAGCAACATTGAATGAATGAAATCAAGAATCCTAAGCTGACTACGACAATGCCCTTGAGTGGCGACTAGTCGTAAAAAATACTACCTACACTTGAAGGTGTGATTTGGCATTCAAGTATTCAGATTAGAGCTTTACAATCCTGAGCTAGGGGGTGGTGGGTTTTCAATAGTAGATCATTTCCATGCAGTATCGTCGGTAGTGAGTTGAGATCCGACTCAACAACAAAACTGAGCTTCAGAAACTCGGTTAATGTCGTCAATCGCACCAGTCAAAAAAACACTTGTAGTTTGTGAATTTCGATTTTGTTTGCACGTAGATTCCCCTAAAACCCCTGGAAGTAAGGCATGTACTATCTTAATAACATATAACTTGTTATACATCTGTTGTTAATCGCAATATAAGGAACAACTTTTCGTTTTCATACGAGCACGGTAGCGTAACCTATAAGAAGTTTTATGACATAAATCGAGTCAAAATTTTGTTTCGATATTTGGTGAACAGGCAAATGTTCTCACGAACAATATTGGAAAATGTTTGCGAATTCGTGTTGAGTTAAAACCTCTTATACTTCCAACCCTGATTCGGTTCAATGGTTTATCATCCTGAAATATCACTCTTAATGCAACTACAGACAATCGCTATGTAAGGGATTACTTTTCGCTTTTGTTACACTTTGGTAGCCTCACTTATAGAGGGTTTTATACGTCTGTCGTTTTCACGAACAGGTGAATAATTTCACGAACCATCTCACAATGTCTGCAAAAATGTTGATAAAGTGATCTCAATAAAACTTACTATACTGGATGAGTTGAGCAACTTAACAAGGTGTAAGACGCCCCTAATGCAACTACATCATGTCGCTATGTGAGGACTTATGTTTCTTTCATGTAAGACCTAGGTGACGTTATTTATAAGGAGTTTTATTCTTCATATCAGATTTCACTTTCTGACATTTCACTAACAGAACTATTTCGCGAACTAAATTTTTGGCAGAATACTCCAGTTCATACCATTGAAACCCACTTTATTGGCCGAGTTGAATGAGTTATCAGCATGACATAACCATTCTAATGTAACGACATCATGCTGCTATGTGAGGTTTCAATTGTTGTTGTCATAAAACCCCGTCGGTCTTACTTATAGGGTAAGTTAACTCTAAGAGTATTTTAGATGTTGAACAGAAAAAAGTTCACACGAACAATTTTACCACAATTTGTTGGTGGGTTGGAACCCTTAGTATTCCCTACTCTGGTTGCGCTGAATAAACTATCATCTTGAATCATAATCTTTAATGCAACTACAGCTGTTCGCTATGTTAGGAACCAGTTTTTATTATCATACTACCCCAGTAGCATAACTCAAAAGGTGTTATATCCTCGAATATTCGTAATTTATGACATTAAAACTCTCTACACTGGTCGTGCTGAATTCATTAACATTGACATATGGCGCTTCTCATGCTGCTACGTGTCGTCGCTACGTGAGAATCCACATTTCGTTATCATACAACTCCGTTGGTCTAACTTATAAAGGGTTTTCATTATACAAATTTCGATTTCTGAGATGATGAAATAGTTCACAGACTCTCTCGAACAATTTTCACAGGGTTGTTCATGGTAGAAATCCAATACTCCCTGTCTTGGCCGTGTCGAGTGAATTAGTATTCTGATAACGTTCTCAAAATGCAACTATCGGTTGTCGCTATGTGACGAAGTATCTTTTGTTGCCCTATAGCTCCGCTGGCTTTACATAAACAGAGTTTTATCCTTTGTACTAATTTCGATTTCTGAACAGTTTCTAAGTTTTCACGAACAAGAGAATGTTCGCACAAACAATACTGGAGTTGTTCACAAATTTGTTGAAAGGTTGAAACCTCTAATACTTCCTCCCATGATTGCGCGAGACAACTTATCAATGTCAAATAGCAAAATAAAACAGCTATCGGTCGCTGCTATGTGACAAACTACTTTTTTTCCTCATACGACTTCAGTATCTTCAGTTATGAAGAGTTTTACCCTAAAGTTCAAGCTCAATATTTTCTTCACTTAAACTGTTTCACGAACTATTTAGTAGGCTGGCGAACGACACATAAAACTTCCGCCTCTGGCTGTGTTGTCAAGAATATACTCGTAATGACTAGCCTAACGTATAACTAAAGCTTGTCCCTATGTCACGAATCATTTTCATCTCATAAGACTACACGAGCGATAGTTATAAGGAGTATCAGGCTGTAACCCAATTTACACATTTGAGCCACCTTTTCAAGATTTCATGCACAAGCATACATTTTCACGAACTACATCGAACAAGTCTCAGCCAAATGCTTGAATTCAGGTCAGTTTGCGCATACGGACTCCCACTAAGTAGTAGTTGGAAACATTAAGCATTACCGAACACCACCGATCGTTACAGCGCTAACCCAATTTGAATCTGGGCAGTCGGTACTACATCAAGAGTGAACAGGTCTCGTCCTCGTTTCAAAACAAGCCTCAACTTCATACATCGTCTTCAACATAAACGAATATTGCTGGAATATTGAATTAAATCTATAAATTTCGACACACAATCCTAAAATTACACTTATGATCAACTAGATTCGATTAAAATCTTCTGTGACTCATGGGAGCAGAGTTCGAGCCAGATTGGTAACCACCGTTACCGCCGCCTCTACCACCTCTGAATCCGCCTCTGCCTCTACCACCTCTACCACCACGGCCACCACCTCTACCGTACCTGATGTGACTTCCCCAACTTCTCTTGTCAAATCGTTGTAACTCTTCTGGAACAGTTTGCTTAGCTTCTCTCATGATTTTACACAAATCTCCTCCTAACTTAGAGTCAGCATCTGTGAATAATGACACGGCAATACCAGTTTCACCACCTCTACCAGTTCTACCAATTCTGTGAACGTAATCTTCAATATTACCTGGCATGTCGTAATTAATAACATAAGTTATTCCTTTGACATCTATATATGTTAGTATAATGAACCTTGTGCAAAGTCGTCCTCCTTTACCTCAATATCTTTTGGGAGTACATGGCTACATTTAATATTTAGAGAGAAATAGTTGTGTTTATTTCTATTCAAAACATATACAGAAAAGCATACCCCTTGATCCATTCTCGAAGAATTCTTCATTGTCAAAACGTTTTAGACTTTCAATGTCTAATGAAACAAAACGTAATCTTGCTTCTAGGTTTGTTTAACAATTCATATAAATTTCATCTTCGAGTTTTCGAAATACTGTTTACCAATATTTCTCATTGTAAATCTTTCCAAGTTCTAGTTGTTTGATGTCATCGAACTTTGATAGATTCAATAGATCTGTAATTCAATCTTGTCGGATTGAATATATTTCAAAATGCACTTTTCAATATATGAGTTAAATCTCTCTCCCGAGGAATATCAATGCCAGCACTGATTAACCTCGAATATTAAAATCTTTCTCTTCGATTTCGTAAAAAAAAAAAAAAATCAAAAAAAAATATCAACGCCATGTCGACTATATCGGACTAATAGTCCCCCATATAGTTAATTATCATAAAAATGATAACTCCTAAAAGATAAGTTAGTGTAGACACATTCACCCACTTGAATGCAGAAGATAGAAAAATTAAAATTTATACATACCAATACCTCTAGCAGCAACATCAGTTGCAACCATGATTGGGGATTTCCCGGATTTGAATTCTTTCAATACCCAATCTCTTTCAGATTGTTGTTTATCACCATGAATGGCTAATGCGGGCCATCCGTCACTTCTTAAGTAACTGGTTAATTCGTCACAAGTTCTCTTGGTTGAAGCAAAAATCAAACATTTTGATTCTTTATCGGTTGTGGCAGCTTCCAAGTGTTTGATCAACTTGTCTCTCTTTTCGAAAGCTGAAATGACTTCGACAATTTGAGTAATGGTGTGCGAAGCTGCTAATTCCAATGAACCAATGGTGACTTGAATGGGTTCATTCAAATAATCTCTGGTCAAAGATTGAACTTCTTTTGGCCAAGTAGCCGACCACATCAAAGTTTGTCTATCGGGTCTAATTTGATCGACAATCTTTCTGATTTGAGGTTCAAAACCCATATCCAACATTCTGTCAGCTTCATCCAAAACCAAGTAGGTAACTCTCTTCAAGTTAGTTTTACCCATTTCCAACATATCGATCAATCTACCAGGAGTAGCAATACAAATTTCAACACCTCTGGCCAAGTCTCTGATTTGCTGACCTTTTGGTGCACCACCGTAAACACATGTGTTTCTAATTCTGGAACTAGAACCAAATTTGTTACATTCTTGTTGAATCTGCACTGCTAATTCTCTAGTTGGTGCCAAGACCAAAACAATTGGCCCGTCACCAGGGTTCAATAATGGTTGAGCATTGATATGCACAATGGATGGTAAACAGTAAGATAAAGTTTTACCAGACCCAGTAGAAGCAATTCCAATCATATCTCTACCACTCAAAGCCATAGGCCACCCTTGACATTGAATAGCAGTAGGTTTTGGGAAACCTTGTGCTTTCACCTGACTCAAGACGTAATCAGGGAAACCTGCTTCGTCGAAACTAGTGATTGGTTTTGGAATATCAGTACCAATACATTGCATTTCGTTTTCTTTTCTAAACTTCAGGACGTCAGCATCTGACCTTTCTTGAACAGCGGGGTTTTCAACGTAGAAGTTCTTTTCAAATTTGGGTAAACTTTCCAAGTCCCATTGTGGTGCAGTCAATTCTACTCTATCGTTATAGTTATTTCTGCCACCGTAACCGCCACCACCATATCCACCTCTATCGTTACCTCTGTAACCTCCATTTCTGTCTCCTCCTCTGTATCCACCTCCGAAGGATTGTTCTCTGTTGTTGTAACTTCCACCTCTATCGTATGACATTGTATTCGTTGTGTCTATTGTAAAAAGAATATAATGAAATTGGAAAAAATTTAGCAGCGAGATGAGTTTTTATAATTTTTTCTAGCGATGAGCGGCGTGTGCAGGAAATAGGGTTTCCCGTAAACGTTTTCACCTATAGCCGAATGGATCATTGTCGAATCAATTGGATGGTAATTACAAGTGTAGTAGTTATGATAAAGTGTTTATTTGTATTATATACTTGGTATGTCATTTGAACTCAAAAATGGCGAAACTGCAGAAAACATTAACATTCAATTTGTGGCAACACATGCAACCCAACGAAGATGCTGTTTTTATTGTGCTTGTTGGTTCACAACGATACTTCAAAACCATACTGATCAGTATTAAACTTTTTTTCAGACTGGTATTGAGAACCTTCCAGAATGACAAATTTGTTGAAGTTTTCATTCAACGAGTTGTTTCTATTTGTAGGGTCAGCTCAGGTAGTGCTTTACTTAGCTGCTCTTATACTTTGACTTGTTCTTCTACCTTTTCTAACCATTTCTCCTCAACCACATCGCAGATTTCTTTCAACCCATCCAACCCTTGATGTAAAGCCTCTACCGATGTAATATTACCATAGGTTTGGATTCTAATGTTCAATTTGTTCTCCGAAGGATGGGGAATCGAGTACCCACAGAACTCGACCTCAGGGTTCTTCATGATGATATATTTCAAAGCGTTACCCAAAGTATGGTCCTCGTTGATAATTTGAAACGAACAAGCACACCCATCATCGGACCCACCTGGTAACAACTTTATTTTGTCCAAGTCATACACCTGCTCATCGTCCATCGATACGTCTGCCATCTTGATCGGTTGTTACTAAGTCCAACCACTTGTAGTGTTTGAACTGAAAAATCGATGAGTCGTGCGAATGAAAATTGGCTGGTGTGAAGAAGAAATGGTATAGTTAGTAAAGATAATTTACGATGAGCTGAATATATACAGTGACTTGAGAATGTGAAACAGTGAGAGAACCATTGCCAGTTGCTTTCAGTTCAAGATTCTCGGATTTCATTGAGTTGTACTAAAACTCATCAAAAACGACAACTCAGAACTCTGGTAAAAGCTACTATAGTCTTCTGACTAACGTGATCCTACCTATCTATAGATATACTCTTGTTTGTTCCCATTCTCAATACAATCCCTACTTTTACTCTCCCACCAATTTTTCAACGCGAGTACAAACAAATGTTTTTGTTTACAATTTCAAATCACATACAAACCAACGGACTTGTTAGCTATGGCAACCTATGAGGATCTACTGTATCTATCGGATAGTTTCATGCATCTAACGAACGACAGGACTGATTTGTCGTCATTGGATAACGAGAAGGAGAACACACACAAACTAGAATTGCTATCAAAAAAATTGGATGGGATGAATAACAGATCAATGAATAATAAATCGAACAATGACAAGATCTCGTTACATTCAACTCCATTGGTAGGAAGGAAAGTTCTACAAGTGTTGAACGAGAATGTGTCTCGCGAAAGCTATGATCTCACAGACAGCATGGACTCGAACGATACCTTAGACGCAGATAGTATGATTGGTATGACTAAAAGAAAGGAAGGTGAAGATGTTGGGGCTGGAAGTATACACAGTGCTTGGAACAGTGAAAGGAATAGTGTCGACAACAACATTCGTCAACAACCGCATGAACATTTGCCTAAGGGTCAAAGAGAAAATCAAGCGAGAAAACACCCACACACGGAACATCAATGGGAAGACAATAGCAATGAGTCTGAAACTTCTATACACTTAAACCAAATCAGTCCAAAGATCAATCAAACGAAAATCAAATATGGAAAATATTCACACAGGAAACAACGACCAAACGGAAACCCGATAGACTCACCATCAACTATCGATAAACAAGCTAGTTTGAACCAAGGTCACAATTTCCACAAGTTACAAGGTTCTTCCCTGCATTTGAATACAAAAATAGTCAAGCTAATCAAGCAGTTGAACCCATTATTGAGTCAGAAAATATTGAATAACTTGTTTCAATCCATTGAGAGCCTACTAGCCGATGGTTTGAATGACTCAACGTTAGAACCAACCGTTGATTTGGTCACACCACCTAATTCGAATCCAAACAACTTGGAGAATATTGCATCAAGACTACCTTCGTCAAGATTTGATGAGTTTAGGAAATCCCCATCCCCAAGTCCCCGGGTTAGTTACGAAATCCCCAAAACTCCAGTTTCGTTTGAACAGGAAAATGTAATACCATTACAAGAGTCGATACCTTCTACGGCAACAACTAAAATCCCATCAATCCCCCAGTCACAAGACACATCAATCGAACAGTTACAGAACCAGATCAAACAGTTGACAAAGCAAAACGCAGACTTACAAGTGGAGAATATTGAACTCAACGTGAAGATCAATGGCTTGAATCAACAAATCTTCGTCGACGATGAGGATTTCAAATTGAATGACATCAATCAAGAACATGCGGAAGATGTCATGAAATTGAAATCTGAGAACAAGCAGTTGGAAGCTAGATTATACCGAGTTAATCAGGGTTACCAAGAATTGAAGAATGAGTTCAATTGGTACAAAAGCACGCAAAACAACTCAAAATTTGAAGCAAATAAAAATTTCAACGAGGGACAGGAAACGAAACAAACCGAGAACGATAATCAGTCCACATTAATATTGAACAAACAAGTAATTGATGCCATATCACAAACTTACCAATCCCAACTAAAGCTCAAAGACGAAGAGATTGCAAACTTGAAAAAGACGTTGCACAAAGAAGTTGGAGACAAAAGCCAAATCATAAACGAAACATCAATCCCATCTAAGTTCAATAAAAAATATCACGAATTACAGTTGAACATTCTAGACTCGAAGACAAAAGTTGAATTGGTCAACATCGTAAAACAAATAATGTTGACGTTGTTGATATCAAATGTTGATGATTTATCATCGAATATGAACAAATATGGAATATACTTGAGGCTTTCTGTACAGTTTTTGGATAAATTACATGATTTGTTGTACAATGATAGCAATACGGTGAAGCCTTCGTACTATATACGAAATCAAGCTGGATTTGATCAAGATTTGTCACAATTGAGCGACTGTTTACTGGGAATGATTAACGAAATACGGAATTGTGTGAGGAACTAAGGTTTATAGATTAATATAAGTACTATTTAAGTCAGCCGTTTGCACTTACACGAATGTCTCGAACGTTCCTTGGTTTAATTCGAATCAACAGTTCCATTAGAATGCCCATTGGAGTGGCCGTTGGAATGATCATTAGCTTGTCCATTAGTTTGTCCAAGAGCCTCACCATTTGGGTGTGCATCCTGATCCAAGTAAGGTCTCTCGCCGGCAACAGTTATTCTATAGTGGTGACGGGCCGTGGTATCGTGTTGCAAGAAATCGAGGATATGGGTGTGAATCAAAAACCTATTATCCCAAGCGATGACTGTACCCGCGTCTGTGCCTCGGTGTTGGGCTCTGACTTGAATTTCCGGGTTGCTTAAGATATGTTGTTCCAAAAAATTCAAGATCGATGCCGATTCCTTTGGTTTGACGCCTTTGATTCTTTGGATGAACCCTCTCGAGTAATAGATTGATTTCTCACCTGTGACTGGATGGGTTCTGATCAATGGGTGTTCGGTGAATTTCTCACCGTCGACTCTGGTGGGAGATCCCGACAACTTTGCTGCTGTGTTTTGGAAGAAATTGGTGTGAATGGCAGTCAACCCTTGTAAAAACTGTTGATAAGCTGGCGATAATCGCTTGTAAGCTTCTCTGAGGTCGATAAAAACGGTGTCACCCCCTGATTTCGGTGCCTGCAAGGCGACAAAGAAACTAAATGAAGCTGGATATTCTTCAAAACTAATGTCTGAATGCCACACGGCCGAGTTATCGGTGTTGGCGAAGTGTCGATCGTATCTTTCCTTACCCCCTGGAGGTCTGAAAGTCACGAGCAACTCGGGGTGGTCTTCGACAGTGTAGGCGACTGGGTGGATATGCAATGGTCCAAAGTACTTGCCAAAGTCAATTGCCACTTGCGGGTCCTTATCTTTCAAGTCTTGATTTCTGAAGATGGCCAATCCTCTGGTTTCCAAGTATAAAGCCAAGTCGTTCTTGGCCGCATCGTCCAATTCACTCAACTGGACCCCATCGATTTCAGTACCCAAGTTTGGTGATAAATCGTGGGTGACGATATTGTCACCCACAAATAAGTTTTTGAAGCTGGCATCACCCAAATGCCCCTTATCGTTCTTGGGGTGGTCAATGTTTTCTGTCTGCTTATATTTACCAGCATCGGCTTGCTTGGTGGCACTCAAGTACTGCGGGTACTTGATTTTCGATTTGTAGCCATCGACGATATTTTTGGGTTCGTAGTAATTAACAAACTTGCCTGAATCGACATTCAACTTGCGGAAATGGTTAGCCACTGGGTCGATCAACTCGAAGCCATGAGGTTGGTACGCCATGTTTAATGAATTTGCACTATACCTTTCCGTTCATAAAGTCTATCTATTTATACCACATTCGCACTCCTAATTTTTTTGCAACCACACTGAACTGTGGAACCTAATGGTGAGCAATTCGGGTTGCACAATTAGCAATAGCAGTGTCTGGTTGATGGATCTTGGCAATGAAATTGACAATGCTAATTAACATTGCGCCATTTGATTAAGTGCAGCCACAAAGTCATCGCCTACGGTGGAGGATCGGGCCAGCATATTGGTCGATTCGGGGTGCAGCGAGTATCTCGTGATTAGTCATGGTGCAGCGAGTATTTGACATTTCTCGGATCCCCCCCAAAAACTGGGGGTTAGTTTGGATTTAAGATTTTCAAGAATTCTCACGCTGACATGTTGGCAATGATAGCATCTGGTAGGCTAATGTTGATAAGAAACCCATGTAAGGCTTAGCATAACACTTGATCATGATTACTTTAACCATCATCAATATACTGGCAATAAGCCCCCTGCTCGCTAAGTAGTAGTAGCGACGCTAATTTCTTTACCAGACCCTTTATCTTTGAGATCTCGACATTTAACCACGCCCCCAACGAGTCCGAGCTGACTCAAAACCTAAAAGTCCGAAGTCCGATAATCTATTTCAACTTACGAGACGTATACTTGTAGAAGACATGTAGTACCAAGAAAATATTATATTCAAGCTGATCACTTGAATCCCCACAAGAATTTCATGTAGTGGAGCTGGGCACCAGCGAGCAGAGCAAACGAGGTGAGGATGTTGTTGCCATTGGCCAACGGAGTTTGATATTGGCTCTTTTGTAAACGAGGTAGGTTTCCTCCTGACCCCAATTCCCGCCATTGTCTTCATAAACCTGCTGCCTATTGTTTTCTCCTGCCTCCTTCTTTTTCGTGATTGTTGGTATCGTCTGATGACTGGAAATCGCTAGCAATTTACACCAAGAATCGACAAACCTACTAAGGTAAATAAACGCAATGTAAGCGTTCAGGCACAGACTACACCATCTCCATACGATACCAACTTCTTGTTCCCTTCTACTCTCTAATCTTGATCATATCAATCTATATGTGGTGTGTGCGTACCAATTTCTCATTATTCAATATTGCTTACTTGAAACAGGTAAGGTTAAGGTATCTTCTCCACATATCACAACAACGGTTCACAATCCACCCAGTCTTTTCGTGGAACCATTGCGCTCGACCCTACACTATCAATTGATTTTGCTTTGCTAATTATACCCACGAGCATCCAGCATAAACAAAGGTTCAGGTCACGAACCTCACAAACCTGGACGCATTGAAACCCTGTTGCCATAAACAGCCATTGATCTTCTCCAACACTGCTAAAGACGGTTGTCACGGAAGAAGTGGTCAATTTTCAAGTTATAACTCTATCTAACTTACCTGGCACTACTCGATTGATCCTTGATTGACACTGCACCTATGATGGGAAAACTAGTAAACCATAATAATAATAACAACAACAACAACAACAGCAGCAATAATAGCATTAACAACAACAATAATAACAATATGACTCCCAATATGAACACAAACATGAACAACAGATTCTTCAGCCAGGCTCAGTTCATGAACTCCAATGCCAATGCCCCCAATAACCCAATGGTCAACCCCAACGTCAACCCGAACTCAATGTATGTTCCCACAGGAACATTTGGAATGAGGAGAGACTCAATGAATAGGAGAGACTCGTTGAATGGCACTGGTGGTGCCGGCACCATGAATGTCAACCCCCGCCAAGACTCAATCAACTCGTCGTCGTTCCCATCTAATTTCATCCCCCAGAGACCCCGGGGCGATTCAATATACTTGCCACCACCCATCGACTCGCTAAACAACCACAACTACTCGCGCTCAAACTCGATATTCTCCCTGTTGATAAATTTCCCCAACTCAAACTCAAATAGCTTTTCAGACTCGGTGAAGAAGAAGGATAGCTACGATTTGGAGGAAACCGCCAATAGCAATATCCCAAATCAAAAGTTCGGCTCCATCGACCAAACGGGCAAATTTTTGCTCGACAACACGTCGTCCAATAACCCCAACAAATTTGGCTCGATCGACTTGTCAATGTGGAACGATTTCAATAACCAAATATATCAAGGAGGATCGACAGGCTCAATCAATGAATTGTTATCGGGCATGATCAGTAATGGATCGATAGACTTGTCGAACATGTCGCAAGAACAAAGAAGAGATAGCATCTTGAAAATCTTGAATGAACGCAGAATCAGCGACGACCAAAGAGTTCCCGGGAATAACCCCACCAAGTTAAGAGAAGATATCTTTGACCGTAGGTTATCGTCTCAACAACCTAAACTAGGGCACAGTCACTCAAAGTCGGATAGCTTGAAACTTGACCAACCCATCAAAGAAGAGTCGCAATCTCCAAAGACCTCGCCTTACGAAAACGCTAATAACAACAGCAACAACAACAACAACAACACGGTAGCAAATAGTAATGGAAACGCAAACTCAGTCAATCGAAATGCAACTAACCCAGCCGCATTGCCATTCAACGAAAACATGGATAATGCTTCCTTCCAAGCATCGGAGCTCAACCAGCCTTATCAAGGGGATATACCACAACCATTCCAACCAGCACAACGATACTACAATGCGAACTATCCGTCATATCAACAATTCAATTCTGTGCCACCTAGCGCGATTGTCAGGGAACAACAGCAACCACCGCAACATCAACAGCAGCAAGTGCAGCGACAACATCAACAACAAGTGCAAAATCAAGTACATGCGCAGTCACAGCTCCGGTCCCCAACTCAATTGCAAAACCAACAATCTCCGACGAACCAACTGCCAGAGTTCCAATCGCAATATTATCAATCTCCAAATAAAAGGAAAAGACAGGATTCTGATTTTGAGTATTCCAGTACCCATTCAAATATTGTTTCGCCAGAGGAGGTCTCAAAAAAACATTTAGTGCCAGCCCAACAAATCAAGGTGACGGAAGATGGTAGACCTTTATTGGGTGCTACGAAAATCGATCAGTTGATGTTGGTTATTCAAGCTAGGGAGAAAGGGGTAACTGAGCAAATTCAACAAGCACCTGATGGATCCATCTTGGGGACAGAGAACAAGAACGATAATAGTTTTGAAATCTTGCCAAGGCCGGATACCTTAGTGGGAGGCGTTGATAAACCAAAGCCTGAAGATGAAGACGATGATGAGGATCTGAAGAAGAAGAATAAGAGTCAACAATGTCAATACTGTTTGAAGTATTTCACGCAATCAACCCACTTAGAGGTTCACATCAGATCGCACATAGGATTCAAACCTTTTGAGTGTAATTTCTGCCACAAAAAGTTCACGCAAGGTGGGAATTTGAGAACTCATTTACGTTTGCACACTGGAGAAAAACCATTTACATGCGATATATGTAACAGGTCATTCAGTAGAAAAGGGAATTTGGCCGCTCATAGATTGACGCACGAAAATTTGAAACCTTTCGAATGTCGATTGGATAACTGTGATAAATCTTTCACTCAGTTGGGGAACTTGAAGTCCCATCAAAACAGATTTCACTTATCAACCTTGAACGAATTAACGCACAAATTGGCAGAACTCAGTGGTGATGCTTTGCAGAGATTACCACCTCATGAGAAGGAGTTGTTAAATTACTTCAAAGAGTTGTACAAGAATTCTAATAAAGGTATTAGAGGCAGAGGCAAATCAAAGCAAACTCCAAATCTGAAAAACCAACTAGCTGAATCTCCAACGCTGATTGTACCTTCAAACAAAGGCCAATACAACTTGCAACAGTCCAAGCAACCAGATCAGTCGTTGCCCAGACAGCAGCTTCAAATGCAACAAGGGTTGCAACAACTGTTCCTGCCACAATCTCCTCCACTTCAGCAGCAACAACAACAGCAACAACAAATGACTCAACAACAGCTAGACTACATGAACTTCAGAGATTCAACTGTGAGCGGTACTAACGGTTTCAAACAACGAGGGATATGATGGACAATGGGATTCTTTTGAGAAGAATGAAAAATGTACCATCTGGTTATGGTCAAGGGAAAACAATCGATTTAGTCGATGGTAAAATAATAATTAATGAGTAACGTTTAACGACCAGAATGATACATCTCAGTATCAAAAATCTATATACTTTATATGTAAAATTTACGATTTCAAAATTACTTTTGTAAATTCTGTGATTTTAGATTGGTGATGTTTTGTCTTTTGTAAACACGCAAACCAAAATTGTAAACGTGAAAATATCGCTAAACCTGATTTATGAACTTCTTATCGAGTGCTATAAGTAGTTTAACTGGTACCTCGATACCTTACACCATCAAGGACAAGGTCGTTGACGACTCGAACTCCAAATTCTCAAATTCCATCTGGACAATTTATAATGGTGTGAATCCTAAAGATAGTTCTCCAGTGACAATTTTCGAATTCAACTTGAAGGATCCAATAAACATACAAAGAAATCATGATAAATTGGCAAAGAATGCGTTTAAGAAAGCAAAATTAATCAAGTTCCCAGGGATCATCTCCATTGTGGATTTCATTGAGAGTGAACAATATCTATACATAGTCACTGAAGCGGTAGAACCCTTGTTGGTTTATCTTGACAAGCATGACTTATCCAATGACTCAAAGTTATTTGGACTTTACAATATAGCTCAAACTGTTTCATTCATAAATATGAAATGCAATTGTTTACATGGGAACATCAATTTGCAGAATTCGATATATGTCAACCAGCTGGGGGAATGGAAATTGTTTGGATTTGAGTTATTGACGAACTTGAGCTCCGATCCAGAGCAACCTATTCATCGATTGAACTCATACTTACCTGGTGTTGAGTTTATCTCTACTGACTTAGACTCCATGAGATCATTCCCCATTAAATTGGATTCATATCTATTTGGTATGACATTGAGTAATGTCTTCCAGACTACAGATTATGCCAATTATCGATATAACACTGCATTTGCATCGACCATTCCCAAACCTTTAATCAACTCAGTAAAGAAATTAGTAAATCAATCACCTAATTTGCGAATCAGTGTCGAGAAGTTTCTACAAGACACTGATGCAATCTTCAACAAGAACGATATCATCAACTTCAACAGAGAACTAGATGAGATAAAATTCAAGAATGATCAACAAAAGATGGATTTTCTCAAGTACGAGCTTGCGTCGGTTGTTGGTGATATTGATAGTAATACCACCAACACTAACAAATTTCCACCTGGCTTGCTAGAGAACAAATTGTTGCCGGAGTTGATTCATCAGTACACCAATCTTTCCAAATCAAAACCCAATGTGAACACCACACCTGATGAAATTGCTCAAAAACAAGAGACAATTTCGATATTGTTGAATTTCATCATCAAGTTTGGAGTCAACCTTCCACAAACTAAGTTCAATACACTCATAAAACCAATTATTCTCGAGAGTTTTGCAGCGAATGACAGGTCAATTCGATTGATATTATTAAACCATTTGCCAAGCTACGAATCGTTTTTGAACGATGGAGATATCCAATTGAAGATTTTTTATAACATCATTAGTGGTTTTCAAGATACCAATTTTATGATTCGTGAAACTACCTTGAAGTCGATTACGATAATTATCGATAAAGTATCAGTGAAACAAGTCAATCAAGATTTGTTGAAGATACTAGCCAAATCGCAAATGGACCCCAAGCCATCTATTCGAGTCAACACTTTGATATTGATTATCAAAATCTCCTCAAAGATCTACAAAACATCTAGAAATAACGTACTTATCACAGCCTTGTCGAAATCATTGAGGGATACGTTCATTCCATGTAAAATGACTGCCCTATCTGGATTCGAATCTTTACGTGACGATTTTGGTTTAGAAGAAATTTGCAGCAAGATATTGGGTCATTTAGCAATTTCATTGATGGATCCAAAGTCGTCGAAGGTTAGAGTCGAGGCCAAGCGGATTTTCCAGTTGTATTTAGATTCGGTGGAGAGGCATGGTGCTGGGTTGAAGCAAGTTGACGAAGACGAAAACGAGGAGGAGGAAGCGTTTTATAGAAAGTTTGCCCCAGCACAACCGGAGAGCGATACCACTAAAACTTCGGTAGCGGTAGCAACAGCTGCTACTGATAATGGATATGGATTTGGATGGGGAATGGTGAACAAGCTTGTATCCACATCAACCATAAAAGGCGACATGAATCACGATTTCAACACATCGACTCCCGACTTGACGCGGACAACCACACCGACGGCCGAGCCATTGAAGACCAAAACCACAGATTGGGACAACTTTGACGAAGATATTGACGATAGCTGGGATGTTGAGGAGGAGCAAGTGGAAGTGGTACCGATTTCCAAGTTGAATATAGCCAAGGCACCTAAAAGCAACAAGGGTTTGAGCCTTGCCAATAAACCGGCCACCAACTCAAATTTGTCAAAAACAATCAATTTGACTACCACCACCAAGAAGACTGGATTGAAACTTGGACAAAAGGCCATGGCGAAACCAAAGCCCAAGACCAAGTTGAACTTGACTGAGTTGACCGGGAACGATGAAGACGACGGTGGATGGGGTGGAGACGACTGGTAAAATGGACGGAGGTGACCTTCAGGTTGAACACACAAAAGCAGGAATGAATACAGTCTGTTGTATTTGCTTCGTATGAACACAGATCAACCAAGGGATGAATCAAAATATTGCCAGGCAATCGACACCAAGTAACTAGGTTGGTTGACAGAGTATCGCCCGGTGCTTATATATATCTTGCTAATGAGACTGCAGTTACGTTTCGAATTCATCACAGTACGTCCGAGGCGTTCCACTGCGATATACAAGACGTGCAATACTTATAAACCTATGTAACCAGTATTTTACAATACCTTAGTAATTGGTATACCACATGTAATTAATCGTACGCTACTAGATGTACTCATAAATCTATTTTCCAAATTTTAAGCATGCATCGCACTAGCCACAACCCTCCCACAAACCTCAGGCCAGCTATGTTTGATCTGTGTAGCAGCTGGCAATTCTTGATACAAGAAAGTCTGACAGTTTGTAGCCGTTCTTTCACTTCAGCATTCAAATTCCATAATGTGGTATATCGAAAAAGCGGTCGCGCTTGAATTTGCAGCAAAACCTTCTCCCATGTTTATTTATAATGTAACTGACTAGGCATCAATCAATCAATCAAAGGCTGAGAAGACACTTATATCGGGTATTGGTTTGACACACTTACTTCATTCACTACTATTTTATAAAAATCTAATTCGCCACATTTTGCCAATTGACGTCTAGTGGTTCGAGTCAAGTTCATAAATGCAATTGCATTCCTTGATGGATCGACAACAATGCTACGCTACGGGAATTGATGTTACAGATTTGCGATGCATGAGAACGCATTGATAGCTACAATTCGTCAATGGTTAGATGTTATCATCAACACTTAGTTAAACGAGGTGAACAATCTCAACAACCGTTTGCGTGTCCATGAAACTTCTAGAAGAAGCAAGCTGCACTGTGCCGTTGATTTGATTTTAGTTCGGGTAAAATCAGTTTCATATTGTGACGTTTTTCCCGCACACTCGGCTCACCCCCTGAACGAGCACGATTGCTAACTCAAACATAAACTGGCGCTGGAGCAACAGTAGCAATTGCTGGGAACTAAGGTCAATTGCTAGTGCAAGTTTGCATCAAATCATACCTACCAGTGTAATATTTTCTCAACCACCAAAAGCTGGGACTCTTGTCACTGAATTTATAAAAACTAGCTTGCTTCACGTGACTGCTAGAATAGGAAATCTGGTAGCAATAATCAAACCGATTGATAAAATCATTCATTTACGATACCCCCTTTAAAATTACCGTGCATTTATATAAATTGAAGCCAATATTTCAACCAAACTCGATTTTGTTATAAATATTGCTTTTTCATCATGTCACAAAAAGTATTAATCGGAGCTGCTGTATTAGCAGGGGGAGCTTACCTCTATGACCAGAACGTGTCGCCAATTTTTAGCAGGGAAAAGGTCCAGGCCAAATATGACATGCAAAAGTTGGAACACCAATCGAGAGATTTCGGTAACAAATTGACCGATACCTTGGAAGACACCAAAAAGGATATCTCCAAGAAAACCAGTGAATTGAAAAAATCCGTCGAACAATCCGACTTATACAACACGTTGAAGGACAAAACTGAAAACTTTCAAAACCAAGCCAAACAATACAAATATGATGTTAAGGATGCTGCCACCCCTGAATCAGAAAAGAATTTCTTTGTCAGAGGTGTACACTCGTACATTGACAAGGTGAATGAACTCGGTGGTGCCGCTGAAGAAACCACCAGATACACCACCATGTCGCCTAATGTCGAAGTCAGAAAACAAAAGTCCTGGTGGGAATCTTGGTTTGGCGAAAAAGAAAGAGAAGCTGAAAGATATGGTAATCAAATCAAACATGACGCCGAACAAACTAAAAACTCTTGGTTGAACTGGGGTTCCAAAAAGGCTGACGATGTAGAAAGATCTGTTGACAGACAAGCCGACGTTGCTAGATCGGACTACTACAAAACCAAATCCAACGCTGAAGGCGCCTACAATGACGCCAGAAGATCGGCTGAACACACCTACAATGACGCCAGAAGATCCGCCGAAGGTACCTACAACGATGTCAAGAGATCAGCTGAAGGTACTTACAACGACGTCAAGAGAGACGCTCAAAAATACGGCAGTGCCGCTTACAATGAAGGTAGAGATATTGCCATTAGAGCTTACCAAGCCGCTAGAGAAGAATACGATGACATGTCATCGAGCTTGAACTCAGCTGACAAGCAACGTAACTTGGACAAGGCCAAATCAAACTTCAATGCTGCTTTACACAACTTGAAAGCTTATGGTGACGACGTTGTCAACGATGTCAATAGAAAATTCAAATAAGCTATAATTTGGTTAAGTTATATACTGGATAATATTATATACTGATTATTTATAAGAAATACCGCTAATCATCCTGAATATGCTGTAGATTGATATCGCACGAATTGACCAATCTAGATAGAGCTTCCAAACCACAAGTCAGGTTTACTATGCCGCCATACCGCTCAATTGACTAATCTGTACCATAATATCTTCACATCAAGGGAATGTAGCTGCGGTGTGTATCATGTTATCTATTTTACGTTTTCTCAATTCAATGGATTTGACTTTTAGTGGAGTTGATTTTCAATTTGGTTGCGAATTTTCACGATCATGGTGCTTTGATTATGTTCAAACGATTCATCCACAAACGGGTGGTGCCTAAGCTATATTGCAACAATACCCATTCGTTCAAATACACACCAGACACACCCACACATGAAGTTTTAACACGATTGAATTTTGTCAACCATCCCAAATCAGGGTTGGTTCACTGGTTACCAATGGGATTGACGATATTGGAAAATTTGAGTAATGTCATCAAGAATAGGATGGATGAGATTGGATTTGAGGAATTGGGTTTATCCTTACTATCTCACAATTCATTATGGAAAACTTCTGGCAGATGGAACCAATCAAGTGAATTGTTCAAATTGTCCGGAGACGAATACCTTTTGTTGCCAACGGCTGAAGAGGAAATCACCTATTATGTCGCCAACAATATTTCAAGCTACAAGAACTTACCTTTACTATATTATCAAGTCAAAACCAAATTTAGAAACGAGAAACGACCCCGAGGAGGGTTGTTGAGAGGTAAAGAGTTCATGATGAAGGATGCTTATTCTTTTGACATTGACGAAAAGCTGGCGCTAACCACTTATCAAAACGTGGTTGGAGCGTATGAGAAAATGTTTGAGGATATCAAAGTTCCCTACATCAAGGCTGATGCTGATTCTGGAGATATAGGTGGGTCGTTGAGTCATGAATGGCATATTGTTCATAAGTCAGGCGAAGATTTTCTTTTCAAATGTGATTCATGTAATCATGTCTCCAATCAAGAGAAAACCTTATCGTTTCCTCATGACGATTCTGAACCAGTTCAAGACGTAGGAGTCAAGTATTTCCAGACACAAGACAAATCAACCGTCATATGCTGCTACTATCCAGCAAGTCGTACACTCGAACCTAACTTTGTTAAGAATGAAATCAGCGACATTGATCTACAAGAAACTAATCAGGAAAAAATCATGGCCGATTTCATTGCCAACGAATCAATATCGAAAAAAATTATTAGAATCATGGACAGCAGATTGAACTCGAGATCAAACTTTCCTGATTTTCCGTTCAATTTCACCAACAGATCCGGTATCACAACATTAACTGATATTCCCATTGTTTTAGCCGAAGACGGCGAGCTTTGTGGAAAATGCGAGGATGGTAGTTTGCACCAATCTTCAGCAATTGAAATAGGTCATACTTTCTACTTGGGAGACAAGTATTCCAAACCTTTCAATTGTCAAGTTGATGTGCCTACAGGGAATGGCAAGGCTATTGAGAGACGAAACTTGATCATGGGATGTTATGGAATCGGGTTGAGTAGAATAATCGCCACTGTTGCTGAAATCAATCGTGACTCTCGTGGGTTGAGGTGGCCGGCAGTGATCTCGCCCTGGAAGTTTACAGTAATTGAAGCTAACGAAACGGGAGAATATGGTGATTTCTACGATCAATTGAATAAATCGAGGTACTTTGATCAGTACCGGTTAGACAATAGACCTAATGTTCGCTTAGGCAGAAAAATCAACGACTCTGCAATGGTGGGTATCCCCTTGACTATAATTTTGGGTAAGAATTACCCATTAATTGAAATCGAAGTCAGAGGTAAATGTTATTTGCAACCAGACCAGGAATTGAAATGGAAACATTTACATTCACAAACTCCATGGAAGGTTGAATATGACTCACTGGGCGACGACATCAAACACTTTGTTGAGTTGGCGCAATTCCAACAAGTTATAACCAGTTTGTTGCATGACATGTAAATAGAGCCAAAATGTGGCAGCAAAATACACACAAACCAAAAGTCTGTACGATTCGCTAACTAACTTACAGCATAATCATAGCTATTATACATTCAATACACAGATAGACCGAAGCCTATGATGTAGGTATACAAGAAATAAACGTTATTCAGGTGAACTTACCAGTGATTTTAGCAAACACGTGTAAAAGGATAACCGAAAAGATAAACCCAACAGCTAAGAACAAAACAACTAAAGGATCAACTCTCAATCCTTGAGCTTCGTCCGTGAACAATTTCATCATGGTAGAGGAAGAACCACCGGCACCAGCAGCCCTTGTGGACAATGGGGTGCTGTTGGCGGTCTTTTCCTTTCTGTCTGCATTGGTCCTTCTTTTGGCAGCGTTTCTTAACCCACCTGGAGCTTGTGATGAAGAAGTAGACTAAATGTTAGTATTCAATGAAAAATAGGATAGAAGTTACCCAGCTCAGTCCCCTGAAAAAAAAAAGGATTTCCCAATTCAACAAATCCAGTAGTATCACTGAACTCTCATCCTCAACATACCATTATTATGCTTGTTATTCAGGTGTATATGAATATAGTTTATGAAACGTAACCAATTTTTCAAAATCAAATTGGTAAAATTGAACGACCTCAAATTTTTCAAGAGCGTGGAAGTCAGCATAAAAAAAAAGTTGCAATATTGACAACCAGGTGAATTCCCATTCTTGTGGCAGATATTGGTAAGGGACGTACATTACAAACATATCCAATAGTAACAGCATCATAAGAAGCAACTAGTGGCACAACTTTGATAGATCCACCGTTATTTATTTTGATACATTTGTCGAGAATACCAAGTTAGCAGAATTAAACTTTAATGGATTTACGGAACTTATCGCTGACTCCTAATCAACCAGACTCGTTACAGAGACGGCCATCGTTGTCCTCGCTCAGTTCCTCGGGGTTGTCGAGTTATGGCGGCAACAACAATTCGAATGGCAACAATACACCCCAGTTATCAAATCAGCGATTGACCAAAAATTTGAATTTGGCGAATCCATGGAACCAATCAGCACAAGGGAACGTGGGTCCCTGGGTTGAACAACAGCAACAACAACAAGAAAACGTTGGGGGTGTAAATACAATTTTACCGGAAAAATCAGCTAATCTCGAGGTCAACGACTCTATTGAGCAAGAAGATGTATCGTTAGATGTCAACGACATGGGCGATCTTGATGAAGATGACGACGATGATTTAATCCCCACGGCGATTGTTATAAAAAACATTCCATTTGCAATAAAAAAAGAACAATTGTTGGACGCAATGACAAAATTGAACTTACCATTGCCTTATGCTTTCAATTATCATTTCGATAACGGCGTATTTCGCGGTTTGGCGTTTGCAAACTTCACCTCGACCGATGAAACCTCGGCCGTTGTAAATAACCTCAATGGTCGAGAAATTGGGGGAAGAAAATTACGAGTCGAATACAAAAAGATGCTACCAGCTCAAGAACGTGAACGCATTGAGAGGGAGAAACGTGAGAAACGAGGCCAATTGGAAGAACAACACAGATCCAATTCCAATGCATCGTTAGCGTCGTTGATATCCCAAGCTTCTACCACTGCAGCAACCAAAAATTTGAGCATCAACGGGAATCCCCAAGTTTTAACAAGCACCACAGAAAGAGTTTTCATGAGCTTGCCATTGAATACCAACATGTTGTTGACCAACCCTGCTCCGATGGATTTGAACTTCAACGATACGGAAATTTTGGAGTTGTACTCGCATTTATTATTGTTTAGAGACGATTTATCAAAGTCAATATTTGAATTGGCTTTGAACTCAACGACATTATCGAATAGCTATAGGAAAACGTTATCGAGCTTGTGTTCATTCTTGAATTTGTTGGAATTGTTTGATAACGGTTATATAATCATCAGAAGAAAAGCGGGTCACATTATTCAATCAATAGCACAACCACCCCAACAACTTCAGCAACCTCAGATGATCTCACAACAGCAACCATCTCATTCGTCATCGATGATGAACCTTACCCAGTTAAACCAAATGAGTCAACATCATCAACACCATCAACAACAACCACAACAACAACATCAGCAGCAGAACCATACCCACCCCGAGTTGTTGAGAAGTCACTCACAGTCAGCATTGCCCTTGCCCAGATTAAGAAACCAAGCATCGACACCAATCCAGCATCATTTCCCGCAATATCAATCTCAAGGTCAATCGGGACAACAAGTCATAAGCCAGCAGATTCCTACGAATACTCGTTCAATGAACCAGCAATTGTACAACACATACCATCAACAACAGCAACACAATGGTTCTAGTGGGCCGGCTGCATTATTGAGATCCTCCACCAATCGTTCGTATGTTGATATGAGAGCAACACCACCATTGAACCCCACAGACTCGCCCACGACCCAACACTCAAACATTCTACAACAAAACATGTCGCAACCTGGGACGCCATTGGGAACCAATGATTTGAGCAATAGATTTCAACCATTTGGACAACATAGTCAGTTACAGGGAAGTTTCACTAATTTACACCAATCCATATCGTCGAGTCAGTTGAATGATTACAATTCGAATGACCTATTGAACAACAAATTGAACTCGATGAATCTCGCCAATAACTATGATTCCAATTCGGGGATTTGGGGACCTAAGTAAAGAAACGATAAGTGTAATGGACAAGAGTGGACAAGAAGGGACTATGAGTTCTAAATCCTGAACAATCCGTCGTTTACGTTTATGATTGAACGAATAGCATATACTGTAAGGTTACCTTACTCTTTCTAATTTAATTTATGTGTTATGATTATGATTATGATCAAGAAATTGATGCAAGTCAAACTTGCAATGTATAGTATAGAATGCACACAATATACAATGAACTACAAGCATTTGGTGTCTAGTAGACGTCTCTAACAATCAAATTATGATGAAATCCAGCTTCGCGATTTAAAGCGAAGGAACGCTCTTATCGATATTATGTCGGTGTATGGCCTAACCCAGATCAGCCAGGTACAGTGCGTTGTCCTCTCAGATTACACTAGTTTAACTCGTTTTCACAGCTTGAAACCTAAACTTTATGACCAACTCTAATTAGCATTACAACCGCAAGAAATCGTTAACTAAATGAGATAACTCCAGTCTGAAAAAAACAGGCATAAGCACTAATAGTACAGGAATCTAATCCACTCGACGGCCACCACCCCATAACTGCTCTCTGGCTTTTTGTTGGTGATCTTGTTCAAGAGTAACCAACTGTCCACCTTGTGTGCACACCGAGCCAATTTTGTTTTTCTTTTTTTGGTGGACATCAAAATGTTTACAACATCGAAACAGACGTTTGAACAAGTAACACAGGGAGATCATGGGTCAGATTCTCTCGCAGCCTGTTACTGAGAAGTCCTCAGAAAGCGGAAATACCAAGAACCTCGCCTATGGGTTGAGTTCGATGCAAGGATGGAGAATCAATATGGAGGATGCTCACGCTACAATCACCAATATGAAGGAAGTGGGCGAGTACATCGAGAGTAACGATGAAGAAGAACCCGCCGCTGAAGAGACCGAGACTGACGATTCAATTACATTTTTTGGGGTATACGACGGGCATGGTGGAGAAAAAGCGGCGATTTTTGCCGGAGACCACTTACATGAGTTGATCAAATCCACAACTGCTTTTCAAAAAGGAGACTATGTTAACGCGTTAAAAGAAGGGTTCTTATCTTGCGATCAAGCGATATTGAAAAATTTTTACATGAGAGATGACGATTCAGGTTGCGCTGCTACTTCAATTATCATGAACAATAAACAAATATACTGTGGTAATGCCGGTGACTCAAGAACTATTATGTCAATCAACGGGTTTGCAAAAGCATTATCTTACGATCATAAACCTTCTAACGAAGGCGAAAAAGCCCGAATCTGTTCCGCCGGAGGTTATGTGGACATGGGCCGAGTGAATGGTAATTTGGCATTGTCAAGAGGTATAGGTGATTTCGAATTCAAAAAGAATTTGAACTTGCCCCCAGAGGAGCAAATTGTCACTTGTTTGCCTGATGTTTTAATTCACAATATCGATTATTCGCAAGACGAATTTATCGTGTTGGCCTGTGACGGTATATGGGATTGTTTAACTTCACAAAACTGCGTGGAATGCATCAGAAGAGGCATTTACGAAAACAAAACATTAACAATCATTTGTGAGGAATTGATGGAATTGTGTTGTGCCCCAACTTCAGATGGTTCCGGAATCGGTTGTGATAACATGTCTATCATCATTATTGCTCTTTTGGACGAATCAAAACAGGAGACCTTGGAAGATTGGTACAAGAAAATCATATCGAGAGTCGACGCCAGTAAATCACAGAATTTTGGCCCCATCTCATCACCTTATAATGAAATCTACAAAGAAATGTATGGGGAAATGTATGACATTGGCAGACCCAACAACAAACCACAAGCAAATTCCCAAGGTGGGTTCAATGGCTCAATATTCGGAAAATACGATTATGATGTTGATGAGGAAAGCGATGGTAAAGATAATGACGATTCAAAAAAGAACAATGGTTCTCAAGATATAACAAACGATAAAGACGTGGCCAACGGCGCTATATCTTTGCAGCGATTACTAACCTCCAATGCTATCACCAACGAAAATGGAGTTATTTATCTAGACACATCTTCTGCACAATCATTGTTGGCTCATTTTGGTATGAATGACGACAATAATGGCAATGATAATGAAGACGATGAAGATCTAGTACACGACAAACATATTGAAGATGTGGAAGTGGAAGATGATGAGGATGAAACTAGCGAAACTAGAAGCGAAACAGAAATTGACCCCGAACATGATGAGTTCAATCAAGATAACTCGTCCCAATCTCAAAAGGACACCACTGGGAAACAAGTTTGAATGCAGTTTGACTTTAGCTCACAAAGGTTTCTTTTTTGAGTTCAATTTCATTGATTTGCATTATATATACTATCTAAATTCAATAAATTGAGCATGTAAATTATGAAGGGTAAAAATGAATAGTCAATCAAATGGGTATACGACTTTGTGGAGATGGTCATTTTAACTCAGACAACTATGTTAATGAATCTTACGTATATTCAATTCTAGTTTATATCATATATATATCAATCAATTTTTTATACAAATAAACAAAGATAAAGGAAATACTACGATACTGTATAAAATTGTTCCAAGTTGACGTTCGAGTTTCGCCAATCGGTTACAGTTGTATGATTGCTATACCAGCCACAAATTAAGGTTTATAGAGACATTGCCAGTGGAAATTGGTGATTATTGCCGGAACATTTACGCAAAGTACCTGGACCAAGGAAGAGTAATCCATAAGATAACCAATGCAGATATTTCTCATCTTCGGAGCCAGCATCAGAGGTCTTGCGATGCTTCCCATTACATAAGAATTGTATTGCATACATTTTCTTAGAGACAAATCAACATCAAACGGTTGAACTTCAAAACTCACTTGATATCAATATTGCCATTTCTTTACAATATGCTTGCTACCACTAATTCAGTAGTAATCTGTAGTCTCCTTTGTTTCGACTCGTAAATTTTGGCAATTTTTTACAATTCTAGCACGGTGGCTGATTAGAACCAAAAAGTGCCACATTTTGTTATTGGTTTTAGTCAACAGTGTGGAATTGAAACAAAAGTTGAAGAGTATTCGAATTAACGGCCGAATTCAAGCACTTTCCATTGCTTAGATCTGAGTATAATAAGTTTCCCTCCACTTTGAGGAAATCTACAAAATTTTCAAAGAAACTGCTACCAATTTGTCGAATGAACAACCGTTCAAAGTGATTGTAGTGAGCATTCGTGTTGAAATACTCCCTGTACAGTCCTTATCGAACTACCTATTTTCTACCTTTCGTCAACAGCCAGCAATTATTCAAACCATCAAATTTGAACTAAACTGACTGCAAGAAGTTTCTATACGAAGGTATAACCATCAACACTTTTTTCCTTCTTTCTTATTATGGTCATTGCACACCAAAGACTGTGTTTGCTTCCACTTTCAATTACAACTCATTGTTGTCTCACCAATTGAAATTTTCTCAGCAGAGCGCGATTCAGATCAACTAAATTCATCAACTGGTGGATTATCAACATTTAGATTTGAATAGACGGAAAGGAAGTGTGAATCACCTTTGCTGATCTGGGCTCTGTTTAGGAGCAATTGTTGGTGAGATATTTAGTGAGTAATGGGATCTAATATCTTGAATCAATTGAAAATCAACGACAATCAGTTTGGAAAGTTGGATATCAAGCGAAGACAACGAGAGAAAACACAAGGAACATACTCATTGAAGCAGTTAGTAAGGAATACAAGGTTGAAAAAAGTGGAAGTTGATATTGTTGGATTAACGATAACGATACGATTTCACAATTTACAGAAATATAAACAAAGACTCAGTCATCGTGAGCATAACGACAATAATACCCAGATTGAGCATAACGAAGTAGATCAGGCAGTCAAAGAGATCACAAACGATCACCTACCCTATAATGGGGTACTACCGTTTCCCGATTGTATCATCAACGACACCGATCCAACAAAGAAAGATAAACTACTATTCAATAAATTCTTGGCACAAGGCTTGAAGTTGCGACATATAGATGGAATCAAAGAGCCGTCAGGATCTCCCGCTCCCAATCTTCAATCAAACAAATCACAAATAAACAAAATTGTGTTTCGAAATTTTGAAATTGACACATGGTACACCGCGCCGTACCCTGAGGAATACTCTCAATGCAAAACACTATTCATATGCGAACATTGCTTGAAGTATATGAACTCTAACTTGAGCTACCAACGTCATTTGTTGAAAAATTGTAACTTGTCAAATAATCATCCTCCAGGTACCGAAATATATCGCGACAAACTTGGTAAAGTTGCAATCTGGGAAGTTGATGGGAGAAAGAACATCAATTATTGTCAAAACTTGTGTTTGTTAGCCAAATTGTTCTTGAATTCTAAGACATTATACTACGATGTTGAACCTTTCATTTTTTACATTTTGACTGAAGTCGATGATCAGGACTCCTCCAAGTATCATTTTGTTGGTTATTTCTCAAAGGAAAAATTAAACAACTCAGACTATAATGTCTCATGTATATTGACTTTACCAATCTATCAACGGAAAGGATATGGTAACTTTTTGATTGATTTTAGTTACTTATTGAGTCGAAATGAATTCAAATTCGGTACGCCTGAAAAACCCTTGAGTGATCTAGGTCTAATAAGTTATAAGAATTATTGGAAGACAACCTTGGCCTACAAATTGAACGAACTCTATGAACGATATTTCCGTGATAATCAAAATCCAAAAGTTTCATTGTCTATTCTTCTTTTGTGTAAATTGACAGGCATGACTTCATCAGACGTCGTTGTTGGATTGGAACAGTTGGATTGTTTAGTCAAGTCGAAGATCAATGGTGAGTTTGCAATAGTTATAAACTTGAAAACTATATTGCCATTAATAAGAAAATGGGAATCGAAACATTATGTTAAATTGGAGCCCTCATATTTACTATGGAAACCAATGCTTTTTGGTCCCTCGGGAGGGATCAACTCAGCACCTCAATTGATGCCTGTATCGAAAGCTGGATCAATCACCATCAATACGATCTCTTCAATTGTCAGTTTCATGAAAGATGACATCAATAATCCGTACACCATTGACGAAGAAGCTCACAAGGAAATCGAGGCATATCGAGAAATGGTTCAAGATGATTCGAATGAAGAACCAGTGCATCTTGATGATTATGTTGTATGTTATCCTGGAGTTCAATTTGAAATAAAAAAGAATCGTCCGATAACGCAGACTGAAGAGATCAAGCAATCCAATCGCGCTGAAACCCCAATGACGGAAGACGCCTTAGATGAGCTTGAGCTAGAAGGAGAGGATCTTGATATAAACAACATTGATGAGGAATCCGAAGAATACATTGAAGGCCTAGACATTGATGACGAGGTTGACGATGACGAAGTAGTTGATGAAGCCATTGTTGACGAAGATGAAGATGAAGTTGTAATTTATAATGATGAAGACGAGGATGACGACGAAGAAGTCGAGTTTGATGAAAACAATGAGGAAGATGATGATGGTGAGGATGGTGAGGATGACGAGACCGTTACTCAGCATCCTCGAAGCGTTCTGCCAGATGTTAAACGAAGCCGGCGAAAAGCTACGGTTTATAATTTGCCAGACCCACCGAGTATTGAATTCGTCGGATCGAGGTTGAGACATCGGCTAACAACTCCAGAGCCAATAACAAGGACAACACGAAGATCGACAAGATTTACTTGAGGATGTTCCTATGTATATTATTAATTGTACAATATTGTCGAAAATTATACCTTGAATAACTTACACGAGTTTTCGTAAATTTGATCAATCAACCCTTCTATTTCGTGATCTTCGGTATAGCCATACAACCCGCACATTATCTCTGCGATCAAACCGACGAAAACGGGTTCATTTCTCGACTTGATCAACGGATGCGCGAATTCCCCTACCTCGTCACCTATTGATTCTGGATCTTGAAACTCTTTCAATTTCAATTCAGTTTTGTTCAAGTGTTTTTCAAAATTTTCTTTCTTGATGGATGGGTACGGTAAAAATTCGTGATAAGCTGGTGTCGCATTCTTTTTGCTGGTATTGATCTCCTTCTTCTTGTTCTCAATGCCTTGACATGAAGGGTCTTCAGTGTCCTCTTTTTCAAAAGCTTCGTCAAGCTGATTCGCAGACACCAATGGATAGAACTTGTTTGGGTATGGTGTGAGATACTTATAGCTGGCATGGGTTCTTTTCACTTCGCACCAAGGAGCATCAGTTTCAATCATCAATTTATCTCTCGGTATTCTCGCTGCCACTGGTAAACTAGACGCCTCTCGTAGAGAACATCCGTTGACACTAATGTAAAATCCGAGCTCCACCAATAAATCCAACTCGTCCTGTGTACCTGTAAACGAATGCACCACCCCGTTCCCTTTGCAGATACTACCGTTTTCGATGAATGGCTTTAGTATGGATACAAAGTCGGCACAAGCTGATCGCATGTGTAAGAACAATGGTAGTTGTAAATGCTTCAAAGACGCAATCACTTCCAACTGTTTGCTGAACATCGTGATTTGTTGACTTTTGGTAGAATAATGAAATCGATCATAATCGAGTCCGATTTCACCGAAGGCCCTAACATAGCCCTTTTCAACTCCAACCTCAACGATCTTCTTCAACTCTGACAATTTTTGATCAACATCAGGTCTTAGTTCCTCAGTATAGTTCCCCAGATCGTCTTTCACATAAAATTCACTGGCAACCGAACATGGGTGTACACCAGCAGTAGAGTAGAATTGTCCGGGAAAGTCTTCACATAATCGAAAGTGATCTTTACTCTCTTTGATTGTCGATGCTGTGATCAACATTTTGTCAACATTGAATACATGAGCTCGTTCAATTACTTTATCTATATCTGGCGAATGTCTCTGTTTTGAATTGTAAAAACCTCTGAACATGGGATCGGAGAAGTTGACCCCAATATCGAAATACCTCGGCCTCCATGATTTCCCAATAGAACTCATAGCAGCTTTTCTTATCATAAACTTCTTACCACTCTAAAGGTGAAAAATTCCCATGTTTAACAAATTTCAACATCGAATTACTCACGAATAAGTTGTTCAAACACATTGCTATACCATGGCTGATGACTTGGATACCATCTTGAGAGCAGAGGAGTCACAATTGAGTCGAGATAAGGAAATTGATAGAATATTGGCTGCCAATGAGTTCGATTATTTCAGCTTGTTGACAATAAACCCTGTGGGGATGGATCCTGAGCAGATTCTCAGGCTGGTGAAGAATATCTATCGACGAAAAGCACTATTGATTCATCCTGACAAGACCACGAACCCGTTGGCGTCGACTGCGTTCAACCGTTTGAAGAAAGCGGAGCAAGTCCTATCAACTACCGAAGAGACTGACGAAAATAAACAGTTATACCACGAAAAAGAACGATTGGTAGCTATATACCAAGATGCTAACCAAGGAAACGATAGGAATGTCGATTGGAATCATAGCGCCAACCAGGCAATACGACAGAAAGTACAAGATCTCTTGAAACAGGAGATCAAACAACAAGAAATTGAAAAGTTGTATCAACAACGGCAAGACAGCCAGCGAGACGAGGAAATAAAATCAGCGCAGACTCAGAGAGTGATCAAGAAGCAATTGGATGCAAAATGGGAAGACGATCGAGATGATCGAGTCAAGAGTTGGCGAACATATTCCAATAAGATAGAGAAGAAGCAAAACAAGCATAAGAAGAAACGAGAGCTGAAGAAGAAGGTCCTAGCATAAACGATAGGCTGAATCAATATAAACTCCGATTTTTTGCACCCAAAAGTAACACATTTCGAGAACTAGTCTCGACCACTATTGAAAACTTGTAGAATGACCAGCAATTGCAGCTCGTAAAGTCAACTGACAATCTTATATCTATCAGTAAACACCAACCGGCGTCTTGCCACTGACTCGACCAACCATCAAATTGCTCTGCGCAAGCGAATTTGAAATTCCAAGCAGAGTTGATGAAATCAATGGCACAACCTAACATTCAGTTGATTTCAGTGGGGTTGGTCTCGTTTGTTACTGGGTACTTGGTCCATCGGTTCACATCAGGCTGTAAACTTAGATCTAGAACAAGGTTGGAGGATGACGACGATGATTCTCCTGATTACTCAGAGGAAAGTGAAGATGAAGGGGTAGATATAGACTCAACTCCATTGAATGAAGTCCCAGGCGAAGTACGAATGACACTTGTTGTACGTCAGGATTTGAAGATGGGCAAAGGTAAGGCAGCAGCTCAATGTTCGCATGCTACGTTGGCATTGTATAAGAAAATCACCAATAACGAATCCGACGCTTATAATCCAGAAATGGTCAAGAGATGGGAATATGGCAATGGGCAGGCAAAAATCACGTTGCAAGTACCAAACCTGGAAGAAATGGACATTTTGTTTGCTCAGGCAATATCATTGGGAGTGAATGCATATATTGTTCATGACGCTGGGAGAACTCAAATCGCTGCTGGAAGTGCAACAGTGTTGGGATTGGGTCCAGCTCCGAAACAGGTATTGGATCAGATTACTGGTAATTTGAAGTTGTACTAATTCAACTTTGAATTTGATTATTTATATATTGTACATATGTCGGATAGATTAATGAATTAAAACCAAAGTAGGGTTAATGATACAAGTACATAGATGCGCTATGACACATGATACAGCTATCGTAATCGCCTTCTGATTGAATCGCTGACCGCTAACGGATTGACGGCAGAACTCGTTCGCCTTTTTCTCCGTCGGTGGTGGTTGCTTACTCGATCATCAACATCAACCAACACATCATGCTCTTCGTCAACATCAACATCATCGTCATCGTCGCTGACATCAATTCCCCCAATCACATCATCATAGAAGTCATCGACATCATCTAACCCTATAGACGATAGTCGCCTCCTTCGGTCTCTACTAGTCAGGTTTCTATGACCATTCTTCAACTTCTCCAAATAGTCGATTCTCGACCATATTTCTCCTTCTGTTCTTTGCGGTAGTAAGATCGACAACTCTGCAAACGATAATTCTCGGTTTCTTCTGTTGATCAATAACTCATCCTCCTCTATTGTCCAAGGTAACTTAAAAACTGGCATACTTGGCTTATCTTTTTCCTTCTCTTTGTCTTCCTTATGTCTTCGATGGTTGAAATTGTAAGAATTCGCTTTGATTTTGGGAGTGGTTTTGGGAATCTCTTGTTTCTTCCCTTCTGGAGTAGCTTCAGTAGACAAATCAGAGTCTTTTTTGTCAGCATTGTAGGGAATAACAACAGATCCTGATCTACTATAATAACCCAGCGAAGGCCCTGCAATACTTCCATTCCGCAAACTAGTTACTGTGGTTGAGTGCTGGATACCGTTGGCTCCGCTTATACTTGAGTTTCTCGAGGGACCACTTACACTGTTGTTACCGAATAGTATTGGGAGATGGGCCAATGCATTACTATTCAGCTGGTGATGAGGGATATTCATTGATTTCGACGGTAACGACGAGACCGAATCTCGATTAGATGACACTGAGGTTCGATCATCTCGAATTATTTGAATAATGGAATTGTTGTGGAAGTTTGGTACAGTGCCTGTGCCCGTGTTTCCGTAAGTTGAGTTCCTAGGTGTTATTGACGAGGGTGTTTGTGGATGTGGTAAATTATGTGGTAAGTTCGAAGTTGGATCGATCGATATGTCAACATAGTAACCGCCACCAGAGTTGGCAGCGGCGTTCTGGTGGTGTTGTGGGTCTAATGGAATGTTATCGTCTGACTGTGAGCCTTCATGTTGGGTTGCACTCAGGACTAAATTTGGCGAATTGATATTTGGTGTCGATGGGTCGGTGTTGTCGTTGTTTGTGTTTGATTTGATTGTTGAATTTCCTTGGAAGCTCGACATTGGGCTTGCTAACAATGACGACGAGTTTGACAATGCGTTTAATCCAGCTAAGGCATTGGAGATACTATTGTCATAACCTGTGAACAGGACATTCGATATTGGTGAGTAGGTGCCTGCAAATCCCGTAGACTCCTTCTTCAAAGGTAGTTTTTTAGGTTTCTGTTTCGAATGATTTCCTGTCGATCCGATATCGTTAGCATTACTCTTCGGTATCAGCGTGCCTAACGCTGCTGCTGATTTGGGCGGGTTCTTCAAATTTCCTGATTTCAATCTCCTCCATCTAAACTGGCAAGCATTTGGGGTTCTATTATTGAAATTACTGGCAATCTCTTTCCACCCCAACTTCTGCTGGTCCTTCAAATGCATCAATAAAACATCGTCTTCAGCATCCCAAGATGTAGGTGTCCTGCTAAACGACTTTGTGCCATCGGCTGCAGTTCCGGAAATGTTGCTAGTGTCGCTCTCTGGCTTAACATTTGCTAGCGTGCTGCTCATATCATATACCACTACACAATAGTCTCTGTGCTGGTGCGTCCAACCTTCGTTCGTTCAGTTCACCAAGTTGGGCCTGATGATCATCGTCGTTGGATTTCTGGAATGCGAAATTCATCGAGTCACATGAGCAGAACTCGATGAAACGATCTACAGGGACAAATAACGAAGCGAAGGTGAAGAGAAGACAGAGATGATCATGGTCAGAGATCGCTTAGTCTACTGGCCGAGTTCCAGAAAGTTTGCAAGTGGAAATGCCCACTTTGACGTCTAATGTGTACAAACCATATATGAGATGGATGCGATGGCCGTAGTGGTTACGAGGTTTATACTGGCTATTTACTCTTGAGCACCAACTTTCTCGGTCCAGATATTCTCGGCCTCAACAATGGTTCTGTTATTGGCTTTCATCTTGTTCATAGTTTCAATGTACTCGTCGTACTCGTTCGAGTCAAACACAATACCTCCACCAGCTTGCAAGTAGGCAATACCATCCTTGTAAACCATGGTCCGCAAAGCAATACAGGTGTCCATAGTTTTCCCATCGTAACCCCAATGCCCTACAGCTCCAGCATAAACACCTCTTTTCTCACCCTCCAACTCCGCAATCAATTCCATGGCCCTGACTTTGGGCGCTCCCGAAACAGTACCGGCAGGGAATATGGATCTGAATGCATCAAATCGGGTCTTGTCCAGCCTCAAAGTCCCACTCACTTGTGACACCAAGTGCATAACATGCGAAAACCGTTCGATGGTCAACAATCTATCAACATTGGTGGTCTTGGGCTGGCATACACGATTGATATCGTTTCGCGCCAAGTCAACCAACATTATATGCTCAGCACGATCCTTTAGCGAGGTTCGCAAAATGTTGGCATTTTCCTCATCAATCTCGTTGGTTTTTCCTCTTTCAATAGTCCCAGCGATAGGATGGGTGATAATCTTATCATGGATATCAGATTGAACCAACAATTCGGGCGAGGCACCAATAATCTGGAAATCAAGCAAATCAATGTAAAATAAGTATGGCGATGGGTTGACCGATCTCAAATGGCGATAAATATTGAATGGATGTAACGACGTGGGCCTGGCGACCCTTTGCGAGGGCACGGCCTGGATTATATCTCCTTTGAGTATGTGTTTTTTCAAGGTAGTGACATGTTCCTCGTACCCAGCTTGGCCAATGTTCGAGGTGAATGTTTGGTTCTGTTTGATTGGTGGCTGGATTGGGTTTATCTCATCGTAAGTTATTGTTTGGTCGTTTAGAATAGTTTCCACTTGTTCGATTTCTTTAATTGCTTGATGGTACCTTTCCTGCAAGTTTTCCGTACCAACATTATTGATAATTTGAAATCTCTGATAGACATGATCGAATGCAATCACTAAATCACAAAACATTAGCACTGCTTCAGGTACGTTCAAAGCATCTTTCAAATCTCTTTTAGTTTTTGGTTCAAAATACTTGATACAATCATAAGATATGTAACCAGTTGCACCACCTGAGAACTTAGGTAATCCTGGTAATTGTGCTTGTTTGTACTGTTTGATCTCTTGCTCCAAGATCGTAATAGGATCAACGTTCAAGTACTTCTCGTCGAATACCTTCTCGTTATCGCCTGTTCGTATTATCTTTTTGGGGTTGATCCCAATGAATGAATATCTATCTACCGTATCACCCTTCACTGAAGATTCAAACAAAAACGAAGGACCTCGTTTGAGATCGTTCAATTTCGCCAACCTCAAATAAGCATTGTGAATGGTCAAGTCATCGCTCATCACATATTTGTAGATTGGGTATAAATTAGGCTTGTCTGATACATCCTCGTTACCAGCAACAATTGCTTTCAATGCCTCGAATGATGGCTGGATTTGACCCTATCTTGTTAGTAACAATGATCACAAAACTTTAGTTCAGTGTGTAGAACAACATACTCCCATCGTCGCTATGTTTAAGTCCTAGTGGTGTTAGTTCACTTGAAGTGAGTCAATTTTTCAAATTTTTCAGTGCACCTGGAACAAAATTGGTTGCAAAATTCAAATACGTTATCAATTAAAGTCGTAAGAATACATAAGTAGTGTCTATATTACATGCTAAGTTTATATTACATGGTGTATGCTTGTCGCAAAATGCAATGTCCAGAAACTGGATCTAAATAGAGGACTTTGTCACAAGAAATTGTGGTCCCAATCGTGAAATGCTCGTCATTGTTGATGGCTACTTGAATTTCGAGTTGTAAGATGTCACAATATGCTGAACACAACTGAATCTTCAAGTCATCCAACTTTTGTCCAATGTATGTTATGGTGCAATCATAGTTTGTGGTTGCGTCTTGTACTGAGGAGAACTTGTCCACTAGCAATCGCTGTTCCAACATCTTCAATGTCCAGTACCGTTTCATTCCCGCCCCAAGAAACTGGTTCACGTTATCAGCATTGGTGATATTCAAAACCTGATTGCTCAATGTTCGAGCATCTAGCGGTCCATTGAGGCTGTATCCGTAACTTTTGAGATAACTGAACCGTTGTATAACATCTAAGTGGTTTTGTGAATTCAAACAGTACTCGTTGAACGCTAACAACTGTAAGTGGCTCAAAATTTGTAATTGGTTAACTAATGATTCACAGTCGTTAACCACGTCAAGCATCTTCACATATCCCTGCTCCATTCCTTCTAAAGTATTTGGTTCCCCGAAAACACTAATAATAGGCGACGCGAGAAAGTGTTTACCAATGATTGAGGCTGGTAAAGATACATACCCCTTGGCATCTCGCGCAAACAAAGTTTGCGAATACTCACTAGCGTGATACCTAGGAAGTAAGATATTGTTGTGCGAGATGGAGACTGCTTCAGGATAGTGACTGGGTAGCAATTTTTGATTGTGAGTGAAGATTGGAATATCATGATGGCTACAGTAGCTTGATGTGGAGTTACCAACAAACTTGTCAATCTCGTTGATGAAAAACTTGGCCTTTGTGAAGTTGTTGTCGTAGTTAACACGTTTGACGCTTGTCACTACGCTCTCCTGCTTAGTATGGCTATTGTGATGGGTTACCACTTTTTGAAGATCTGTAGCATTTGTCGAACTCATATCTTCTCTGACTATTGATGCTCCGTTCGCGTTTCTAATTTTATAATGACTTTGCATCACGCTGTATATGAACCTTATATTGTGACAATCTTGATCACTCAAAATGGGAGCTTCTTCGCTATTCCGTTCTGGATGCCTTCTGAACAATCGAAACGGCGACGACTCTAATTTCCCTTCGAGACAATCATCCAAATTTGCCCAGCTTAAGTTCTTGATTTTGACTGAAGAAAGTGAATCAAACGAAAAGTTGACCTTTTCTGACAATTTGGCAAATGGGTTTGATTCGTAGGTATCGTACGTTAATGATAGTGTGAGACACGTAGCATCGCTATAATGCTGCCTGGAAGGAGTCGCCAAAGTCATATCGCCCACTTGTATCCACTCTTGGTTATTCGTCCTTGATATTTGGTCTGAAAATGTGAGTTGTCTCGAGAATTTGGAACTAAAAAATTCGCTGATGGAGGAGAAATTGATTAGGTTGGTGATAGCTTTAAAATTTCGCGTAATGATCGCTTCAAACAAGTCACTATTTGGTGGTAATTTGGCCATAACATCTGGGATATGCACATTAATGGTGTACCTTCTCGCGTTGATCTTTTCCAATGAAATGGCTAGGAATGAGGCAGTTCCCTTCGGCTCTTTCATGCTTTTAGAATATGGGATACCATAGATGACGTGATCTGTGTAATACTTCCTCGAGCCTCGTAAGTGCGGAAACTTATCTTCCAACTTTCCTGAATGCAAAAAGTCAGAGTCTATGTTGGAAGCTAAATCCCGATGAGAATGTATGGCTAGTTGCGATAATAACGGCTTTCCCGCAATATTCGCCGAAAGGAAAATATCGGTAGCATGACATTTTTTGTTGTTGTAGATTTTCAAGTTTTCAAGCACGGAGAATAACTCTTCTGACGTCAAATTTTGGAACTGCTTGAAGAGATCAAGTTTATGTAGATTTCTGACCAATTCATCATGTGGATATATGAGTGCAAACTTTATTGCATCAATGACGTGCTTGTAATGTCTCCCTTCCCATATATTGAAATAGTGGTTAAGGTCATCGAATGATTTCTGGTCCTGAGAGCGCTGTCGTTCGTACAATTTATTCATAAATTGGTTTGTGCGATTCAAGATTTCATCATTCTTGAAATCAGCCATTAATTGGTCGATTGCTTGAGTATTGGTTGACGAATTGACCAAGTAAGCGCAATTTTTCACCAAATCGTTCGAACAGTTTTTGGCGATGATATTGGTGCTATTGGAGAAATCCCTTGATTGTACAATGAATTTGGGAGATTCACTTAAGTTCAAGTGTATGCTAAATAAAATTGAGCACTGATTCAAATATGATTCATTCAAAGCATTTATTGTCGTCTCTGGGAAAATCAAGGATTCTATGATCTCAGTCGGTGACAAACTTGTGAGCGTGTATGGTCTTGCCTTTTGTGCATAAAGGGTATCATATTGTTTACTCAAAGCCTTACTAGTCTCGCAACTTTGGGATATGAATGATTTCATATACCGTACAAGATCCAATCGATTTTCATAATTTTCGTCGAACCGGTTTTTAAGTATGAGTAGGTTGTCCACAAAATCTTCGTCTATGACCCTGTTGTAATGAAGTCGCACAGTTGGCACCGCAACTTGCTTCAACTCATTTGACACATTGAGCACAATCAATTTATTATAGTTTTCATTAAACTTTGATTGAGCGTTCCGGACCACAATACCAAAGGATATTTCACCTGTTAACGAGTCCACGAATTCTATAAATGACCCTGTTGTTGGTGTGGAGTTTTCGTTATAGTGTAGGATATCTTGAAATGATGATATTGGGGATTTTGATGGAATATCATGCAACCTTTGTATGCTCGGGGCTGTTTGTTCTATTTGACAATAATCCCACGGGTTGTTGAATTGTCGTTTTGATTGAACAAATTTCTTCAAACTAATTTGGTCTTCATCAACCAAGTCTAAAAAGTTTGTCAAAAAGTTTGAATCTGAATCTTGATTAATAGCATTCTCTGTAAAGTAATTCTCATTCTTTAGTTTCTGATTGAGTCTTATACTAGTGTAGGTGATATTTCTTGTGACTAATGGAAATCGTACTCGTTTTATCTTCACATTGGGTCGTATCCGTAGGAGCATGGCTAGACTTTGGACTCAACTTTCATTATAATAGCCAGTGAGTGGCAAGTGTTACTATATTGGTCCAAATCAATGCAATAGATCACTGAACCAGGTAAAGGTGCAAAGTTTAATGGTTGTGTGACAGACTTGACCATACAAATTGACATTTTTCAAATCGCATAGAAAATTTTGCAGACTTTTGTGAGTGCTACAAGTCATCAAATGTTCTATAACCATAATTTAAATCTATAATAAATACATGGCAAGGGCCGTCATCGAGTAGGGACTAAGGGACTAATAGGGTGTGGGAGTTTTTTCGTTCGATGAGTAGCATTTCGTAAATTTGTCATCAGTTATTTCCATCTTTGCACGATAACGGCGTTCTTCAATTGCGCATCAGCTACCGTAACCTCAGAGGAGTCTTCAATAGGTTTGACTGGAAATGCGTGGCTCAAATTGAAAGGTCTACCTTGTTCGTTGTACTCGTGGGACCTAACAAACTCGTATACTGTCAGTATGGGATCAGTGGAGTTGAACTTGTGCGATGTTTTTTTACCGTTGGCAAATCTGATTTGTACCTGAGAATCGCCAGCTTCTTCGACTGGCTTTTCAGTTTCTGGAGTGTCGACAACTTCTGGTTCAGGAATATTTACCTTTTCATGCACCTCACCCGGCACTGGCGAACCCAATCTTTGACCATGACCATGATAACCGCCCAATTTACGCTTGGGTTGGTAGTCTTCGTCATTCTTCTTTATCACCGATACATCGACATCTTGGCCAAATTCGACATTCAACAACGAAACTGGCACTCGGCCTCGATTCAATTCTTGCAACACTTGCTCATTTGCAGGGTCATCGTATCTGTGTAATGGCCCATCGCCTACTGAAAACCCTTGTTTCCAAAATGTCAATTCTCGAGTGACTTTTTGCGGTCTCTGGGGTCTGCGAGCATTAGGGTCGACAAATGATTCCGAGGGCTCAGTACCATCGCCCAACTTGAATCCGGTACCAGTGAATTTAGGTTCCTCAAACTCGTGTTGAGCGGAGGGCCTATCGTCTGGTTGACCCATTTGTTCTTGTGCCTTTTTGAATATCTGGTCTATCAATGACTGTTCATGGTTCTTATCTTTCTTGTTGGGATCTTCCACTTGCAACGCTGATTTCTCTCCTCCTGTAAAGAAGTTTGTATTGGTCTTATCGTCAGCCTCATCTTCGTCGTTCAAATCACGAAACGTATTGATACCAGGACTATACTTGTTAGTAATCTGTAATTATTCAACGTCAACCATTCCTGTTTTGATAGTATACATACCCTCTTTTCTTGGTTTTACTCGTTGTTTCCTCGTTTGCAGGTGTTGCGTTGTTGTTGGCGTAGAAGTCCTCAATTGCACCCAACAATTCGCCATTGTTCCTACTCAAGTATTGCTCAGCCAAGTACTTGGTAGACTTAGTAACACTTATGAACTGCGTGACTAGCTCCTCTGAATACATCTTCTCTTGGTTAGACATGATGAAATACTGATGGCAACAATAATCTCACCATATATTTTTCGCTCCGGATTCTTAACTACTAGCAAGAAAAAAGATCACCAAGCCAAAACTTGAAATCTACAAGATCAATATAAATATTTGTAATATTTATCATATATACTAGCCGATGTTGAAATCCCAATTTTAATCCCCTTCCTAACAAACGAATCTGTCAGGAATAATTTACAATATAAAAAACAGAACTATTGGAATAGCTCTTAACAAACAAAAAAAAAACTAATAAAATCATCATGGCACAATTATAATGCAAAAATCATAATCATAAACATAAAACATATTAATAAATTACATTAATGTTGAATAAATGTAATGTTACAGCATCAACAATAAAAAGAATTGAATAATGCAAACTCCAAGGCCCTAACCTTAGTATTTGGATCTGAAGTATTTGGCAGCTTCAACCATATTGGTCAAAGATTCCTTAACTTCTGGCCATCCTCTAGTTTTCAAACCACAATCTGGGTTAACCCAGAATTTCTCGGCTTGGTAAACCTTCAAGATTTCTTCAACTCTGGTGACAAATTCCTCCTTAGATGGAACTCTTGGGGAGTGAATGTCAAATAAACCTAAACCAATGTGGTTAGGGTAGTTGGCAAACTCTCTGATATAGTTGGCATCGTCCTTCTTCGAGAACTCAATGGAAACAACATCAGCATCCAAAGCCTTAATATGGTTTGGATCCAAGTCTGAGTAACAGAAATGAGAGTGGATTTGAGTCGAGTTTTCAACACCAGAAGTGGCAACTCTGAAAGATTGAGCAGCCCAGTTCAAGTAGTCGGATCTTTCAGCACCAGATCTCAAAGGTAACCCTTCTCTCAAAGCTGGTTCATCGACTTGAATGACAGTGATACCGGCACTTTCCAAGTCGGTGACTTCATCTCTTAAAGCTAAACCTAATTGTAAAGCTTGCACTTTACCCGAGACATCGTCTCTTGGGAAAGACCATCTCAAACAAGTGACTGGACCAGTCAACATACCCTTCATTGGCTTGGAGGTCAATGATTGAGCGTAAACCGATTCTTTGACAGTCATGGCTTTTGGTCTCGAAATGTCACCAACAACAATTGGTGGTCTAACATATCTGGAACCATAAGATTGAACCCAACCGTTGGTGGTGAAGGCGAAACCTTGTAATTGTTCTCCAAAGTATTGAACCATATCGTTTCTTTCTGGTTCACCGTGGACCAAGACATCCAAACCAACTTCTTCTTGGAATCTGACAACTTGTTCAATTTCCTTGTTGATAAAGGTTTCGTATTCTTCAGCGGTAATGGTACCCTTAGTGAATTTGTTTCTGTTGACTCTAATGTCTTTGGTTTGTGGGAACGAACCAATGGTGGTGGTTGGGAACAATGGCAAGTTGTATTTTTGTTTTTGAACCACCAATCTTTCTGGGAAAGGTGATTTTCTAGTAGCCAAAGATTCATTGATGGTGGTCATTCTTTCTTGGACTTTAGGATCGTTGGTGATCGAGGAAGCTTGTCTTGAGGCAATCGATTTGGCATTAGCGGATAATGCTTGCGATACGTCCTTACCAGAAGCATTGGCGGCGACAACGACAACTTCATCTAATTTTTGGGTAGCAAACGAGAACCAGTCCTTGATAGTTTCGTCCAATTTGGTTTCAGAAGCCAAGTCGACAGGAGTGTGCAACAACGACGATGAAGTGGCAACGACAACCTTGTCGGCACCGACTTTTTCAATGGCTTTAGCGACAAATGCCGAAGCTTTGGTCAAGTCGGTTTTCCAAATGTTTCTCCCGTCAACTACACCTACTGACAAGGTCTTACCATTCAAGATTTTGACCACGTCGTCCAATTGTTCTGGGTTTCTCACGAAATCAAAGTGGAAACCGGCCACGGGCAAGTTTTCAATTGCCGACAAGTTTGGCACCACGGTACCAAAATAGGTGGCCACGGTAATTTCGGGGACATCGTCACCCACCAAGGCGTCGTAAGCGACTTGGAATTTCTGTTGAATTTCCGGTTCCAAGTCCAACACGAGCACGGGTTCGTCAATTTGCACTTGCTCGGCACCGGCTTGTTTCAATTCTTGCAACAATTGTTTGTAGACGGGCAAGATTTTTGGCAACAACGAGATGGGGTCCAAGTCCAACGAGTCCTTATCGGCTTTACCCAAGTACAAGTAGGAGATGGGTCCGACAATGACGGGTCTGGTTTGGATGCCCAAGGCTTTAGCTTCGTTGAATTCGTCGACGGGTTTGACGCCACCAGCTGTGTTCAACTTGAACTCGGTCGAGTTTGAGAAAGTGGGTCTGACGTAATGGTAGTTTGAGTCGAACCATTTGACCATTTCCAAGGCAGTGACGTCGACGGCGGGTGACGAGTCGGTGGCTTTTCTTTGTAAACCACGGCCCATGGCGAACAACACGTCAATGGGGGCCAATTCAAACTTGGTGTAACGGTCGGGGATGACGTTAAACAACAAAGACAAGTCCAAGACTTGGTCATAGTAAGAAAAATCGTTAGAGGCGATAATGTCGACACCAGCATCCTTTTGCAACTTCCAGTTGTGTTGTCTCAACTCCTTACCTTTAGCTAACAAGTCGTCAACGGTAACTTTACCATTCCAGTAAGCTTCGGTGACTTTTTTCAATTCTCTTTGACCCCCGATACGTGGGAAACCTAACACTGACGATTGAACCATTATTGAATAATTTACTATTGCTGAATGATAAAGAAAAGAATTTTCCAAACCATGGGTGGTGTTGGCTGGTTTAAATAATAAATTTTTCACTCCTCCTGTACCGGAATAAACGTTGGTGCTAATTGTTTCATCGTATACACCAACAACTAACAAAATTGCATCTGAAAAATTCACTCCCACAACATCAATTGAGTTTGTGAGTGGTGTACCACAACACACCTACCAATACCAACTGTGTTATACCCCTTACCCATCAATTGTGTCCACCCTACCCATCCAATCTCTCACATGGAACCGTAAAAAATTTTTCAATTAGGCCAGGACACGTGAGGCTGAGAATATTTGATTGCATTGATGCTAAACGACGACACCAGTTGGGTTGACTCGTGCTAAATTGGCTGAGTGTAGTAGTAGTAGTAGTAGTTGTAGTAGTTGGTTTCATTTACAATGAATCAATACGAGTTCTGTCTAGTGTGGGGTTATTGTTGGGGTATGTTTTATGGGAAAGGTGGTTTAGTGTGTAAAAAAAATAGTGAAGGATGCGAGGTTCGAACTCGCGCGGACACTGTCCAGTAGATCTTAAGTCTACCGCCTTAGACCACTCGGCCAACCCTCCAGTTTAGTTGCAGTGAATTTGACTGTTGGATAGGTATATAAAATAGGTCCAAATCTGAGTGGTTCCGGCGATTATATGGCATTGTGGGGTGGACTGGAATGAGTCTGATTTACTCTTGGTTATAAATAGTTCGTTTTTTCTTTGGTTTTGGTAAGTTTGGTGGATTTTGGTGGAATGAGGAATATTGAGGAAATAGTACAAGTTTCTCGCGTTACTGGATATGCTTAAGTGGCTTCAAGTTTCTCAGCTCTGTCTTTAGTTGTATGAGTGATAATGGCTACACCATTGAATAGTTAAATAAAACACCTTTCAATCGTTAAGCCAGATCTAATATACACCGTTGAAGGAAAAAAACTAGTGGTGCTACAGAACCATTGACTTTCCAGGGTGCAATATACCTAAATTGCATGAAAGTGAACCGCCGTTTTTAAGTGGTACTCATTATACTGTTTAGAAATACCAGAGTAGCTACATATGTCTGATTTAAGTACTCTAATTTTGTGGTTTTCAAAGTGTCCCAGTGCAGAGAACCCTTTTAAACCAGGAAACTAGGACTCAGCGAAGGTTATCGCAATGAACTTGGTTGAGATTAGTAAAAGATTATGGGTTGGCTAGTAAGGGCTGTTGTGGGATATGGATGATCTGTTTTCGGTTGCGGCATAACTGGTGTTCATAGCACATTCTGGTTTTGGCTGCAAAAAAAAAACTACGAAATTAGCGACGGGCGAAAACGTTATGGCATTACACTAATCTAATGATTTTGCCGCCTTCTATAAGCACCGTGTGCCATCTCAACCAGTCCTTAGCTGAATTCGAACATCAAACGTGATGGTCGATTCAAAACCTGAGAGCAACTGCTTGCTTGCGACAAAAATTGACTTTATGCCATTATCTACAGTGCTATGTTCATTAGACCTCATGACGTCTATTCCTTATTTTGTCTATAAATCTATATCTCTTGTATTATTCGATCCGTTTGCCTAGTGCATATGGATTTGTTTGAGTCCCTGGCCAGGGACTCGTCTGAAATACCTTCTCGACTTGGCAAATAGCAAATCGCGCGATAGCTTTCTTACCTTGATCAAAATATCCTTTCGGGGCAAGAACTCGGGGAAGATGATTTTTATTGAATTCTCAGGCGAATCTTTATCAATGTCATTGGACTTGGTCAAAATGCACAAGTAAAATATCACCTGTCCGTAGCCATGCATCCCTTCATGAACCACGAGATCGATAATGTTGTTCAATGGAACAAACAGCTTTATGGTATTTTGAAATATCCAACTCTTCTTCGACACGAGTTGAACGCCAATATCTTTGAGAATGATAACGCTATCTTCTGCTGGTACCTTGGTAAGCACAATGCAACTACTCGTCAAAAGAATTGTCAAGATCAACCACTGCTGCCAGTGCAATGTCGAATAGTTCAACTCTCGTACATCCTGGAAAGGTACCACGCTCACGCCATACGCTAGGAAACATGTGAATAGAATAGTGGCAATAAAGTACTTGTACCGCAACAAAATGTCGACGTCCTTGTTGGTGACGGTAAACTTCAAGATATTATGTTGAGTCAAATCATCGTCGATATCGATTGAAGGTTCAATTTGAAGACTATAATTTTTTATTGATGACATTTATGTTTGTGATTGTTTGAGTTGTATTCTGTTTCTTTCTCTTACATATAGATCATTGTTTGGCGTCTTTAATTAGCAGGTCTGTTTGATTATACAAATGACTAACAGATGCAACGGTTGAAATTATTTAATTACTAGCGGCACGTGCAATGACACCAAGTGTAAATTATTAGCGTGTATTCATTAAGTAAAAGATATGTACAATGGGGCTAACGTTTTACTCAACTGGTTGCTTCTTGATATCGTCAATCGAACCAACAACCATTTCGTTTTTACGATATTCTTGTTGCTTTTCTTTTCTAGTCATTGGTTTGGACCCAGTTCTGATCTCGTATTCACGTTTTCTCGAAGCTTCGGCATCTTCACGAGCAGCCTTTTGTTTCTCCTCCTCGATCTGACTGATATGTAATTGATGTTCTACTCTGACTTGTTCCAATTGAGAGTTATAGTATTCTAAAGTCTCAATCTTATTTCCGGAATCGAAACAATACTTATCAAAGTCAGCAGGTAGTTTCCGTTTCAACGCCATCTCAATAACCTCAGGATACTTCTTCTCTTCTAAATTAAATTTCAGTTTGACTTGTTTTCTATTTCTATAAGGGAATAGTTGAGCAATCATGGAAAAATCAGTCCCAAATGTGCTCAAAGCAACGTAAAACTGTTTGATCTCGTCCGATGTCCACCTATCTGTGTATCTCCGCTTTCCATAAGTTGTTGATATCACAGGATTCTCGAATGGATTGGCTTCTTCAACCTCTCGATTCGATCTATCAATATTCCCATGTCTATTTCTTGTCAATGAGTCTTCATCGACCACCATCTTACCCGAGGTGTCTAATTTCATTTGCAATTGAGTTGAGTTCATAGGTTCTGCATCGACGTTAAGCATATCGTTCACCTTGCGTTTTGCATCATCCACATTTTCAGGATCGGCGCTAAGGGCTATAACTTCCTCCAACGGTATTCTTTTATCTCGCGCTGTCTTACGCTCTTGTCGACGTTTCAATTTTTGCGCCTTCATCTTTCTCTCTGCCTCTTGGGCTCGTTGAAAATTGCTGCTTAGTTTACCAATCGGAAACGATGGCTTACAAAGATCAGAGATTTTGAAAACATTGGCATCCAAGGCTATATTTTCATACAATTCAGCATCTTCATCTTTGACAGTTCGTGGCAATTGTTTGGACTCGTCAATCACACGTTTCGAATTAATTGGCAAAATTGGAACTTTCTTTCTCCTCTTGCTTTTTGGTTTTGCCGCTGCCTTCGAATTAGTGTCGATGCTAGAGTCTGGTTCGTCTTCTGATTCCTCTGCATTGTCACTTGACAACTTATCTTCGTCAGATTTCGATCCCGAAGCATTGGCGATGTCCTTAGTCTCTTTGTACCATCTCTCTCGTAGTTTCCGTCTTCGTACACTCACAACTTCTCGGTCTTTCGGTTCTGCTGATGCCGGTTCGGGTTCTGCTTGGTTCTCAACTAGTTCACTGGCTTCTGACTCCTCTGGTTTTTCTGGTTCCTGCTCTTGCTCTTCTTCAGACTCAACCGATGTCTCAACCGGTTTCAAGAATTTAGCGTTCCTTCGAAACTTCTTCAATCGTCCCGTTTTGGGATCTACGGCGACAACAAACTCTGAAGTGCCGTCATCTATTGGGACAAACACTTCCTCCTCCTCCTCCTCCTCCTCCTCTTCATCTGGTTGTTCTTCTACTACGGGTGACGGATCTTTCGATACTAAATTAGGAATGATAGGCTCTATCCTAGCAGAAACTCGCGCAACTGAAGACCGTCTGCGCTTCGTCACCTTCCCCACAGGTATACCAATTTTTGCCGGTGGTTTTCCTGTTGTTTCGCTCACGTCAGCTGTGGAACCAGTCATTGAAATGACTGACGCCGATCGATTTCGAAACGTAATGGGGGTTATACCAGACAAGCGTCTCGACGCCACCTCTGAAGTTCGTCGACTTCTAATCGGCTTCGGAGGACCGGTTTCATCACCCAGCGCTAGACTGGATGCCTCATCGTCTATTTCAAGTGATTGTTTATTTGTAGTCTCTTTGTCCTTTGGGTCTATCACAGCTTCCTCCCGTCTATCGGTTTCCTTGCGCTCAGAAGTCTGTGTCTGTGTCCCTGATTCTGCCTGCGTAGGCTCTGGAGTTGCCAATAGTGGGGCATCGTGTTTTTGTTGTGTATCAGATGTTGGGCTTCCTGATTGTGAAACTTGGGTAGGAGGTGGAGTCAGGATCACAGCGTTATTTGCCTTCCTTTTAATTGGCTTCTTCCTCAAGTGTAAGAACTGCGAGGTCTTCTTTATCACACTACTCATGGCGTTCTGCTGTGATGATGTTTTACCAACTGTTTGATTCAAACCTACACAATGATACTGCATACACAAAAATAAATGTCGTCAAGATTATAGGTATAACACCATCATAGCACTTAATGATACAGGTTCAAAGCATAGTTGTTACCCTAGCTAACTAGTTCAACTGAGAGTCGCGTTACATACAAGTTATAAGTTCTTCATACTAACAATTTAGATGAGTGTCTTGATGGCAGAACGACAATGTCGTCTACGTTTTATTTACCTTGAGATGGTTTACCTCTTAACAAGATGCTAACTACAAATTGCTTAGAAATACGTGATGAGGTGTATAGCTCAGCGAAGTTGGAACACCCAAGTGAATGATAACTGGGTGCTAAAGTTAAGGTATCTTGAAAACTCGCAATCATTCCTTTGTTCAGCAAGCGATGGACGTCTACGAGGCTACTCTTTGAACTCGGCAGATCCAATTTACAACGTTCAGGCTCACGAGTCAGTGATTAACAATATTGAAGCTTTAGACACAAACTTAGTTGCTAGCAGCTCTACTGACGGTATAAAGATCTGGGACTTGAGAACAAACTCTCTGGCAATACATCATTTGAACAACTCAAAGAATTCAAACTGGTTATCGCTTGCTTACAGCGAAAACACCCTAGCTGGTGGGACCGAATTGGTTGGAGCAGATGCAGAGATACATTTGTGGGATATTAGAAACCCGCAGAACATTGTTAAGTCCTATGTTGACTCTCATCGTGACGATATAACTAGTTTGAAATTTCATCCTACAATTCGCAATTACTTGATGTCGGGTTCAACAGATGGTTACATAAATATCTACGACATGAATGAACTAGAAGAGGAAGACGCATTACATCAAGTAATCACTTTTTCTTCCATACATTCGTGCCATTTTACCCAAACAAAAAGAATTGCTGCATTGAGTCATATGGAAACGTTGGCATTTTACGATTTGAACGATACCAAATACGAGGAGATAACAGAAAAGTCACCTAATGACCTCGGTGATGTCCGTAACAAATTCACAGACTGTGAATACGTGGTCGACATAAACCCACAAGGGTTCATTGCCTTTGGCGCCAACACGCAAAGGAAATTGACGTTATTACCTTTCAATCCAGTCACGGAGCAGTTTGATACCGACAAGCCAGCTTGGTTTGCTGACGCTCACGGCGAAGAAGTCGTTCGAGATTTGGTTGTATTGCCAAACTCAAAGAATGTACTAACTTGTGGTGAAGATGGTGAGATAAGGCTTTGGGAATTACCTTATGAATTGGAGGCTTTTTCAATCAGTGACAAAGTTAACGATGTTGACGACGATATCAATATGGATGGCGATGGTGAGCTAAAGAAGAAGCATAAAAAGGACAGAAAGGAGAAGAAGGATAAAAAGGATAAAAAGGATAAGAAATCTAAAAGTGAGAAACAAGATAAGAAGGACAAGAAGAAAAAGGACAAGCGTTTCAAACCGTACTAGATTACACGCATCAATCAATTAGGTATTGTTAGACGATACTCCAAGTGCTAACCTATGTACATGCAAGATTCTCTAATTCAATCTTCTAATAATATCATCAATAACATCTTGTGTAGAAGAGTTGCCGCCTAAATCTGGTGTTTTGACCTTGTCCTCAGATAAGTTTGCGTCCACTGCCTCGTAGATTTTTGCAGCAGGCTCTGGGTGACCCATGAATTCTAACATCAACGCAGTAGATCTAATGGTAGCGATAGGGTTTGAGATACCTTTCCCTTCAATATCTGGAGCTGAACCGTGACATGGCTCACCAATGGCAAAATCGTCACCAACGTTTGCCGAAGGGACAACACCTAAAGAACCAACTAACGCAGCAGCACCATCGGATAAGATGTCACCATACAAATTAGGTGCAACAACAACATCAAAAATTTCTGGTTCTCTGAACATTCTGTAAACCATTGAATCGACAATTTGTTCTTGATAAGTGATTCCAGCAAATTCTTCCGGGTTCGAGGTGTATACTTTTTTACAAACCTCTCTGAATAAACCGTCAGATTGCGATAACACATTCGATTTGTGGGTAACCGTTACTGAAGGTTTAGTATGGATCGAGGGGTTGTTGGAGTTTTCCCTGATGAATTGTCTAGATTTGGCAATTTCGAATGCCATTTTAGCGATTCTAGTGGTGGCGGTTTCACTAATTCTTTTGATGGCCTCAGCAACCAATGTCCCGTCCGCTGCCTTATATGTGCGTTCCTCTTTAACATATAAATCTTCTGTGTTCTCTCTGACAATAACCATGTCGACTGGTCTGCCAATACCTTCAACCGATTTGACAGGTCTGACATTAGCGTAAAGTCCTAATTTCTTTCTCAATGCCACAATTGGCGAAGAGTAGCCTTCCACTTTGGTAGATGGTGAAGAAACCGACCCGAATAATGCACCATCACAGCTCTCTTTCAAAACTTTCACAGTTTCTTCAGGCAAAGCAGTACCAGTTTTCTTGAACAATTCAAACCCAGCTTCCAAGTCTACAAACTCAAATTGCAAATCGTACTTCTTTGGCAAGTTCTCCAACACGGCTCTACCAGCGGGAATTACCTCTTTACCAATACCATCCCCAGGAATTAATCCAATTTTCAATGCTTTCAAAGCATTTGTAGTCGATGAGAATTGACGTAATGATGTTCTAGCAGCAAGCATTGTTGATCGTGTTGAAGTAGAATTGAAAATATGGTTATCTGATATGATTTGAAAAATTATTCCTGTACCGGCTCCGATTGAAAATCAGGCTTCCCATGAGTCATAGTCATCTGCGCCGTAAAATACCACATTTCTAGCTGAGCAGTTTGATCAAGCAGAAGGGTTTTGGGGGTTTGGGTTACTTACATCCAACTGTGAATTGCAATTTCAACGATTTCGCTGAAGTTTATATTATATGTACAAGAAAATCAAATAGTGCTTAATGGAGACCATTCACATATTTCTATCTATAGATAATTCGTAATGACATTATTAGGAGCTTAGTTCAATGTAACGTTTAGTTATCTTCGCCTTTGACCAAACCGACTTTAGCAGGTCTCAAGACACGAGAGTTCAAAGTGTAACCGATTTGTTGAACATGGAACACAGTACCTGGTTCTTTGTCTGGTTGTGCAATTTCAAACACGGCTTCGTGTTGGTTTGGGTCGAAAGGCTCGCCAACAGGGTCAATTTTGTTGATACCGTGCTTGCTCAATGTTTTTTCAAAAATGTTTTTAGTCATGGTGACACCCTCAACCAAGTTATTCAATTCAGCATTATCTTGAGTTGATTCGGGCTTAATCGAACCCAACGCCAAGCCAAAATTGTCCACCGATTCTAACAAATCTTTGGCAAATTTTTGTAAGGCAAAATCCTTGGCCTTTTGTATCTCTTGCTTGGTGGTTTCTTGCAAGTTTCTGAAGTCGGCAATGGCGCGGGCGTAATGGTTTTTCATCTCAGCCAAGTCCTTGTCCTTTTGCGCCAACTTTGATTGAAGTTCTTGAACTTGTTCGGGAGTCAAAGTTTCAATTGCTGGTTCAGCAGCAGCCTCGGAAGTAGACTCGGTAGATTTCTCTTGTTCACCATTCGCTTTTACTTCCTCTTTGCTTGATTCTTCGGGTTTGGTCGAGTTGAATCTTATGGTTTGCCCGAATCTTGGGTTTATTAAACTCATCGAGCGAGCAGCTTGCCCTGCGGCTAAAGTTCTTTTCAAAGGATTGAATAAAGCTCTTTGCATTGTAGAGTAGGCGTACGATGTACTATATCTAGGAAGTAACTATACAAGTATTATATTATATATAAGTTTTCCATGTCGAACAACTTAAAAATTGCCAGTTGCTTATGTCAGCTACTGGAAAATTCTTTCAAGAATGGCGCTACCAGTTTGGGATTGTCGTTGCAGGAATCGAAATGTGGTAGATCAATGGCCTCTTCTATAGGTTTAGCTAGAGGTTCTAGTTCTAGTCATCTGCTCAACATATTGCTCAAGGTGATCTTTGCTCTCTATATTGAATACCTGTTTTGATCTTTCTTGGGACCAGTAATTCTCATTGATGCGAATCTTTAAGTTGGAACTAATGGGGGTTTGCACAGTCGAATCGGCTTGACCCACAGAATAGTTACCAAGTTTACCCATGTAACTGGTAATTGGATAGACAGGATCATCGGAGTGTAAACTTTCAATCACATACTTACTGACCTCTTGGTTATATTCGCCATTGACATTGCATATCACTTGGGGCCAACCAAACTCAAACGATTTTTGCGAGTCGTCTGGAATTGGGTTCGTGAATTTGTTTTTGATAATCTCATCGATTAGTGCTTTCTGTCGCAAACTGCTGACCCATATATTGATTTCATTACTTGGATAGCCCAACAACCGCATGTATTGATACAATAGAACACAATACTCAGCTTCTTCAAGTTGACCTTCAACTTTGATGATCTGCGAGTTGAGGTCAAAGCCAGGATTGAAAGGAATCGACGGTGGGTTTATAATATCCTTTTGACGACAGGTGAATGTAGGTCTTGTGTCACCTATGGTTGTTATTTTTTGGTTGTTGAAGTTGGTAGAGATTTGACCGCCCAACACTACCAACTTGTCGAGTGTAATTATTGGATTATTCTTCAATACTGTTGCTAACGACTCAACCTTGCCATGTAACAAAATTACATTGTGGAAACTTCTCAACATCAAACCTTTAGCATTGTGGATGGACACATAATCTTGAATTGATATGATGACAACTGAGAATTTGTTATATAAGTAATTCCACAACTGCACATCGCCGCAGTTAAAGTCGTCAAGCTTCTTTATTATTGGTGCAATGATCTTGATATTCTCAAGTTGTTTCAAGATTTTGAGATACAGTTGGACAATAGCTTCAAATGAAGTGTACTTGAAGTCGCCAAACGGGTATCCAGCTATAAGATCGGACAAACTACTGTTGGTTTGCAAATAGTTATTCCAAGTCGTTTTTATAAGATTTTCGTGAACATTGATGTCAACTAAATCAAAATCAATCTCTGGTGAGATGTGTTTGACAATGGTTGTCAAATTTACTGTAGCTTCCTTAATCTCAATTTTCAATCTCTTGATGTCCCGAGAACAACCATACCGGATATAATTATCCGCGAAATGAAAGTTGCACTGGTTAACATATGCCGCATTTGGAGCAACTAAGATTGTCCTCGATTTGGTGAATTTCTGATATATGCTGTCAACTAAAGTGCAATCCCTTGAAAATTTGCTCAAACTAACAAATAGCGACTTAGATGTAAAACTCGAATCTATAACAGCTTGTTCATCTTGGTTCAAAACTGTCAGAGTCGGTACACCTTCTCCGACTTTCACTCGTTTCACTCCATTGGAATTCACAACAACCTTCGCAGCTGTTCCATCAGTTAGTAGCGCATCAAAACCCTCAAACTTGTCAGATTCCGTCCTCGAGATATTCAATGAGAGCAAATTTTGTAAGGTGTTGTATGATAGGGAATCTGGTAAGCTGATGCAGAATTTGATTCTGTCCTCAAAATCCTCTACATTACTCGCGCTTTTGCACGCGATAGTAACGGAGTCTCGACTCGTTTTAACAACTTCTGCACATCTCAACAAGTTGATTCCATGGACACGGATTCTTGTGTTCTTCGAGAATTTGGTAGGCACTATCAACTCGACAAGGATCAAGCGTTGAGTAGTTATCTGGTCCTTACTGTTTAACTGATAGACTCCATTATCCACCTTTGAAATTGAATTGATGTGGTGAAAGTATTTGCTCTTCCCTTTGATTTGTAAATTGACATTTTCGATTCTGGAGAATACTTGTTTGAGATGATTGTAGAATTCCTTTACCACAATGCTTCGTAAGTGTAATACAACACGATTAAAGTAGTCGTGATAGTTGTGAAATTTTAGGTGATGCATGGGTATTTTGGTATCGAGCAGGTCGTTACTCTGGTGCGTCTGAAAAGTGTCAAATAATTCAACCTCTGTCAAAGTAGTCAAGAACTGAGAAACTGAATAGTAGCTTGAGAACGCTGGCGGAAATATATACGACAAGATCATCTCTACCAAATTATCATGAGAGAGTGAAGCGTCCATAATCAATTTCGATATCTTGAATCGTTCGATGATGTTCGATAATCCTTCCGCGGGTATCTTCTTTAAGTACAACTTCATATCTCCCATCAGGACGTTTTCTATTGATGGTGTCAATGCAAATTCGTTCGAAAGGTCGTCTTGAGTTGCTATGTAAAGCTGTAATTGATAAAATCTGTCAGCGCAAGTCGTCGTCTCCCCCACAAAATACAAATAATACAACACCAAATTATTCAACTCATTCACGACTGAGTTGTCTATAGATTGCTGCATTAACTTGATATTATAAGTAAAATTCGAGGCGATTAAAAAATCATAAAGGTATTGTTTAGTTTCCGATTGGGTTATACAAATAATCAACAATCGAAGGAACTGAATCAAATATGATTGGAATTCGCCTGAATTCAAGCTTTTCAGTGTCGTGACTTGGGTGATGATTGAATGGAACCAATTATTCTTTAAATGAAACTCGAGTTTCTCCTTTTTGGAAAGCTTTTCAACCACTTTGAGTTTCCCAGCAATCTTATTATGATTATCCTTTCCAATATCAAGCATGTTTTGACAATTGCTCCATGTATAGATATCAAAAATTGGATACACTACCTCGTCAAACTTTGGGTGATTCCGATGCAATGAAACCAAGACGCCCATAAAGTTCAATATAAACCCACCCAATCTGTAGTTTCCACCTTGTAATCCACTCGCTATACTCAAGAGACGAGTGAACATACCTTCGAAGCGAGTATCTTCGATTATTTCATCCACAAACTCGTATTCCTCTCTTTCGTACTTCACTATGGCAAGCAAAAGGATCAATTCAATATGGTTCACACTGGAGTCTTCATCGTAGAACTTCCATAGTACCTTTTCAAAACATCTAGCTTGAATCAAATCTATTGCAACCTCTGTCACACAACCATTGTTGAACACCAACTCGTGTAATTCTCCTATAACACCAGAACTGAATTTGTTATTGTTCTTGTTCCATGTTCTTGCCAATCTTTTCAACCCCAAAGATCGTTCGTGGTCTATCATCCCATCTCCATCTGTTTATATTGTGGTATTTATTCTTACAGCCATATGTAGTGGAGTGCGTACACCAAAAAATTGGTATAATTCAAATTTTTCAGGTTTTGACAGTAGAAGAAACGACTAGCTGAGGACGAAGGACTGGAAATAACTCAATGTTCAAACTTGCCAGTCGATTTTTCACAACTGGGAAACCAGCGAGTGAAGCTATACCCCAGAAAATCAATCCTCGTTGGGCAGCAAAACAATTCATCAAACCAGATGCATCTAAATCGAAAGCGAGGACGTTGAGAAGAAAGGAAACCAGGTTGAAGAAGCAGATTATAAGGGATGTGAACAATTTCAAGAAGTACTCGATTGCCAACGTCCAGTTTCAAGTTGATCCTGTGTTGGGAGACCCCGAAAACATATTCATGAAACGAATCAGACAAGAACTCGACAATCAAACGAGTCACTTAGCATATGGATACGACAGAATTGAATTTGAGAAATTGCTATATGGGGCTGAGAAAGCTGCGCTCGATAAAACTACCGGCACTGACATATTGAACAACTCAGTTCGTCTGACTGAAGAAAAGAAGAAACGAGCTTTGATAACAATCTTGAATTTGAAAAATACTAATGCTCAAGACAAGAAGACGCTAGCCATCAAGTTGGCTCGTGAAGATTTTGCCAGACACGAAGGTGACACTGCGTCACCCGAAGTCCAGGCTGCCGTGTACACAATCAAAATCCATTTTGGCATGGACCACGTCAAGCAATTCCCGAAAGATAAAGCCCACACTCAGTCCGTACGTGAGTTGGTGCAAAAGAGACAAAAGATATTGAAATACTTGAAGAAGGACGACCCCAAGAACTACTACTATACTATCGAAAAACTAGGTTTGACCGATGATGTGATAACGAGGGAATTCTCGATGAGTAAGCAATACTTTCAAGATTTCAAGGTTTGGGGTGATAAACAGTTGGTCAAGTTATCGGATAAACAACAAGCCAAAGCCAACAAGGTCGCCGATTTGGAAAAGAGAGTGGGTGAATACCATGAATTGGCAAAACAGAATTATGAGATATTGCACGAAGAGAAATCATAGACTACAACCCATCATAACGCATGTAAATACAAAAACTCAATAAACATTGATATATTAGTACATTTTACACTATAGTACACCCCATTCGCGCCGATTTCTATAAAGCTTACTCTTCAAGAGAGTTTAATAATTCGTCCAAGTTCAATTTCTGCGATCCGTCGTTCAATATTCCAACATGGTATCGTAATACTTTCAAGTTCTCGTCAATGTCGAGTTTGATATCATCGGTCTCATCGATTATTTCAGACATTTCGCTGAATAGTTGCTTGTTATCCAAACACAACTGCTCATGAATCATTTTCAACGTATCTATAGGCTCTCGATCACTCAAAACCGTGGACTGGAGTATGTCTTCAGGACTCAATTCATGAACCTTTATGGGAGTCTCAACATTTCTTTGTTTTCGGTATTGTGCCTTTTGGATGATCTCGTCCAACTCATCCAACTTTCGCTCAATATCACGATCTTTGAATATCAAATCAAACTCAGCGAGCCCACTGTCGTGCCAATACTTGACTATCTGGCTCCGAGCAACCGACAATTGATGAGGACCATTCGTGGTTGAGCTGATATGGGGAAAGCATTCTTGGATCTTGTTGATATCCAACCCCTTTTTGATAGTTTGTTCTAGTGCTTTCTTGCACACCATTTTCAATCGTTCATATCGTACCTTCTCTATCGTATCCTCCTTCATGGCTCATCTCTTGTTTATGTGTTTGATTCTTGATTTTGGTAAACAAGAATGGCGTGCGAAATTTTGGCCTGGTTTGAAAGTCCACCGCAAATAGGATTATATCACCAAGATTAGCAATAAACCATGTCTGATGCCAAATCATTGATAGCTCAAGCTGAGAAGTTAAGCAAACCTCAGACGGGATTGTTCCTGTTTATGTCAGGCTCGTCAAACGATAGACTTGAAGACGCTAGTGACTTATATATCCAAGCCGCAAATCACTATAGATTGGCCAAAGATTTTAACAACGCTGGTAACCAGTTTGTGAAAGCCAGTGAGTTACAAGAGAAACTTGGGAACCACAATGATGTTGCTAACAACTTGGTGGAAGCGTATAAATGCTACAAAAGTGTCTCGCCTACCGACGCTATCGATTCGTTATCGAAGGCAATCCACATCTTCTTGACCCAAAATGGTCAATTCAGAAGAGCCGCCAACTTCATGGGCGACTTGGGTGAATTGTACGAATCAGTGGGTGACAATGAAAATGCTATTAAGTCATACGAGCAAGCAGGCGACTACTTTAGTACCGATCACGCTGATGCGTTAGCCAACAAATCATACTTGAAATCAGCCGATTTGAATGCTAGCGCCGGTAATTACAAGAAAGCAATTGAGTTGTATGACAACATAATCAAGGTCGCCACAGGAAGTGCTTTATCAAAATGGAGTTTGAAAGACTACTTTTTCAAGGTAATATTATGTAACTTGTGCTTGGGTGATCCAATCGAAGCTCAAAAGAAATCGGAAGAATACGTGAATGAAGACTCGAACTGGGCACAATCCCGCGAGTACAAATTGATCAATGAGATTTTTGAGGCAATTGAACAAGGGGATACCCAAGCGTTTTCAGATAGAGTATTTGAATACGATCAGTTTTCAAAGTTAGATAAATTGAAGACTCAGTTATTGTTGAAAATCAAAACTACTGTGGTTGAGAAGGATGATTATGATGATTTGTTGTGAGTTGATCTCAAGTTCATACACTGCAATTTTAGTTTTCTAGGTTGAATATAAAGCGTTAATCCGAATCGAAAATTTTCTGCAAGACAAATCTATTACTATATGTTTATTCTTTGATTATTTCATTATACATCTATACCTCAAACACCGTCATTCAAAGTTCGAATTATACTGGCTTGCCACCAATGAATTCACTCCATCTCTTAACTTCAGGAGCAACCACGATTTCGCCTTCTGGTAAAACATCAAACGAGATTTTGTTTGCAATTCTTTGTTGCAAACATTGTGCGAATAATAACGAAGTATTTGGTTCGTTGAATAATGGAATACCAAAATCAATGGCGTTTCTTCTCATCACATAATCTTCGTCTAATAAATCATCAGCTCTAGCTGCTGCTAAGTTGAATACTCCACTCACTTTATGCTTTTGGAAGATCTCTCTCAAAGCACGTTTATCAGTTTTTGGGAATTCAATAACCTCAATTGGCTCACTGATGTACTTCTTCAAATAGTCAGCGACAGGTTCGGAAGCAGTACAGAATTTGTACCCTAGGCCGGAAACAGTCTTTGCAACATTTCCCAATTTTTCGTTAGTTAAATCACCACCAAACAATAAACTGGTACCTGGGAAAGGAACGTTAAAATTCATAGTAGATTGAATGGAAGTCCAGTAAGCATCAATCAAATCTTTACCGAAACATGCAACCTCACCAGTCGAAGCCATTTCGACCCCCAAGAAAGGGTCAGCACCAGCCAATCTAGTGAATGAGAATTGTGGTACCTTAGTTGCAACATAGTCAAATTTGTTGTTCATCAAATTGACTGGTTTTGGAACATTTTCTTGTAATAAAGCCTTAGTGGCAACTTCTATGAAGTTGATACCTAAGACTTTGGATACAAATGGGAAAGATCTTGAGGCTCTGATATTACATTCGATGACTTTCAATTCACAGTCACTATCATTCAACTTGCCTCCCTTGTTGTCCTTGATAATTTGCATATTGAAGGGACCTGTGATTTTCCAGGCTTTGGCAACTTTATCAGCAATAGTCTTTAATCTGTCCAAAATTATAGGCGAAACGTTTTGTGGAGGTAATACCAAAGTAGCATCACCCGAGTGTACACCGGCATTTTCAACATGTTCAGAAACAGCATGTACCAACACTTCACCATTGCTGGCTACACCATCGATATCAATTTCTTCAGCACCTTTAATGAATTTAGAAATGACAACAGGATGGTCTTGGGAAACTTTGGCAGCATTAGATAATTTGCTATCTAATTCAGTTTGATTGTTGATAACCGACATAGCAGCACCGGACAAAACATATGATGGACGAACCAAAACTGGGTAACCTACTTCATTAGCAAATTTTTCAGCTTGGTCAATCGAGGTTAACTCTTTCCATTGAGGTTGATCAACTCCGATCGAGTCCAAAATTTGTGAAAATTTATGACGATCTTCAGCTTTGTCAATGTCTTCGGGGTTCGTACCTAAGACTTTGCAACCTTCGTTTTGTAATGTTAACGCGATATTTTGTGGTAACTGACCACCAACGGAGACAACAACACCTTGTGAAAATTCCAATTCGTAAATATCTAATACTCTTTCCAATGACAATTCTTCGAAATACAAACGATCGACCTCATCGAAATCGGTTGACACAGTTTCTGGATTGTAGTTGATCATGATGGTTTTGTGTCCCGATTCTCTCAACGCTCTAGCGGTGGAGACAGCACACCAATCGAATTCGACCGACGAACCAATTCTGTAAACACCCGATCCCAAAACCAAAGTACCATTTTCGTTAAACTCGACATCTGAAGTAGTGGCGTTGTAAGTTGTGTACAAGTAATTAGTGTTAGCCGGGAATTCAGCAGCCAATGTATCAATCTTTTTCACAAAAGGCACAATACCAAATTCTTTTCTAACAGCTCTGACTTCCAATTCCTTAGCACCTACACATAAACCAATTTGTTTATCGGAAAACCCTAACTTCTTGGCTCTCTGCATCAAATCAGAGTTGATTTTGGCTAATGAGCCTTCCGATTCTAACTCGCGGTACATGTTGACAATATTCATTAATTTGTGCAAGAACCACTTATCAATTTTGGAGATTTCGTGAACTTTATCGACTGAGTAGTTTTCATGTAACAAAGCTTGCCCCACTGCCAACCATCTTCTGTCGGTGGGGTTTGCCAACACATCGTCCAAGTCTTCGAACGTGTCGCCTTGGAATCCAATGTACGAAGGGTCAACTTGTCTAATGGCTTTTTGAATGGATTCTTCGAAAGTTCTACCAATGGCCATGACTTCACCGACCGACTTCATAGCGGAACCAATGTCTCTTTTCACGTGTTGGAATTTTGATAAGTCCCATCTGGGGATCTTGGTAACGACGTAATCCAACGATGGTTCGAAATTGGCGGAGGTGGTCTTAGTAACTGGGTTGGGCAATTCGGGCAAGGTGTGGCCAAGGGCGATTTTAGCAGCTGTGTAAGCTAACGGGTACCCTGTTGCTTTTGAGGCCAAGGCCGACGATCTCGACAACCTGGCGTTGACTTCGATGACACGATAATCCAATCCATCGGGCTGCAAAGCGTACTGGACGTTACATTCGCCCACCACGCCCAAATGACGAATAATCTTGATAGCGGCCGATCTCAACATGTGGTATTCGGTATCGGACAAGGTTTGCGAGGGAGCCACCACGATGGAGTCTCCTGTGTGGACACCCAAGGGGTCAAAGTTTTCCATATTGCACACGGTGATGCAGTTACCCACGCGGTCACGAACCACTTCGTACTCGACTTCTTTCCATCCTTTCAAAGATTTCTCAACGAGGATTTGTGGGGCCAAACTCAATGATTTGGCCGACAAGTTGCGCAATTCGTCTTCATTATTGGCGAAGCCCGAGCCAAGGCCCCCTAATGAGTAAGCCGATCTGACAATGATGGGGTAGCCAATTTTAGCGGCGGCGTCCAAGGCGTCTTCGACGGTGTCGACGGCGATGGACTCGGCGATGGGGATATTGATTTCGTTCAATGCCTGGCTGAACAAGTCGCGATCTTCGGACGTTTCCAAAGTTTTGATGGGGGTACCCAAGACCTTGACACCATAACGGTCAAACACACCCATTTTGTCCAATTTGACCCCCACATTCAACCCGGTTTGGCCACCAAACGTCAACAAGATCCCATCGGGCCGTTCGCGCTCGATGATGTAGGTGATGTATTCGGCGGTGACTGGCAAGTAGTAGATTTCGTCGGCCAACGCGTGGGAGGTTTGGTTGGTGGCGATGTTTGGGTTTATCAAGATTGATTTCTTGTTGGCTTCCTTCAATGCCTTGATCGCTTGCGATCCCGAATAATCGAATTCGCCTGCCTGGCCAATTGATAAACCACCTGAACCGATAACAAGCACCTTGTTGACATTGACCAATTTGTGAGCATGTGCGTGGTCTCCCTTGAATTGGTTTATCAAGTCGGCCCCAGCATAAGTAGGCGGGGCCCCATTTTGCAACTGAGCATAAGTGGAAAAAGAGGCTCTGGTTGTGGCCAAGTGCACTCTGGACTTGGCCAACACTGCCTGGGCCAGTCTGATACTGCTGAGTAAATACATGGCACTAGTCTTTCACAACCACCCTTGGATAAGAAAGATGTATATATATATATATATATATAAACCGGTGAAAATTTTTAGTGATGCCCAATTTGGTAATGACTAATTCTTTACCGCGATCAAAGATCAGTAGTCACGTGGATGGGCTCAATGGTTTTATTGGATGGAACCTAAAACTAAAGTGGTAGAGTAATAGGAGATTGAGATTTCAGTTGCTGTTGAGTATTAGAATGTCGATCTATCATTCTACTTAGAATGGTGCTTCAGAGAATTATACAAAATGATTTATGCCACACGACCAATTGTTGACTTTTTTCATAATTGTGAGTCAACTGGTAATGAGTCAATTGGGAAATATGTACTACATATACTTACATATTCTTAAACTGAAGATATTATCATTTCAAATATATGGTATCTACATACCATTGTAGCAGATACATGCTATCCCATTTATTCATTGGTTAGATAGACGCCCTGGTGTGGCCTGGTCCCACAGTGAGGTTTGTCAGTCGCACCATGCAGCACCTTATCTGCCAATCATGGGCAAATGATAAGCTGGTATTGTGGGTGGATTAAAGGGTTAGTATTGAATGTGTATAGAATACGTGTAGTATATATATATATATATATATATCTATATATAGTTCTAACTGTATACTAGTACTAAGCTTTAAGATTTGTGTGCATTGCTCCCAACCAATATTGTCGATTCGCAACCATCGTCAAGAATTAACGACACGGTCAAACCCCATCAGTAGATGAACAACTACAACAAATTGCTGCTACTCCACACACTGCACAACCATGGACTCGTTCAAGTTTGATTCCAGCGAACCAAATCAGTTCAAACGCAAATACTCCATCCCCGAAGCATTGGCGCACTCGTTCCACAACTCCATCTCCCAACTGCCATTTGATTTCGGGGGCAGGCTGTACATATCCCATCGCTCGTCCATTGCCCAGTACAACCTGCCCAGGATTACCGGGACTGAGGTCCACGAACAGTCAGCCGGCTTGGCTAATGTCGGCATTGATAAAAATATCAGTAGCGACGACGATGACACCAACCACAACATCGACGTCGACGAAACAATTGAAGACTCCTACGTTAGTGGCTCGCCACCAATAGAGATTGGCGGTGCCCGCCGCTTGTCTAAACGCACCAAAGAGCGAGACTGGGACTCGACACCCTTGCTCGAATCAACCTCGAGAAAACTGGCCCTGGGTCTTGCTGACCTGCCACCACCAAAGAAATACTACACCGACTTGGAGAGCAACATCTCGCAAATCCACAAACAAGCAAACGACGCCATCCACAAACAACAAAACCATCCTTCGTGGTGGCACCAGGCAGTAGTGAAACCAGTGCTGTACATCCCCGCCGTGTTCTTGGGCACTTTGCTCAATATCTTGGACGGTTTGTCCTACGGAATGATCATGTTCCCCATCTCAGAAGCCGTGTTCTCGTCTTTGGCACCCGCGGGACTCTCCATGTTCTACATGTCGTGTATCGTGTCCCAGTTGGTATACTCGTGTGGAGGATCGGCATTCAAAGCCGGTATCGGCTCGGAAATGATCGAGGTGACCCCGTTCTTCCACACCATGGCGTGGTCGATCTTGCACGAAATGGATGGCGGCTCTGACGACGCCATCATCGCCACCACCATCACCAGCTACGCAGTATCGTCTTTGGTAACGGGGTTGGTGTTTTACGGGTTGGGGAAATGTAAATTAGGGGCGTTGGTGGGGTTCTTCCCGCGTCACATCTTGGTGGGGTGCATCGGTGGTGTGGGCTACTTCTTGGTGGTGACAGCGATAGAGGTGAGCTCGAGATTAGAGGGGGGGATCTCCTATAACTGGGAAACCGCCAAGTACTTGTTCACCAACCACATTACTCTACTCCAGTGGACGATCCCCTTGGGGCTTGCGACAATTTTGATCTTGATCGAAATGAAATACCACAACTCGCTACTAGTGCCCATCTATTTCATCCTCGTGTTTGTCATTTTCCACTTGGTGGTGTTGATCGTGCCCAGCTGGAACTTGCAAATTGCCCGTGATTACGGGTGGGTGTTCCCAGCAGTGGAGGGCAAATTGCCCTGGTACTCGTTCTACTCGCTATACAAATTTAATCTAGTCAACTGGGTGTGTGTGTTGCGACAATTACCCACCATGTTGGCATTGGCATTTTTCGGGATTTTACATGTGCCCATCAACGTCCCGGCATTGGCTGTGTCTGTGGGAATGGACCAGTTCGATGTCGATCGAGAATTAGTGGCTCACGGATATTCAAATTTTATTTCAGGCATGTTGGGGTCGATTCAAAACTACTTGGTCTACACCAATTCAGTGTTGTTTATTCGCGCCGGTGGTGATGAAAGATTGGCGGGGATATTGTTGGCAGTGGCTACTGCAGCGGTAATGGTGGCAGGTCCCGTTGTTATTGGGTTTATCCCTGTTTGCGTCGTAGGAGCCTTGATCTATTTACTCGGGTACGAGTTGTTGAAAGAGTCATTGTATGATACCTGGGGACGCTTGAAAAATATTGAGTATATCACAATTTTGATAATTGTGATTACCATGGGTGCATTTGATTTTGTTATTGGCATAATTGTTGGGGTTTTATTAGCATGTTTGTCGTTTGTGGTTGATGCCGCCCAGCGACCAGTCATTGATGGAATATATTCGGGAGCCGTGGTGCGCTCAACCGTGTTGAGACACCCTAAGCAGCAAGAGTTTTTGAAAAATGTCGGTCATCAAATTTGCATTATCAAGTTGACGGGGACGGTCTTCTTTGGCTCTATTGGTGGAGTTGAGCAATCGATTAGATCGAGATTTGAACAAGACATTTTCAAAACCGATCCCATCAAATTTTTGATTATCGATATGAAGGGGGTTAGTTCGATTGATTTCTCCGCTGCTGAAGGGTTCAGACGGATTTTGAATCTTTGTCATGAATTCAACACCCAGTTGATATTCAGTTCGGTCGAGGAAGATAACGAGATTATCAAAGCGTTGCGTGATGCTGGGTTATGGGACAATATTGACGCCAATGAAACGTCAATCGAGTTATTTAGTACCTTGAACTTTGCTTTGGAGTGGTGCGAGAATTTGTTTTTGTCGACGTATCGAACCGTGAAACGAAAACATGCTACCAATGTGCCTATTGCCGAAGGCAAGCAAAGACTGATAAGTGCATCACCACTGTTGTCGACGAGACAATTGTTAGAGGTGGGCACTCCACGTACCACGCAAGTGTTCAAAGCGGCCACCCGAACCGTTACTGACGAGCACGCCATGCACGGCAAGTACTACAGTTCCAACGACAGCATGTTCAAGAAGCAGCCTTTACCGCTAATCATGATTACATTCCAAGGGTTATCGTACAAGGATGAAAAATTCTGGTCCAACATTACCAAGTTTTTCGTCAAAGAGAAGATCCCCGAGAATATTGAGTTTTACAATTCGTGTCGAGACAAGCCTACTTTTTTCATTGTTGAGTCGGGGTTGATCAATTCAACCATGAAATTCGAACAAGAGGACCGCGAGTTGAAGTCAAGTATCTTGTCCAACACTGCATTTGGTGACTTGGTGGACTCGTCCAACTTTCGACAAATCAGCTACACCACTGTGAACGATTCGGTGGTGTGGAAGTTATCATTTGAAAACATTGAGAAGTTGTTAACCAGCGAAATTGGCGAGGAACTATACAATGAGATTAACATGATTCAAACCAAATTGTTACGCGAGCGATTCGACACCTTAACTGCCAACTTAGTCATATCTGGGTAGACGATATTTATAGTCATTTATAAGCATTGAACATTAAACATCTTTCTGTTTTGTTATAACTGGTTCAACCGACACCAGACCATTGTAACTACCATATAAGCCATACTCTACCCTGGTATCTCTCCATTTATCGTGCCATTGTCGATTGTGGCATTTTCAGCGGTTACTGCATACTGCGTATCACTGCGATCATGTAAAATTAAGAGGTTGCTTGCTTATCACTAACCATTCTTTGATTGCAACAGACATGGTATCTATGAGAGCTGTTGGCATAGTGTTGTTAGCTGCACAAACCCTTGGTTTGTCTTTTGTGCCTGATATTTCCAAAGTTTATGACGAGGTATTGGATGTGTTCCAAATCAAAGATCGTCCGTTACAGTTCCCCAGTATTCTCAACACGTTCCCTGGACCTGATGAGAAACCAGTTCCAGGCGACTCGCCTATCAACCAATGTGACGTGACTCAGGGTCAGATCTTGAACTTGCAAAAAGTCGACATATCGCCCAATCCTCCTTTGAGAGGGCAGAACTTGACCTTCACGGCGGTGGGGTACACTACCCAGGATATCAAACAAGGAGCATACGTCGACGTCGACGTGAGATACGGGTTCATCAAATTGATCCATCAAACCTACGATTTGTGTGAAGAGATCCAGAAAGTCGACTTAAAGTGCCCCATCAAAAAGGGGTTACAAAAGATTGAGAAAACAGTCGAGATTCCTCAGGAAGTACCACCGGGCAGATACGTGGTTTACGCTAGAGCATACACTAAAGACGACGTCTTTATCACTTGTTTAACTACAACAATCGACTTCCCAGCGCAATAGCGCTGCTTGTTCGAAAAGGTTTCATATTTTTTTTTGTATACTTTTTTTATAGATCTGTTTTTGTATAGATCAAATGTTTTAGATTGTTAGTCTTTGACGTCGTAGTCGTGTTGTAGGCTTTGTTTACCCTTGGTGTTTCTCTGCTACCATTGTCTTGGTCCCAACGCTACCACGATTTTCGGTTTGTGTCCAGAATAAATATCTCATCAATTGCGAAATGCGGTGAACCCCAGCAAGTACTGAGCTATTTCCCGTTGCTTGAGCAGAATACACTTAAAGAAATTGCAGTACCATGTTTGAATTCGAGGAGTACTTCTCGATCCAGATCTTCTTTATCATTTTGAGAGAGACATTGGAGACGGCTATCATTATATCGGTGCTTTTGTCTTTCATAAATCAAAGATCGACCGGAGTGAAATCGTCGATACAAGATGACAAGTTCTTGCAGATCCAGAAGAAGATGAAACTCCAAGTATGGACAGGAGCACTCTTGGGGTTGTTGGTATGCTTGGTCATTGGCCTGGTGTTCATCATTGGATTCTACTATATCGGCCAAGATTACTGGTCATATACCGAACGGTTATGGGAGGGGGTGTTCTCGTTGTTATCGTCGATAATCATCACCATCATGGGTATCGGTTTGTTGAGAATCAACAAAATCATGAAAATAAAATGGTGGATAAAGTTGGGGGAGGCTTATCACGACCACGAAGACGTGGTTGGTGACCAGGATATCGCCAAGGTATTGGACGGCGAAGACACTGGAGCTGGCGGAGATAACCCAGAAGAACGATCGAGTATGGACTCAAACCAACAACTACTTAACGCCCAAAAACAAAAACCCAAATCGAAACCTTTTAGTAAACGATACTTCTTGGCAGTATTGCCATTCATCACCACTTTGCGAGAAGGATTGGAAGCAGTGGTGTTTATTGGTGGAATTGGCATGTCTCTGTCTCCCACAACAATTCCGCTTTCCATTCTTGCGGGGGTTTTGATGGGCTCAACTATTGGTTACATGCTTTATAAAGGGGGTAACAAGTTATCATTACAATACTTTTTGATCTTTTCAACTTGTTTTCTCTACATTGTCAGTGCCGGGTTGATGTCGAAAGGGGTTTGGTTCTTGGAGTTGGAATCATTTGTCCGAAAATGCGGAGGATTGGATGTCAGCGAAACCGGCAGTGGACCCGGATCGTATGACATTGCCCAAAGTATCTGGCACGTCAACTGTTGTAACGGATTAACCGATGGTTGGTGGATGGTTCTCAATGCTGTCGTGGGATGGACAAACTCTGCCACCTATGGTAGTGTTGGCTCGTACATTTCGTATTGGTTGATTGTCATTTTCTGGTTGGAAGTCAAGCTTTATGAAGAGAAACAAGGGTATTTACCTTTGATTCCCATCAAATGGCAATTGAATCGCATCAAAAAGAAGGTAAAGTTGTATGAAATGAGGCAAAACCAAACACAGTTGACCCACATGAACCATGAACCGAATGATACCACGAACGCTGACGCTGTAGATGAGCGTGAGGCAGAAGCACAATTACTTTTAGCATGAAACTTCAACTTGAAAGTACATATACATAGTCGCATTACTAGTCTTACTAGTAGATCAAAAATAGGAACACTTTTACATAGATTTCTTCAAATACACATACCACCCCAATGCACTGAAATAGGCTCTATCCGTTATTGGTATCTTACATTTTTTTTGCTTTTATATAAAATCTATCATCAACGCTATGCCTTAGTTTGAGCGAAATAACGTGGTTCGTCAAAAACATGATAAAAGTGTCCGCGAACTCCATCACCTCTGAACAACTTGGGCATTCTCAAGTTTTCATCAATATCATCCTCTTGCACGTAGTTGTTGCCATACATAAAATCACTATCAATGGTGTGTTTTTCATTATCATCGAGTAATTTGAACTTGGCAATTTGCAATTCGGTGTCGGTGATTGTCGACCTTGAAATTCTTGCATAAGCAACTTTCTTCAAATCTTTGAATAAAATGTATTCGCACCACCTGTCCCAATCGGTACTATCTATATCGTGCATACCCGAACGCTCACTTGTATATGTAAAATAATTCCCTTCCAAAGGTTTGGTGACCAAGTAACTTAATAATACAAGGGGACGATTGGATCCAGCCATTATATCTTCGATTCCAAGACTCTGTAATCTGCGGTCTTCCACATCTTCTTCTTGTCCTGAATGGAACACGACGACATCCACTAATTCGCCATAGATGTCGAGGGTTGCATGTATTGCTGGCGCTAACTCGCCAACTGGAGATGGTAACAAGTGGTGGGTCGAGTTGAGAATTGGGAACTTTGATAATAACGCTGCACCCCAAGTATTTTTGTTAGGGCCCGGACCATAATCAACATACATGCCTAAATCTTCGGCAATTCTTTGAGTGAAATCACGATTACCACCAATCAATCTTTGGGTGTCGCTTTCCAACAACCCAATGATGTCGACCTCGGCTTCATGGATCAAGTTTCTCATTCTGATTTCACTGGACCACATATCGTTATCCACCCCGAAATGAACACACCATATACCAGCGGTGAATGATTTGGACCCGGCATTGTATGGCTCTGTTGGCAACTGTGGCAACCTTCTAAAGTATACTGATACCGACACTGCGAGCAACACTGTCAAAATAGTAAAAATTTGCTTCAATAATTGTCCCGTGTTGCTGAACAATTTGGTGAATTTACCATCGGCATTTCGCAAGTTATAGTTCAACACTCCCGCGAGAATACCGACAAATGAAACCGCGGTGACCAATTCCGAACGTTCTCTCAACAATTCTCCACCGGGGACAAATGCGTATGCCACCGTCCATACACCAGCCAACGCCAAAATGTCAAACGTCAAAAATCCCAAAAAGTAGAGTACTCGTGGGTCATAACCAATGATGGACTGACTGATGATGGGGATGATTGACGCCAAGTAGAATGTGTAGAGCGACGCGCCAGCAAACCCAATCCAACCGGGTTGGAGCAAAAATACGGCCAAACTAACTCCACCAAGCATCAAATTGTAGGCCAAGTTCCCGGTGATGGTTGGTTTCAACGCAATGGAGCCAAGAATACCCAATGCAAAGCAACCCAAGTGGATGAGTGCTCCTGAGACCGGGGTTGGTCCTCGGATGGGAAATCCTTCCCACACCCAAAACGTCATCGTTGACGAATCGGTCAAGTAGGTGAACAAGTTGAACATGTAACCGCCAAATCCCAATGCTGCCAAAAAGATGGAGCCTCCGTTTCTCGAGATTGGTAGTTGGGGCAACGTATTTTTTAAAGCTGGGGAGGCGAATGCTGCCAACAATCCTACCAAGATCCCCACCTCGTTCAAGCCGCCATTCTTCTCATTCATCACGGGCCAGATGGGGTTGTTTGAGTACCAGTAGAACTTGGCCACCGAGCTCGCGAGCAAGCCGGTCAATAGTGACACAAAGTGCGAGTAGTATTTCAGGGGTTGGTTCCAGAAACTCCACGATTCGACGAGCATGGCCAACACCGCCACGCTGGCGGCGGCGGTGATGCTGAGCAACTTATACTCGGGGTCGTTGATTCGGTATGCGCCCACGCCCAACAACACCACTAAAGCTCGGGGCAAGAAGGGCCATCTTTTCAAGATATTAGTCAAGATGAAGCACACCAAGAAGAGCGGGGCCAAGAAGAAGCAAGCGATTGTTGCCTCGTAGCCCGAGATGCCCATATCCCAAAGGGGGAAGTACCAGAGACAGAGGAATAATGACGTGGACACCGACCAGAAGATGAATGCATTGACAGTGTTGGCAACCACTTCTAGTGTGGTGAATTCGGTTGTTGGGGAAACTGAATCGATAGTGGCATTGGTGGTGGTAGTGGTGGCGGTGGCATTGGTGGTGGTAGTGGTGGCGGTGGCATTGGTGGTGGTAGTGGCGGCAGCTGCCACTATGTTTTCACACATTGACTTTTCCTTTACGTCGCTCCCGCCACTGGTGCTGTGGCAAGTGATGTCGCGACCGATTTGGCCCGCGCCGCCGCTTGCGCGACGTTCGTTTACGCGTTCGCTCAGCCGCGCCTCACTATTCATTTTTTCGCCCACGAGCGCACCCACCGTTGGTTTATCGTTAATCAGCAACCCGCGCGCCGTGATCACCACGTCGACGTTTTGCAATTCCCACACTGACCAGGTATCGAATCCGATATCCAAGATAATCAATGCCCATTCGAAGTATGCGTATATCGAGTAAGCTCCTGGCACCACATGTACTTTGTGTTGAATGAAGAAATACACCAATGGCACTAATGTCAAGAAGAAACTACCACTAGTGATGAACCGGGCCTGTTTAGTCCACCCCTGGGTGAGTACGGTGGTGGCCACTTCCCATGGCAACGTCAACAAAATGTAGGCAATCATGAATATGTCGTGCCAGTCGTGGTCGTCGGTGGACGTAATGTAGACCCAGCCGCCGCAGGTGAATGTGCGCACGAGTCCCGACACTAGGGCGACATAGCCCCAGGTCGACTGGGGGTGGGCCCAGAAGTTCAAGCAGATCAAGGCAAAGCGAGGACCCGAGGTCAAGGCAATGAGCAACTGGAACACGGAGCGTTCGGGGTACCTGTCGCCAATGGTGGCGCTGACGCTGGGGAACCATTCGTCGGGGTAGCCAAAGCTGGCGTTCTGGACAATCTTGTCGAAATGGAGGTAGTAGCCAATGGCCAAGGCCAGGAAAAACGCGGCATAGGCAAAGAGCGCATGGGCCATGGCGACGTGTGACCCTGTGAACTGTAGCGACTTCATGGTGGGTATGGCCTCGATGTATATCTATCTGTCAATCGATTTCCCAGAAACCAGCGCGCGCCAGAAAACTCTACGACACTGCTGATGGAAAGGAACAAGAATGAGAATGTTGAATAGATAGTATAAAAACACTACATATAATCATAACTACTACTATTACTTTACTCTACTATACCAATCTACATTGTGGGTATACACAACAAAGTAAACCCAATCGAATATCTCTCCCTCTCCCATTTATCATACGACATTAAATCGTCCCCTTCCCGAAAACAAGTTTGATTTCTCGATTGTTTGTCATAAACATCGACACACTCACGTGGTATTTGACCAACAGCAGCGAATGAAAAACCAGCAAATTGACATTAGTTATAACCACCATCTGATCGAGATACACAATGGGTATGTACAGAATGGAGGTGGTGGGTGTATGGACTGTGGTGGTGAAGATCTGGATAGTGGTGATCTGGGTATTAGTGGGAGATGGAATGTTTTAGTGAACAATATAAGATACAGTGGGTTTGAGCTGAGACGTACACGCTTGATTATTAAAAGTACAGGGATGACTTGATTACTAGAATTACGGGATGACTTGATTACTAAAAGTACGGGTATGATACTTGGTGTACAACATGCTAGAGGTTTGGTTTGGTCACACACACTGCGTAGAACTAAACCTGGTTTTGCGGGTTTGGTTTGAGTTACAAGCGAAGAGTGCTATACGTTTACTCAATGCAAATGAGTAAACACGTTGAATTACAAGCGAGCGATATTGATGCTGGAGACAGAGCGGTGAGGCTTGGATGTATAAACACAGACACATGTACCTGTAAACAGATTATCTAGCTTGAAATCAGGTTATTGATTTCTGTTTAGTGGTTGTGCACATTCATTGTGTGTTTGGTTTGATATTCCGGCTTTGATTGAATTAGAAACTGCGATAACTTGATAACGACTGGTGCAGTTGCGATAGCATTGACAGCCAGCGTTGTCACTTGGACCCACAATAGAGCTGGAAATTGGACAAATGATAATTGCAATATGCTGCTACACAACCTAGCTTGACATTGGCCTACCCCCAAGTAACTGGGACTCGAGACTGTTGTTTTTGTGCTCGCTTGACCTAGATCAAGCAACATGATTGAACGACCTTCACACGATATTCACAACACCCAGCTACATGTTTTAGTCGAAACTGTGCATGTCTCTGTCACTGGGGACAAACCACACTAACAAAATGACGATATTGAAGTTTGAACTAGGCTTAGATTCTGGCCGTCCAAACTTGTTTGGTTACCACTGCCAATACGTCAATTGGGTCCAGTTCTAGAGCGGTTCATTCACAAACCATGTCACCCAGCCAACGAGCCATTTTTCTTTATCTTATCATCAACACACGATTCTTTAGACTTTTTACTAACTTGCAGGACTTGACAACTACTCCACTCATAAACGTCCCGAGTTGACCTCGTTTGACGATATAAACTACGAAGATTTCGCTCAGGTGTCCGATGCGCGTAAATCAATGTTGCGAGAACAGTGGATCCGGACTTACAGTTTGCGTATAACCCACGAAGCGTTGCGCAAGTGCAAGACGTACCACCAGGTCGACGCCCAAAAGAACTGTCGCCCGTTGATTCTCAAGTATATGAAGATGTTGGAAGACTATCCTATGCAAGGCTACATGGGCTACCAGAAGAATGACCCCAGTCAATAGCCTAGACGTGTATATCATCCCCAGCATAATATAAGAAAAGCATAGAAAAAAAAAAAAAATTTATGAAAATAGCCAAAACTAAGACCAGCAAAAACATTCAATCGGTTACTATCCAATTCAATCTCTAAACCCATCCACCCAACCTACCTCTACTTAGTCTCTGGTCCCTCTTCTTTCCCTCTGTCTAGCGTTGGTGTTGAAGAAATCCACGTGAGTCCTGTACACAGCCAATGGTCCAATGAAATTTCGTTTTCAAGCGGCCACGAAAAAAACCTCAAAGTTTTGGTGAGAATCGAGTTCAACAGTAGTGGAAAATTATTCAACCGAGTGTCCAGCAACAGCATGTTTAAGTTAGGTGTTAGTCAAGTAGCCCGTGTGAACGGCGCAAGGTATGTACTTATAAGAATTGAAACTGCGCTGGTGGCAGTGTTAACAGTGGCTTGGATAAGATGAGATATTGATGGAAAAGATGAGATGAATTGAGTATGGGGTCTGTGGTTAAAGAGATTGTTTGCATAGGTATAGATATTTCTGTTGATCTAATTGTGGTTATGGAATGAGCCTAAGAATAGTTTGATTAGAGCAAATTGATTTGTGAATTGGAATGATTGGATGTTATCATACCTGTTTTGATGCTGTCAATGAGGTGGTTACATAACTTTGAAGGTGTAAAGGATACTCAAAGTTGTTATTCAACATCGTCAATTGTAGAGATGAAATTTTCAGCAACTAGGAATACTGTGAACGGATTTGTGCGTGCCCACCTAGACCACTGAAACTACAAGCAACCTTAGTACTAACATTCTAGAAACTATGCTACTTTAAGGGAAATTGAAATGAGATTGAAGTCGATCAAGAACATTGAAAAAATCACCAAAACTATGAAAATTGTCGCCTCGACCAGATTGAACAAAGCCCAAAGAGCCATGCAATCGTCGCGTGTGTTCAACAAATCCGATACCGAGTTCTACGCCAATGCCGAACCGGAAATGGACGACAAAAACAAAACGTTGATGATTATCGTCTCGTCCGATAAAGGATTGTGTGGCTCCATCCACACCCAAATCTCAAAATACGCCAGAAGAAGAGTGGAAGAATTGAACCAAAACGTTGACATTGTCACCATTGGGGAAAAAGTTAAAGCCCAATTATTCAGAACTCACGCCAACAATGTCAAGTTGACTTTCAATGGTGTAGGAAAACAAGAACCAAACTTCCATGAAGTCTCGTTGATCACTGACGAAATCAGAAAATTAGGTGACTACGAAAACATTGAAGTATTGTACAACAAATTCGTATCGGGAGTTGCGTTCGAACCATCCAAATTCGGCATCTTTGCCGCTAACGCCATCGAACACGCTCCAGGTTTAGCCAAGTATGAATTGGAAGGTGAAGATGTCCCAGAAACCATCGCCGAGTTCTCGTTAGCCAACTCTATATTATCTGCCATGGCCGAAGGTTACGCTTCCGAAGTTTCAGCTAGAAGAAATGCCATGGATAACGCCTCCAAGAATGCCGGTGATATGATTAACTCCTACACCATCTTGTATAACAGATCTAGACAAGCTGTTATCACTAACGAATTAGTTGATATTATTACTGGTGCTTCATCATTAGATTAGAACATCTAGATGCCAGCAATCGGGAATAAATCGAAAAAACCATCATATAACTATATTATATAATACTTACTTATAAAGCAAAAACGATTCTTAAAGAATACATAAACGTATCATGATTATTTGTACACACTGGCGATATCGTTATGTATATTTGGTGTTGGCAACGAATACGAACAAACTAATCCAGCTTGACGTTACCATAGATTTTTCTAATAAATACTAAACCGGTGACAACACCAATTGCTCCACCACCAATACCAATCAAGATGGATGCAAGACCCATGTATGCAAAGTAAAACAAAATACTAACTAATTCACGAATCTGTAGAATTCGAATAAAGTAGTATGTTGAATATGCGAAAATGTACCACCCAATACTTGAACCAACATTGAAACTCAACCAATGCCAGTTAGGATCATTGTAGAGTGCCAAAGAAGTATAGATGGCAATAATTGTAGACTCAGCAATGATAATTGTCAATATGATAACCGCTATCATTAAGAAACCGTACATATGATAGAATGTTGTCTTTTCGAGCCAAACTGAATTGAAAATGAACAACAATTCAACATAGACAACTCCAAATGGAATGATACCAAAGATGATTGTACTTAAGCCCGGGTTGGTAATCCAAGTTAAACGACGTCTATATATCGACTTTGACTGATTGGCTTTCTCGCCTTTAGTGATGAAGAAAGATTTGATTTCAAATTTCTTCTTATTACCAAAATAACCACCAACAACTCCCAAAGGTATTTCAATAGTTATTAAGAACAAAATTAACACCACAATAGAACCAAATGGCAACGCATTTGATGATTTCTTAGCCCAGACAAAGAAGTTAAGAAATAGGACCACCGATAACACGATTGACGGCAAAGTTCCACTAAATAGAAACGAGAGGACAATATTCTTCTTGTACGGATATTCTTCGTTCACTGGGTTATTGCTCAATATTTTATGAAAAATAATACCAAAATAAGCCGAAACCATGCCTGAACATACCAAAAAGAACACCGACAATGAGAAGAATGCACCCTTATGATTGTCAAACAAGATTTTGGATGAATTTGAAATGTTCAACTTTGTGTTCAAGACGAAAATAAATATGACACCAAACGTGCAAACAATCATTTGTACACCAGTAGCTGTCAAAATTGACAAGATCAAGGACATTCTTGGTTGTCTCAAAACGTCGTTACTCAATAATTTCCACGATTTGTCATTCATATTAGATGGTAGGTCCATGTCACTTTTCAAATCTTTCCGCAATATACTAGCGATAATCAAAGCAACAACAACAGATACCAAGAAAAGCAATACCAATGAGTGAATAAATGATAACCACTGTACTTGGTTCTTTGACTCTTTGCCTTCATTGAGGTAATATAAATCCCATCTATTTTCGTATTCAATGGAATTATCTTCACGCCAATAAACCGAATATGTATAAGGGATTCGGACTTTTTCTTCTTCAGACAATGGCTTGTCCTTAGAGAATAGCGCAAAGTTTTCATAGTTTTTCAACGTACCAGGACAAGCCTCATTCGACACTGATTTTGGGTATACTTCGAATCCAACTATAGTGTGAAGATTTGGATTATGCTCGGCACGATGTATTCTTATAACTATCATGACGTGATTGTATATGTAGCTCACATCATCTTCAACAAAACCTAGTGGGAATCCAGCCGCATAATATTTGTTCTTTTGGCTTGTCTCGAAAGTTGTAGCCCCGGGAAGGTTGTCCACTTCCCAATGAACAACGTATCCTTCTCTAATCAACTTATCCGCCTTAGATATCACTGTTTCACGGCAGATCAAGTCACATAATCGGACACAAGGCATATCGATCCCAAAGTTCAATCGATAGTTGGATTTCCATTTCCTGTCACCTCTCAAGATCTCACCCAATGATAAGCTCACAGGCTCAGAGTCTTTCCCCAAGGGACATATAAATGGTAAACTGTGGTAGCTGAACGGCAACTCTGTATGATCAGACTCGACCTTATTCACAATCAAATCAACTTTCTGTCCTTCACGATAATACTTTGGCCCCAAGCCTAAATCAAAACCCAAAGCTGTGGTGAGCAAAGTTAACAACAAGATTATCCTCACTTCCATTATCTCAAAGGTGTCTTTCTTCTGTGTGAGTCCCTTGTTATATTAGCATACACCGTAAACTGTTTACGTTTTCAACAATCTGCGTGCTAAGAAAAAAAGGTAAATATCAAAAACGACACGATTGATGAGTTTGAGATGAAAAGAGCAAATTCTCGAAAAAATGAACTGATCTCTACTGGCGCAACGAGGCTTTTGGTATTAACTCGAGTTTGCTTCAATTCTATCCGAGTTTGCGAATACACTGCATATCCGATATAGATCGTAGATTATGGGGGTAAAGTTGTAGATCTTGAAGTAGGACGATCACTAATCGCTAATCTACAATTGTACGTTCACGTCTTAATCTGAGACACAAGCCTTGTCATCATACTTGGTATCAAGCGCAACTCAGTCGCCTAAATGATCATTGCCTATGTACTTTCTTCTAGCGAGCCTATTTCTCCTTTAGCGATTCCATCGCTTCACGTATTAGGTAATTGCCCTTGGGATCTAAATTCAATGCTATCGTGAACTCACGAATCGCTTGATATTTGTCGTTCTGGATGTTGTACAATTGACCTAAAAGATAATGCACAGAAGCTTCATCAGGAGCCAAATCTTTCAAAACCTCGAATAATTTCAAGGCTTGGGGGAATTGTTCCATCGAGAACAATAGTTGGGCTTTCTTGAACATTGGCAATGGATTCAATGGTTGCAATTTCCCAGCTAATTCATATTGTCTCAATGCTAGATTCTTTTTATTCAATTTTTCTAGCACCATCCCGACACAGCATATCAATATAATATTGATTGGATTGATGGCCACTGCCTTCCTGAAATGAAAATCAGCTTTTTGGTAATCTCCCAAGTTTACATACACCATTCCAATACCGTAAAATGCGTTATAATGACGAGAATCAAGGAGTAAACTGATTCGGAAGTTCTCCAAAGCCATCTCATAGTTATCATTACTGAAAAATTCATGTCCCTTCAAAGTGTACGCGTAAGTGAATTGATCATCTAGTTTGATTGCTTTATTGAACGCCTTGATAGCTTCATCGGGTTCTCGCGTTAATGAAAACAAGTTTCCAATAGCACACCACGTAATTGGAGAATCGGGATCGAGGTTATACAATTCATTGGCCAAATATGTTAGCTCCACTTTTTGATGTAGATGCCAAAGTAATGTCGAGAAGTACTCCATGTCTTCCAATCTTGTTCTATCCAAATTTCGCAACTTGATGAAGAAGTATTCTGATTGTTTGTAGTTGACAATTTCATAGTGTAACTTTCCCAACTTTGATAATACCCATGGAGTATTTTTCTCCCATTCTGGCAAGGACTCTAACAATCGTATCGCCTTGTAACAATCGAACTTGCTCATGCTTTTGAAACCTTTAGCAAAAACCAAGTACAACCTGAACAAAATTCTGTCACATTGTTCAATCTCCTTAGCAACACTAATTGATGTTGTGTTATTGGTATCAATATTCATTGAATTATTTCGTTTCAAATGATTTCGTTTTGGTTCACCTTTTTTTTGGCTTGGCATCAAAGAAGATGTTGTTGAAGTGGTAGGTTGTGGTTTAAGGGGCTGTGATATCAATCTTGAAGTTATTCGCGAGTATGTGCTTTTGCCTCGTATGCTGTCTATTGGGAATGCTGGTTTGGTGAATTCGAATTGATTATTTGAGATTGAATGGGTTGACTTTCTCAAAGGTGCATCAGGAACCGAAGTGGTTTTTATCTTAGGTGTGGTTAAAGGGTTTCCATATGTTTCATCGGGGTGTATCATTGGAGTTTCCACATTAGTATGCGAGCCCGCGAATGGATTCGCAACCTCATCGTAGAAATGAGTAGAATTTGGATTGGGTGTGTAGAACGAATGTTGAGTGCTCGATGCCGTGTCATCATCAACCTTTGACTTGTGGTTGGCGTTGTATATCGCTTTCGTTTTCAAGTTGACGCCTAGTTTACACAATTTCTGAAACGCTTCGAAATCGTAAGGGTTGAACCTGAGAGCTTGGGTATAATTTATAGAACTGCTCTTTATGTCGCGTAAGCCCTTGTGCAAGTCCCCGAGCAAATGGTATAGTATGGATGAATCTGGGGTTATTGATCGTTTAAACTCATAATAATGCTTCTGTGTGATTGTTGAGAAATATTGCACATTCTCGGAGCTGGAATCGTTAAATAAATGCTCAATCTTGGTCAACTGAAATACTCCCTCTTTGAACTTTTTCAAATGTAAGCAGCACCTTGCAAATAGATAAGAACAACCCAAATGATCGGTGGATACAATGTCGACCAACTTGTGGTAACATGTCTTAAACTTGTTTTGATGGTATAATGATAAACAGTATAGGTAAATAGCCTCCAAATTGTCATTATCCATAGCTAGTAATCGTTCACTAGCAAATTCAGCGTTTCTGTAATTGAAATTATCGATTGAATGTATGATTATCGATCGTAAATGCTGCTGTAAATACCCATTCTCTATCATGGAGTGAAGTGTCTGACCATTCTGGCTCACGTAGCCATCATGATCTTGCATTTTCAACAATATACCTCTATTTGTATCTTGTTTACACTTGCAATCGATAAAATCATGATTTGTATTTGTACAGGAATTATGATCTACTAGAAATGAATAATTAGTTATTAATTAAATTGCAACACGCAGATATACAAAAATGATTTAGAATTCAATCTGTACAACAACTCCAATTGTCCCTTAACAGGCGACGTATATATAATACAACGAGAAACTGGCAAAAAAATCCAGCCAATTTCTCTTTTCCTTCACAATTAACAATGCAAACTACTTCTTTTTAATTTGGAAGGTCAAGTTTCCTGACGAATCACTGGTATAGCTTAGCATCTTGTCCGATTTTGAATTCTTTCTCCCGCTCATCACCCTTCCAACATGGTTGGAGAAAATAGGCGAGCTTCCACTAGTGTTGGTGGATGATGTTATAGTGGACATATGATGGTCGTTGAAGTAATCACGACCGTTAGGTGTCTCAGATGGTGACGAAACACCACCGGATTTCGGCGACAATAAACCAGATGCTAACAAATATGGCGACGAGAATCCACCCTGGGATGTTGTGGCTAAACTAGGGGTGGAGGGACTTTTCCCATAAGTGTTGGACCTGTTGACATTAGAATCGATGGTTAATTTGGGCTTACTACCATTATGCTGCAAAGTGTGCGAGCTAATGGTAGTATCATCATGCGAATCCATGACTGGAGATGAATTTGAACCAAATGAGTTCTGGATATCGTTTTCATTCATAAAGTGCCCATAATCTCCCGGTTGGGTGACAAAAGTGCTATTATCAAATCCATCACGAATGTACCCTTTAGATCTCAATTCTTCGTCTTTCAATCTAGTTTCTTCTCTTGCTTTAGCAAGCAATTCTTGAGCTTTAGCCAAACTGACAGTTGGTGTGGAACAACTACTAACCACAGGCACCGAGTCGTCGATATCTATAGTGGCGGTCATTAACGCTTTCATCCAACCGCGCATATCATCTTGGGTCTCCACTGCGAAATAATGGATTTTTGGCTGGGTAAATGTTAAACCTTTTTTGAACCCTGGAGCTGGTGGAACCAACTTGAAACAGTATCTACCAAACCCAGTAGATGAAGCATAGAGCGCAACATACTTGTCATTGTTTCCGGCAGCCTCTTGTTCAGTGTGAACTGGAACCACCTTATGAGCAGTGATATCAATCAAGCCTTTTTCTTTCTTATCCTTCAACGATGTGAAATAAGACAACCTTGTACCGTGCAACGTGAAATACCTTGATCTCCAACTGAGAGTGTTACCAGACCGTTTAGACATCCAACCAGAGTAGTTGGCTGATTTGATAGCATCGTCAGGTGATACTTCTTGAATACCTTCTTGGAATGCTGACGTTTTTGATTTCTTGGATGTGGTCAAACTCTTGAAATTCTGGGTTGACGTCGTCCTTAAAGTCTTGAGACGTGAAACTGTGGTGGTAGAATCGGATGTTGATCGTTTCTCGTCAGTCAAACTCTCCTTGCTCTCCTCGAAATCCTTTGATTCATTTTTGTAACTGACAGATTTGGATTTCTTGGGCGAGTAAAGCTCGTGCTCCATGGTATCGATATTTGTCACCATGGGTGATTCTAACTGAGTGGATTTCCTTTGCTTTTGGGGTGAGAAGAACCCGCTTTGGCGTCGAATTTTCGTAGGTGAGATTAAGACATCATTATTGGGGGTTGATATTTTGGGGGTTGAGTCGAGGTTTCGTTCGTTACTGTTATTATTTTTATTTGATTCTTCGTTGCCCGAAAAAAACGAGAATATCGAAGAATGTCTTCTGTGACTTTTTGAAGATGACTGTCGGCGGTGGTGACCAAACTGAGTTGGAGTTTTCGATCCTGATTGCTGGCGATTGTGCGAGTTCAAACTAGCTTCGTAGACCGAGGACGACGGGCGCGTTGACAAACCTTCAGTTTTGACTTTGTATAATTCGTTGGTGCTTGTAGACTTATCGCCAAACTGGTAGCCGCGGTCCAAAGTAGTATCTATGCCGTCGATCGATTTAGACCGTCTCCGTTCGTGTCCCTTTTGGTATATGTCGACACTTGGCATCAAGCCGAGTGGTTTTGGTTTTACTGGCGACGGGTCGATCGAAGGGACGTTGACAAATTCATCCTGGAAATTAGGTTGGTCGACTAAATCGCTATTATTGGAGAGGTTGACGTTGCTGGTGGTGTTGTTTTGGGTGTTGTTTGCGGTTGTATTGGTGTTGGTAGTGTTGGTGGTGTTGGTGGTGGTGTTGATACTGTTGGTGCTGCTACTGGAGAATTTCAGCAATTTTTCCGACTGGAGGTTGCGCAAGGTTTCAATTTCCTTGTAGATTTGGAAGCGGGTGCCGAACTTGTCGATATCCAATTCCTTCAAGTGGGTGAGGTCTAGTTCAAAGAGGATATCTCCGGTTATTTGGTGGAGCAAGAATTTGTTGGCGATGGAGGCTTCGAAATTTAGTGATTGGAAGTATGCTGCCACTTGCTGGGGCGTCCACGACGCTGCCCTAGTAGGGTCGAGTACTGGAGTTGCCGGGAGTGACTTGGACTTGTTTATATTCAAAGGATGTTCTCGCGACGATTTGCGCGACTTCTCTCCTGGGGTGGCAGCGTGAGCCTGGATTTGGGTATCTGGTACTTTATGCTTATCTTGCAATTCCTGAATCACATTATCGATATCGTTCAAGGTATCTACTTGTAGTCCTGGGTACGGTTTGTCTAGTGCCACGTCATGCAAGTTTTTAGTCAAGTTGTTGACGTTATCGTCGCCAAGCTGGCTTTTGTCGTTGATATTATTATTATTATTGGTATTATTATTATTATTATTATTAGTTTTAGTTCCATCTTTCCCATTTTTTGGTTTGACTTTGAATGTATCCTTTAATGGTTCTGGTTCTGGTTCTTTGGTGGATATATCTCTTTTTTCCTTCACTCCTTTATCCTTAACCACTTTGAATGTATCTTTGTAGTCGTGGGTGACAGTGTCAGTTGTGTTGTCTTTGGGCGTGTCCTTCTCCTTCTCCTTCTCCTTCTCTTTGTCTGTTGGCTCGAAGTTTATGTTTTTGTTGTCATCGTTTGCTGTCGCAGTGGAGCTATCAAACCTTCTTGAGCGCGATCTTAGCAATGGGGAGTCGGGCAGTTTCAATATCTGGGTGAATGATTTTGGGTATAAGCCCACGTCGTTGGTCAACAAGTTTTTACCCATGTACCACCCGTCGTTGTATTCGGAGTCGTCAGCCAAGACCTCGATCTTGTCGCCTAGTTTCAACGACAACTCGTCGCCGAGTCTAGCGTTGAACTGCTTGATGCAGATGTACAAAGATCCCGACATGGTGTAGTGGTGTATGGGGTCCAGGAAGGGAAATGTTTATCGTGAAAACAAACCCACCACTGTGAAACTAAAAACTTGGGGGGGTTGTATGCAGACGGGGCTCCCTGTGGAAATTTTTAATCGATGGTTGTGTGAGATGGTTAGACGCCAGAATGTGCGATTTCAAGGTGGGCGCCAGACACGCGAGAACGATCAACGCCTCATCAACACCGAGGGCATTTGGTAGGCAGCAGCGGGCGTAAGACTGATCTTATTAGAGTTTTCTTTTTTTTTTTCATTTAGAAGGGAGTAATAAAGCAAATGTAGTAAACAACTGAATAGACTGAGTAGACGCAAACAGTAACAACAGCAATACAAAGTTGCATATTACTGAGGAATGTAGACAGAATGTTGAATTGGGAATGAATGAGACATGTTACAAAAGTACACTAAAACAGACCCTGAACAGTGCAGGTTTACCACTTGCGAAACAGGTCTAGTTCTAAGTTTGTTTACTAATTTAGGAAATCATAGTGTCGTGGTGTAAATGGTGATGGTGATAACTTTGGGTATAAATGTCGTTGGCTATTTGGTAAGCGACTTTGATACCATAAACCTCGGCTCGTGTGAGGTTTAGAGAGACGACATATTTGGTAGTGTATGGAGTAAATGGGTTATGGTATGTGTGAAGGAATATGATTAAACTGAGATGTTTTGGCTTTTGATATGTACAATTATAGTTGTACACACGTTTAGTATCCGTTGTAGTTACTGTACTAGTTAAGGTTGCATGGGTTGATGATTTATCGTTGATGATTTATCGTTGATGATTTATGGTTGACGATTTATAGTTGATCCCTCACTTGTTGCCCCTGTGTGGGCTTACAAACTGACACATAACCTTTATTGGCAGTTGTTATTATGGGTGTGTTCTACAATGTTACATTCCTGGTTTGTTCCTACTCCCTTGTCTCTCCCACGTTATTCTGGCTGTAGATTACGGGGAAAAATTACCTACTGCGACATGGAGTCATATTTAATTCGTATACCCAGTGGTTATCCTGGTATCCCATAGTGACTGCACAGTCGTCATACAACGCCACACGCTTACATGCCACCGCCCCCATCGCCCCATGATCGACCTTCAAACTCCAACTTTAACTTGAACTCCCTCAACCTCATTTCAAGGTACTTGCACCACAACCCAACCTTGCAACTAAACTATATCCCCACCGAATTGAGAAACATAGCCATGGACTCAGACGAGGACGAGGATTATGAAATCATCCATGAATTGGATGAGGATGATGATGAAGAAGAAGAAGAAGAAGAGGACGAGGAGGACGAGGAGGAAGAAGAGGAGGAAGGAGAGGAAGAGGAAGAATTAGTAGTAAGGAACGAAGTCGATAATCTTTTCAACCAAGACGATTACAATTCAGAAATCTATTATCCCAACATTGACGACGTCATGAACCAAGACAGCATTTCCGACTCCGACGACTCGCAAGACCCGTCGAGTTTGTTGAATCTATACAATATGATGTACACCGACTTCCCTTTTGGACACGAAGACGACGACCATTGGCACTCACACACCCAACCGTCAGAAAGATTGCTACTCTCATCTGCGAGAAATAACCACACCAATAGCAATACCTTAATCAACGCCAGACGAAGAAGAAGTAGGTACCCATCGTCGCATTATCGCCAGTTGATGCTCTCCAACGAATCAATAGACTCAACCCCACCTTTGGCAATACCCCTAGCCCGCCAGAACGCCATACGAAGGAAAAACAACTTTAATCATACTCATCTTCAAGGGCAGGAAGATAACAAGAAATTATCCAAATTCAAAGCCTGCTTCAACCAAGAAGCACACCAGTTGTACGGCGACATTGAACACATCATCACCACTCTAAACATCAACCACATATCGCCCCTTTTCATCATGTCCGACTTGAAAAGTATCAAGTTGAAGAAAAACGTCAATAAGGATAACTTGTTTCACAACTTGGACGACTACATGGACGATTTCCTAAAGTCGAGATTAAGAGGCGACGTATGGCTGCCAACCAAGAAACACGATCGACGCAAACGCAAGTTTGTGGCGCGAGATTCAACCTCCACCACCTTCAAACCCAACAAGAAACAAAAGCTCTTTAAGGCAAATATCGAGGACTCAGTGATTTACGACGTGCCCAAAGTCGACAGCCTTTTCCAAAATTTGGCAAATACCCAGAAAGATGCAATCCTAGATATCCAATATTGCTCAATATTCACGGCCGGAAGTTGTTACACCATGAACTTACCCATCTCCACCCAATCGTTGACTGACTTGAAATTCATCAATGTCGATTACACCAATAAATCAATCGAGGGGCTATTCAACTTATTTGGCGACTCGGCAAAGGATTTGTTTGACAAAATACTAGAGTTCAAACGATTCTTGCTCGGAGACTTCAACTACTCGAATCAAAACCTACCAAAACACAATACCTTGTTCCGGAAAATTAATATCTTGGATCGATTGTCTCATGATCCAAAAGTCATCCACAACATGTCAAAAGCCAACAAGTCGCACAAAATTAATCTTTCATGCTACGGAACCATGATTGACTTCAAAAATAATGACTTGCGATTCTTGTTAAAATTGTATAAATCTGACAGACAACGAATCAAAACTTTTCATTCTTCAAGACTAAAGGCTAACGGGGTTAGAGTGCAATTGTACGAATGGATGAAGTTGGAACCGTTTGTACAATTCAAGCAAGCTTTTTTCATAACTTACTTGAATCGACTTCATTTGAATTTGAAAAACTTTCCAGATTCAAAAGCTCCAGCTTTCATCAAGCAAGAGACTATTCACAGGGCAAAAGTGTTCAAGTCCAACATTTATGAATTGACCAAAGACTTTGGTGTCGAAAACCAAGCATTCAAGCCCCAAGAACAAGACTCATTGCCATCCGCATCGAAACGAGATAGTGATTTCTTCATGGATGATTGGAAGAAATCATTGGCAGAAAGGTTGAGCGACCAATTGACAAATTCGACAACAACTTTATTGAACATTCAATTGAATTATATTTTGTTCAGTTTGGAGCTAGATCTATCGAACTTTCTCGAGCAATCTATCCAGTTCATCATCAGTAATTGTTCGAATATTGACCAGAATTATTTCGCCAAGTACAAGAAGATATATAACTCGGTAGTCGCCGACGAAGCGAGACTCGAGAAGTTGTATCTCGATCCACATCGAGACCAGTTGAAATTCAACCCCAAGCAGTTCAAACAGGCAATCATATTATGCTCATTGAATAGGAAGACTGGAGAGATACAAATTCACAACACGTTACCGTTCTTGAACTCGAGAAATTTGTCGCCATTGAAATCAGATTATATCTTATCACGGAGGAGAGGAATATTCCCAACCCCTGACGAGGATGCAATGATTGATGATTTTGAAACATTTTCATCCAGTGACAGTGAGAATGATAGTGAACCGGAACAGCAACCAGTTGGAGGGTCTTATACATTTAGACCAATTGATGAGCAAGCAACTAAAAGGACTTACGAGCATAGTACATCAACTGAATTGTATGGACATATAAAAAGACACGATCAAGGAGAATCCTTTGGAGGTGGGCATCCAATTTTTGAGTGTGTCTAGTTAAGAATTTCGCGTCTAATTTAAATTGAGCTTTAAGATTATAGAAGTTCACGGATATAGGGTATGGGTTATAGGCAAACAGGTTATAGGTTTTATGGAGTCTAGGTTACAGTATACAATTGGGTTAGCGATTATTGCATTGATTAGAGTATATGTACAGATTTCTCATTTCCAAGTAGCGCCAGTCGTTGATTCTTGTTTCTTCAAAACCACCCCCATCCTTTAACGCCCGCTTGTCTATCTTTCTTCTTCTTGGCGAAAAAGTCCTTCTTGCACTCCTTGTAAGCATCGAAGAACTCTTGACAGACCAATTTATCTTCCTGGTTTCTCAACACACAATTTATGGAAGCTTGTCTACTTTCCTCACATGGGTCGTAAAACTTGGACGCCTCTTTCATTGACCATCTGTATTTGTGCCTGTGGTTTTCTGGGTTGTCAGGATAGAACTTGAAATTATCTACTCCACCTTTGGTGAAGTCAACTTTGCTTTTATCGGTTATCACTTCATCAGAATCGTCCTTGACCAGTGGCAATTTTGGCAATTCGTCTTTCGCCATGTCGACTTGGCTTTCCAGCATTTTCAGAGTATCTTCATGTTTGTTATCTTGTTCCAGAGCCATTATGCTTGGATCATATCTTGCAGTGGAACTTGTGTGAGATATTAACCAGAAAAATATATATTGGTATTTTGCATCTACGAGAAGATCAGAATTCGAAATGGAGAATAAACCAGTACGGTACTTGGATGGGAACGAGGAGACATGCCAGCGATGTAAAGAGGTGCCTGCTATATTGATATCTCGAAAGGAGAAGTTTTGCAAGACATGTTTTATACGATTTATTCGAGGCAAGCAAAGGAAGCAAATGCAAGATGAAAAGTACAAAGTGAAATATGGCGAAGTGGCTGACAAGTTGGGAACCCAGCGGGTATTGTTGACGTTCTCGGGTGGAATTTCGTCTTTGGTGTTACTCGATGTTATTGCATCCTTATTACAAGAGCAGAATTTGCAACATAAAGGTAAGCAAGGATTTGAATTGGTGATTTTGTGCTTGGATGAGTACGAAATTAAAGCAATGAATACCAAAGTTCAAGATGTTCTACCTCGTTTACTCAAGCAGTACAAGCCTGTCAAAATTGAATATAGAGTATTATCTTTAGACTCATACGTTGTTGATCAATCAATGTTGGAGAAAATTACCATGAACTCAAAGTTTGAAGGATTCACCGAAAGTTTAGTGCAAGAGAAAGATACCGAACTTATCAAACTACTCAGCAGATGCCCCAATAAATCATCGATTGAAGATTTGTTGACTATAGTCTATGACGAATTAATCTTACAAACTGCCCACCAGGAAAAATGTTCCACCATATTATACGGACATAGCATGACTAGGATAGCCAATGAAATCATTGCTTTGACTGTAAAGGGGCGTGGGTCTACAGTATACGAATCTATCGCCGATCACTCACTAACATACAACGGCGAAACCATGCAAATCATCTTCCCATTAAGAGAGATTTTGTATGCTGAGATCATTGCCTACGCCGAGCTCGCTGACTTGAATCAATACAAGTTAAAATCTATTCTTGCCAAATCAAAAATCACCCGAAATATGACCATTCGAGATTTGACCACCAATTATTTCACCCAGCTCGATGCCACAGGATACGCGTCGACAGCATCAACGGTAGTAAAGACAGGAGAAAAGTTGGGTGCGCCCACTGACCCCATACTATCGCATTGTCAGATCTGTGGGGTGAATATACACCAAAATCCCAGCGAATGGCTAGCTAGAATAACGGTGTCGGATCCAGCTACAATTGAAACCGATGAAGAGAGGGCGTATGCCGCAGTGTACGAGCAAGAAGTTCTGGTTGCGAAACAAGCTTCTGCATCGTCACGATTGCATATGTGCTACGGATGTTTAGTAACTTTGAATGGAGTTAAACCCGAAACTGGGTTCATCTGGCCCATCAAACATGAAAATGTCGAACCAAAACCAGTCGACTTGGCCTACGTCGATACTAACAAACAGGCAGTATTAGATGAGTTTATTTTGACAGATGATGAAGAGTAGATAGTTTGTATATAGGTAAGTAACAGATTCACAAATTTTATTCTGTCATCTTTACCAAATGTGTACTCAATTTTGCAATTGAGTAAACCAGAACAATATACTGAATAATGTATTCGCCAACTTTATTTACTGGCGATAGTTTCAATCTATGGAACCCGACCAGTTACAGCTCAACCAAGCATTCCAATGATACTGACAACGATAAGCAAGCACGACATTTGTTTGCACCGCCAATGCAAGCTTATTCGACTGATTTCCCTGGTGCTTATATTCACGAATTAGAGTACACCATACAGACCATGACAACCACGAGGTCTAAGATGGGCTTGATCACACCTTTAGTGCAACGCAAGATAGATCAATTAGAGAATATTCGAAATTTTGGCTATGGATCAATCAGACCAGTTGGGATAAACAAGACACTAGAGGAACTCGAATTCGAGCAAATGAAGAAGAATAATATGAGTGAAATCGATGATAGTAGCTACCACACCATTGAGAATACCAACAATTCCCGTGTGGGACCAGAACAAGACCTCGATGCCCAGATCGAAAATTTTGATAATGTCAATACTAGTGATAACATGAATGAGATTGATAATAACAACAGTACGAGCAATAACAATATTATTATCAATAGCAACAATGCGAACAATAACGATATCCTCAGTGACGATGGGTTCATGGCTGATGACGTCGAATATCAAATAGACCATAGCTTGAATCGTCAAATCGATAGCGTGGCAGTTAGTCCAACTTTCACGTCGAATATGAGATCAGCGACAACGAATCAAACTACCATACCCAGCGCTACAAGCCCAGTTGCTGCGTCAGCGATTCCCGTTGTTGACGAGAATGACGAGCAAGAAAACAGTCACCAATATGAGGTTGAAGTGCATGATGTTGCGAATGAAAATGAGGATATGGATATGACTATGGATTAGTGGCGGGTTCTACTATATACCTAGTAAATACATGCATGTTTAAGCTACTTTTCCTCCTTTGGATCGAAAACCACTCTGTTGTCAAGCTTGACCATTTTCTTGATATTATCCACTCTGGCTGATTGCAAATGGATTGCGGGAATCATCCATTTCCCGCAGGAGCATCGCGATCCTTTCCATGAGTAGCCCCCGATTTTCGCTTCACATTTGGGACAAGCAAATTTCCCTTCCAATTCTTCTTGCTCCAATTCCAGTTGCATCCAAGCGAGCGGTTCGTTGACAAAATAATGGGAGCAATTGGCCGATGCCACGAAAGATTCGACGATTCTTCTTGATTTGGGGGCCGTACGGATAAATTGTGATTGAGCCGAGTCTGCTTCTGGCGGATCATGATGAGAAATTTCGTTAGAATTGGCCAACACATGGCGACATCGCTTGCATCGTAATTTTGAGTCAATGTCTTTAGATATGGTATTGGTGTTAGCTGGACGATGTAAATTGTTTGCCTTGAACACTTCACGTAAGGACTGTCCTGTGGGGTCTAATTTCAAGTTTAGTTCTATCAAAAATGCTTTATAGTCGTCATTAGATTTATCTAGCTTGAAATCCATTTTCTGGAACAATTCAATCTGTTTCACAAACCCTTCGTTGGGCTCCACATCGTCCTTCTTTCGCCTGATGGCATGAAATGCTTGCTGATAATTCAATTTGTAACTTTTCATTAGGTAAACTATTACCACTGCCACCGATCGACTTATACCTTGTGCACAATGTATCAAAATGTTACCTTCGTGTTTCTTTGAATTCATCCCCGAGGGAAACAAAGCAGCATCAATGAACTCGCAAGCACCTTCAAATTCGTCTATGATGTTGGTGGTATCTTCATCGGTGATGCTGACTTGTTTGAGTGTATAGTCAGAGGCATAGTTGTGGGGTATTTTCCCAGGGATCATCGATAGTATATGAGTTATATTGTATTCGGCTTTCAAATCAACATTGTTGTTCAAAGGTTCAACAGTTGAGAGGTATATTCCTCCCAATATACGGTAGACCAGCATAGATGTTTGATGTATCTGCGATGAGCCGATTTCGAGTTCATCTCAACCGTGGAAAGTTCGCGATGCGCGACACTTCAAAATGATAGAGCATATACATTTATTCTACTTATACTTGGACCGTTTCATTGGCTTTATACTCAGAAGCAACTCTTTCTCCAAGCTTTCAAACTCTCGTTTGAACATATAAGCAATCACCCAGTTCTGATTGAATTTTTGTGCCCACTTTGTGATGACGATTTCGGAGTCTTCGATAGTTGAGGTTGAGGATTGAGATCGAGGACGCAAATGATGGTACCCGTGACTCGAGTTAGCGCTGGTATAGGTTATCTTGTAGGGACAATTGAAAATGGGGTTGAAATAGTCGGCAAAATTGTAAATGATTTTCAATAAGTTAGTTAGCGGTAACTGGTGTATTTGTGACACTCTTGTGTACTTATGCATATCCAATACTGTGTCCTTGACGTAGAATAGTAACACCTGGAAAACCTCTTTATGATACTCATCATTGGTGTCGAATTTGAGAATCTGCATCAATTGTTCGTTACTGATTTTGATATTTGATCTAATTACCAACTCGAGTAGTGAGGTGTCCTGGTTGACACGAGACACATTATGTGATCTTGTAAAGAATAGTTTCAATAGCTGGTCTTTTCTATCAACACTTCGTTCCCATTTTCTAATCCAGTAATCTGGTTCGGGATCTGTGTCTGTCATGAATAGTTATACAAATTGTGGTAAATTTTGGTTTTTGCACCCAAAATTACCAAATGCCTACTTCCACAAACCAAGTGAATTTCGAGTTGGGGTGCGTTCACGTCACCGAGTACTCACAAACTACTCCCGATAGTGATCTTGCAACCGACCATCAGCTACAGAGCGAGCTTAACCGAGTCACCCACGAACGATTTTTAAAAAGTACCAAGATTTTGAACTTGCTTTCCAAAACCCACAAAATCAACACTGGTATTGATTTGTACGAATGCGATGATATAAACTTGAAGTTAGAGTTGAAAAAGCGATTGATGAGCCAGGGACTAGGGTTGGATGACTATCGATTCGATACCAGTTTCACCAATTCGGAGTTACTTCGCAAGTACAAATTCACCAGTAACAGCCGACTTGTGATTGAGTTGAATGACTTTATAGACTTCAAGTCGCAAACGTACCACCGAATTCTCGATGGGTACCAATCTTATTTTACCGAAACCAAACGAGTTCCATTGGTGCAAGACCATGATGTCCAATATTTTGAAGAATTGGTGAACCAGAAGTTGACGAATTTGGACGCCGAGCCCGACTTTCGAATGTCCAACAAGGACGTGTTTGGTTGGTAGGAATGTTAGCAGGTTATTGTACGGGCGTTAACCAGTATTGTGCGCTGCCAGCAGGCGCAAAGGTATTTTTCCATTGTTAGACTTCTATTAGCCGTATATAAATAACTACAATTTCCGACTTTCATGAATACATGTATCCCTCAACACCCTGAGCACTGAATTGTTGATAATACTCAGGTTAATTAGTTTGAATGCGATGGTTTTGTTTGTATTGGTTGAACGATTTACTATTGTTGTTAGGTTTAGAGTTTAGCCACCTGCTAGTATAGTTATTGGTACGACAACAATGATACATAACCCAGTTTGACAAGACTATACAATTGCATTTTAAACCTCTGGGTATATTAGCTGTTTCTGTTCTAGTAAAAACCACTTGGTGACCTTTGAGTGCTTACATCTTTGTCGTACCAGAATTCGAATAAAACCACGTTACTATCACGTTCAAAACAAATCCAACCTGTCCATTGGAGTATCCAAGTGTCCACAAGTTGTTTTGCTTCTTTCAACATCAAGGCTTTGTCGATTGTTGCCAATACATAAGTGAGTGTGTAAAATTGGTGGTGTCAGGTTCAGAGACATATATGAACCCTACAGTGCCATTGTTAGCGCCTTTCTACCAACAGTTTATAAATGCCCCAACACCCATAACTACCTCAGCTCTTCATCTTTTAGTAATATATACCATCTAGACCAGTAAGTCGTTACTGGGTAATTAGAGGTTGAAAAAGATTTGATTGATGGTTATCTTGATTGTATACACCGACTTTTCCGAACAATAAATCACACCAGGATAATGCTGAGTGTTATAGGTGGCTAATTAGATCGACCTTGTAGTCAAGATTATTCGCTATAGCAAAATACAATTAATACTGAGCGAATCAAACCACCCCTATAGTCACATGGCACAGCTTAAGATGTGTTAGCACTTTCGACTCCAGGTATCCTAACATTCTTGTAGTTGAGTCAAAGTAGCAGCACCACCATGATTCGAATTACAATAATAATGCAGTAGCCCCATCCATGCTCAACTCAAACCACTACCTCCTGATGTTGTGAGCACTATATACGCCTTACTTTAGTCGGTTGGTGGTACATGGTGTATTACCTGAAATGGTATGATATCATACCAACAAGTAACCCTTGATCAATGGTATTAACTCTAGCTTGTAGAATGACAATATTGAGATACACAATTTATCAACTATTACAACTACCAGACCAATATTCCATTCAACCAAGTATCCAATTCTAAACTATATTATTCTCTATCAGTGTAATACTTATAACTTTCCAATTACACCTCCACCTAGCGTTACCTCACCAGCGCACAATAACTCCCGAGAGCGCCAACTCCGAATATTTTCTGGGGCACCAAAGGTCGCGACTGGCGGGAGACGAAGGAACGTTGGCAGGAGCCAATGACGAGCACAGATGATGTCACAACGTAACACGCGAAGCGTGTGAGTGTAGAGTGAATGGACCAGTATAACACGACTACCACCACTACCAATGTGCCAACGGTTATTTTTATTGTGACGGTGGGTTTTCCAAAGAGGTCACGAGACTGATTACGTGATGATGCCGCTTTCCACGGACTATATCACATGATCTTTTCTGGGGACCAATCATGGGGATGGATCGGGTAATCGGAGTTTATGGCCAATGACGGAAGAGAGTTCGGAAGCCGAGTTGATACAGAACACACTACGCGTAGTGGTGGTAGTGGTGGTGGGCAGTGGTGGTGGGTAGTGGGTAGTGAGTAGTGAGTAGTGGTAATAGTATTACTATTGTACTAGTGGTGCCGCCAGCACCACTGGTAGTACACCTTCCCTGTGTATTGGCTGTGAAATTCGCATGCCGATTAACAAATAAAAAATTGGCATTTTCGTCCTGTACCCACCGCCAATAGGCATATATAAGTAGGCAAAAATTGGTTTTTATTTCGGTAATCATGTTGAACAGATTAAATATTGTAAAGAGCTTGAACAGACAAGGGGTCAGGTGGGTTAGTAGCGAGGTGGTATGTATGCAAAGCATGCGAAGCATGCAAATCCATTGCGAAGCAATGGGATATGGGGAATACTAATCATTTAACCTTCATTCATTGCGAAGCAATGATTGAGGTAATGGCGATCTAGATTGCTTCTCACCATCGCGATGCGATGGTGAGTACTGATTTGTGATTTATGATTTACAAACGATTTGCAAAATGACATTTCATCAACCGAGGTTAACCCAGTGACACTGTGTCGATGAGTACCATCAACACTGTTTCTGGGAGAATGAGAAGTCACAGAGACTATGTGTCTCTGATGTTATTCATAAATGACATCTTTGTGATTGAATGAATCCTGGGAGAATAGTGAACACAAACTGGACTGAAAATTGGTATAATTGCTACGACTGTTGTGAAAGTGAGAATCAGGCGCTGAAATCGATTCTACAAGTTGATTGGTGTTGAACTATAAAACATTGAAACTTGCAAAATCGCTGAAATGTGAATTACAACTTGATACTGGATCATTTCGATTACATTCTGGCGTAGTGGGAATGTCTGAGTTTGATTTTACGCCAAAAATGAGCTATCTCGCCCGATTTTAGCGCTAATCATTGTTTGCATTGCCAATTCATACCCATAGTTTGATCACCAATCGAACACCTACAATCAATCCCTATTTGATGTTTTGTCGACGCAACGTTGCCAGTTTTTGTCTGTCCATTGTCCTAAATTTTTTTTTTCGTTACCTCGGTTGAAAAACGAGGTTGGTGAAAATTTCCTACTTTTTGACTCGCAATTTTACTAACAAAATTCTAGACCTTGAAACAAAGATTGGCACAAATCTTGCCCGAAAAGGCCGAAGAAGTCAAGCAATTGAAGAAGGAATATGGTAAAACTGTATGTATTTGGAAACTGGAAGAAATAATTTTTTTTCCGGGGGAGGGGCAAGCATGGTGGGGGTGTTTGATTTGCTATTGTTGCAAGGGTTTTTTTTTGTACTAACAATGTCAGGTTATTGGTGAGGTTTTATTGGAACAAGCTTATGGTGGTATGAGAGGTATCAAGGGTTTGGTTTGGGAAGGTTCGGTTTTGGACCCTATCGAAGGAATTCGTTTCAGAGGCAGAACCATCCCTGATATCCAAAGAGAATTACCAAAAGCTCCAGGTGGTGAAGAACCATTGCCAGAAGCTTTATTCTGGTTGTTGTTGACTGGTGAAGTCCCAACTGAATCTCAAGTCAGAACTTTGTCTGAAGAATTCGCCGCCAGATCCGGATTACCAAAACACGTGGAAGAGTTGATTGATAGATGTCCAACTCACTTGCACCCAATGGCCCAATTCTCGATTGCCGTTAATGCTTTGGAATCAGAATCGCAATTCGCTAAAGCTTACGCTGAAGGTGTCAACAAATCCGAATACTGGAAATACACATATGAAGACTGTATTGACTTATTGGCTAAATTGCCAAACATTGCTGCTAGAATCTACAGAAATGTGTTCCACGACGGTAAATTACCTGCCACTATTGATCCAAAATTGGATTATGGTGCTAACTTGGCCAACATGTTGGGTTTTGGCGGTAACTCAGAATTCGTTGAATTGATGAGATTGTACTTGACCATCCACTCCGATCACGAAGGTGGTAACGTCTCGGCTCACACCACCCATTTAGTTGGTTCAGCATTATCATCTCCATTCTTGTCATTAGCCGCTGGTCTTAATGGTTTGGCTGGTCCTTTACACGGTAGAGCTAACCAAGAAGTATTGGAATGGTTATTCAAGTTGAAAGACGAATTAAACAATGATTACTCCAAGGAAAACATTGAGAAATACTTGTGGGAAACCTTGAACGCCGGTAGAGTTGTGCCTGGTTACGGTCACGCCGTCTTGAGAAAGACCGACCCAAGATATACCGCTCAAAGAGAATTCGCCTTGAAACACATGCCCGACTACGAGTTATTCAAATTGGTCTCCAACATTTACGAAGTTGCTCCTGGCGTATTGACCAAACATGGTAAAACCAAGAACCCATGGCCTAATGTGGACTCCCACTCAGGGGTCTTGTTGCAATACTACGGTTTGACTGAAGAATCTTTCTACACTGTCTTGTTTGGTGTCTCCAGAGCCTTTGGTGTCTTGCCTCAATTGATCTTGGACAGAGGTTTAGGTATGTCCATTGAAAGACCAAAATCATTCTCCACTGAAAAATACATTGAATTGGTCAAAAATATCAAATCTTCATCATAGGAAGGTTGACAATTTGATTTTAATGAGTTGAAATGTTATTTATTATTCAAATTATTATTATTTTAATCAAATGCTTTTGACTATAAATATAATCATTTATTTATTTATTTATATATTTATTTTTTGTTTGGAATAAAACAGTAATTGTTTTCATGAGAGTGTAGTGTAACGTAAATGGTTTCAAGTAACATTCAGCTGGGGAAATTGTTGTTCCTTCAATGTGCACTAATTGGGGCCAGTTCGTTTTGATGATTTTGTCGCAGTAGTTGAAAATTGATCGCGAACTTTTGAAGCTCTATATGGTTTCGAGGTTGGCCAGGTTGAACCTAGGGTTGAGGTTCAAAAGCTCTACATCCTACTCATCCACACTTCAACTACCTAAAACAGATTTCAGTCCCAAGATTCCTCGAGGTAAAATAAAGGAAGAATTGATTGAAATCACAAGTGAAAAATTATACAAAGATCAACTCAACAAAGATGCTGAACCATTCATTCTTCACGACGGCCCTCCATACGCAAATGGTGACTTGCATTTAGGACACGCTTTGAATAAAATTCTCAAAGATATTATAAATCGTTTTGAAAGCATATATAATGGGAAAAGAATCGTATACCAACCTGGATGGGATTGTCATGGCTTGCCTATCGAAATGAAAGCTTTGGAAAAATTGAAGATGGAGAACCTCACGCCAGCAGATATCCGAAAGACATCCCGAGAATTAGCTACTTCAATGATCGATCTACAACGAGATCAATTCAAACAATTTGCTATAATGACTGATTTCAACGATCCTTACATTACGATGAACCATGACTATGAAGTTGCACAGTTGAAGATATTTCTTAAGTTGCTAGAGAATGGGTTGTTATCAAGACAATTGAAGCCCGTCTGGTGGGGACCAGAAACCTGCACTGCCCTCGCTGAGGCAGAATTGGAGTATAAGCCAGACCATAACTCCGTCGCCGTATATCTCAAGTTTCCATTGCAAGACTCCTCGCTAATGCAAAAACTTTTGGGTTTAAACAAACCGTTAGGCTTGTTGATTTGGACATCCACTCCTTGGACAATTCCAGCTAATAAGGCTATTTGCATTCATACTGATGTTGATTACACCATAATAACGAACCAAAATGATTATCTAGTGGTTGCGGATAGTTTAGCTACGAACGTCGTGAAGTTATCGCCCGAATACACCAAACTAGACATTGTGTTCAAAGGCGAAAACCTCTTGAACCTTACATACATCAATCCAGCCGCCAATGACGATAATTCATACCCTATTTTACACGGAGATCATGTTACTACCACTGCAGGATCTGGTTTAGTACATACAGCTCCTGCTCATGGAATGGACGACTACCACATTGGAAAAAATCATGGTCTAGTTATCGAGTCTGCAGTCGATAACCAATCAAAATTTATTAAGAATCTTCCAATGGGTTTCGAATCCTTGAGTGATTTGAAGGTTACCCAGTCTGACACCGCTAAAAAGATCATCCAAATCTTGACAGATAGTGACATGATTTATCATGTGAACCCCAAATTCAAGCATTCATACCCATATGATTGGAGATCGAAAACTCCTGTGATTCAAAGAGCCACTCCGCAGTGGTTTGTGAATGTGGAAAAGATCAAAGACGTTGCCATAACAGCTTTAGAAGATGTTCAATTCATTCCGGAATCTGGCAAGAACAGATTACCTCTGTTCATACAAAATCGTAATGAATGGTGTATTTCAAGACAAAGATGTTGGGGGGTTCCGTTACCAATCATATATAACAAGAATACCGACGAGCCAATTGAAGATTTGAGAGTGGTCAAATACATAGTTGACAAGATTGATGAGTTAGGTACTGACAGGTGGTTCGAACAAGAAACTGATGTAAGCAGATGGTTACCTGAAGAATACCATGACAAAGGGTTGCAATTCATCAAAGGCAAAGACACCATGGATGTTTGGTTTGATTCGGGCACTTCATGGACGACGATTACTGAATCAAGGGGTATTCAACCGCTGGCCGACATATACCTAGAGGGAAGTGATCAACATCGTGGATGGTTTCAGTCGTCGCTACTCAATAAAATTGTTTCATCAGGCACGAATGGCCAAGACTTCAAACCAATTGCCCCATTCAAAAAGATCATCACTCATGGATTCACTTTGGATAAGAAGAATAACAAAATGTCAAAGTCAAAGGGCAATGTTGTGTCACCGTCGCATGCAATGGAAGGTGGAGGGAAGCCAATGTTACCGGCTTTGGGTACTGATGGATTGAGATTGTGGGTAGCGTCGTCCGACTACACCTCTGATGTTAATGTCACGCCAGAAGTTTTGTCAAGAGTATTTGAGAATTACAAAAAGTTTCGTATTACCTTCAAGTATATTCTTGGAAACTTGAGAGATTACGATTTCTCCAACCCAATATCATATAACGATTTGAACCCTCTTGATAAGTATACTTTATCGAAACTTTACAAGTTACAAAAGAGATCTGTCGATCATTTCCAAGAATATTCATTCTCGCGAGCCCTTAATGAAATCAACAACAACATGAGTACAGAGTTGAGTGCATTGTATTTTGATATATCGAAAGATTGTCTATACACCGATAAAGTGGACTCTCATAGAAGAAGATCTATACAAACAGTATTGCACGAAGTCCTCAAGACATACATTGGATTATTGGCACCAGTGCAACCATTATTGGCCCAGGAAGTGTGGCAATTCTACCAACAGTTGACAGGCAACACTCACAACACGCCATTCTCAGTCGAGTGGTCGTATTATCAATTGCCAGGGATCTACCTCAACGAAGCTATTGAGTGTGATTTCGAGCTCGTGTGGAAGTTGAAAGAACAGATTCAAAATACAGTTGCTAATGATTTGAAAGAAACCGTCAAGAACAAACTAGAGTTGCATATCAACTGTAATGTGTCACCTAGTGTTGCCACAGCGCTAAATTCTCATCAAGAGTTCTTGGACGACTACTTTTTGGTTTCGAAGGTGGACATAAATCAGCCAATACAAGGAGAACACAAATTGATTACACAAACTTTAGATTGGAACAACCTGGAGGTTGAGCTTGAAATTGGTAAATCTAACGAGACAAAATGTGCACGATGCTGGAAATTCACAGCGACTGCAGACGAAGAAATTTGCTCCAAATGTGACCATGTCTTGAAACATCAACGTTCATTGTAAATAATTATATCGCTCTTGTAAATACAGTACATATTTACTAAATGATTTTGTGTAAGACGCTGTCAAAATTTATCGCGACAAATATTTTGATTACACCAATTGAGGTAACATCAGTCAACCACGAGAGTCCACACACGCGAATAGGATTATGAGTCTGTTGTTCAATCGAAAGCTTAACAATTATGCTGAGCGAAAACTAGACTTGATTGCAAGTTATACTTCTTTGCGAGAGCCTTTGAAGGATCAAGATGATGAAGAGGGAAATTTGGAAAATACCTTTGATATTTTGTTAGAGTGGGATGAGTTGGTATATCAATACAGCGCCTACAAGTCGTATTTAGACTTGTCCAAGTCATCAATATCGCTTGAAGGTCAGGCCATGATGCGAGATGCCGAAGCATTGGTGAATCAAATTGAAAGAAAATTGCCAGTGCCATATTTAATAGCTGAAGTTCAGAGTCTAGCGATCATTCGTCGAGAATTGCACGAGAATGCCAAAGAAGCTGGGAAAATCTATATGCAACACGAGACGACTTTGGCGAACCAATCGTCGAACAAAAGGGGCCTGGATGCCTCAGACAAAACTAAAGATAACTCCCCAGCAACATCGGCATTACCGCCCGCGAAAAGACCCAAATTCAAGCAGGAGGCTTCAACAAATGGAGATCAGGTGTCGGGAAATATTGAGATTTTACAAAGGTTCCCAAGACTTACTAATTGGCGAGATCACACCTGGTCTAAAGAACATGTCAAATGCATCTTTTTGGGTCATGCCCTAAAGACGACTTACTACGACCGAATTGACAGCATTCGGAAGATTCTTCAAGATCACGTCAATGTTTTTATCAGCAAGCAATTGGTATCATATTTACTATTACATTATGGTTTGCGAAGTGCCAGTAGTAACGAGGTTGACACCACAAAGTTGAGAAAATCATTTGATGAAGCCTTTGTTTTGAATGAAGAAGCAATCAAAGCTCGAAAATACGAAGGTATTAGATCATACATCAAAGAGGATATCGATTATCTAATTAGCAAATCCGATGCCCAATACGGTTCGAAGTTTCGCCAATTCTTTGTGACGCTATATGGAACATGCGCTGAACCTGAGAGCAATTATAAGGAATTCGAGAATACCAAATTCACAACAGAAGAATTGAGTATTGATACTGATCAAATACCGCTATTATCAAATCCACAAAAATTGGCAAATAGTTCTTCACAACTTGAGAGAGCTACCCATGGGAAGAAGAGAAGGCAGAGCATGACATATCATGACGATGAAGATGGCATTAACGATGAAGAAGAAGACGATGAGGACGATGAGGACGATGAAGAGGTTGATGATGATGATGATGATGATGAAGAGTATGATGCTTACGAGGAAGACTACGAGGATGAGGATATAGCTGATGAAGACGATGTGGAGAAGGATGAAATCACATCGGACGTGCCAACGAAGCTCCAACAGAATATAGCAACTGATTCAAAGAAACACTATTTTTCAAGCTTAGCACCTAACAAGACAGCTCCAAATTCCTTTGCTACTACAGGTAAAACTGTTAGTAAAGATAGGCATACACTGACTCCAGATGAATTTGACATGTTGGAGAAAACGACAGATGCAAATGTGATGTCTAACTTTGAGCTAGCACACAACTCCACAGTGAGCAATACTCCCACTAATAAGATGAATCAACTGATTGGCA